>CAMTDV010000023.1:92124356-92574582 GCA_947069175.1 Scalesia atractyloides
CACTTGTAATACGTTAATAAACCCTAAGTCACGGAACGTAACATACACCGATTAGCGAAACAGAAGTAATATAGTATAAACATGGTGGATACGCCGTGGGTACTTCCTATATATAAGTGTTACTACCATATTATAAACTTTCGTAAAACGTGCCATGAGAAATTCGGTGTTTCACTACTATGTTTAATACAAAATTTAATCACTCACAACCTATTTCGCGATTATACCCATTCATTCTTCAAAATGCCCTATTATTCTAAAGTCTCCCTCTTAAATAAATTTCGAGACGAAATTTCCTAAAGTATGGGAGACTGTAACACCTCGCTTTTTCGCATCCTTATTTTAGAAAATAAATATTTGTATCATAATTCGGGGCGTTAAAACATAATAAAAATATATGTGTGTGTGTGTATATATATATTATTAATTGTTATTCGTTATTTGTGTAACGCCTCGTATCTTCGTATTTCTATTTTAAAAATGTCCATATCCGTATTCTAATTTAGAAACCTTACTTCGTATTTTAATTTCAATCTCACAACTCGAGGAATTAATCATAGTAAATTCATATTTTATACGTATTTTTTATTCACACAACCGATCATTTAAATACGTATTTATATGCAAACCGACACAATTATACGCATAAATACTTATACGCACATCCTCAATACTTCAATTATACTTTTATACTTTTTATATATTCAATTACATAATATATACTCAAGAAATACCAAGAAATATACCAATCATCTTTTCCACCTCATCAATCCACTTCCACCTTTTTTAACCAATCATATTTCACCATTTTCCACCTCCTTTCTCCACCAATCATCTTTTCAATCCTCTTCCACCTTTTTAACCAATCATATTTCACCCTTTTCCACCTTCTCTACCTATAAATACCAACCTCCTTCTACTATTTTATTCACACCATTCTTCTCTCCATCTCTCTAATTCTCTCAATATCTCTAAATCAAGAATTCTAAGAATTCTAAAAGGATACTAAGTGTTCCAACCATTCTTCTCTCAACCTCTCTACTTCTCTCAAATCTTCCTAGCAAGGAAGAGAACTCTAAGAGTTCTAAAATAAAACACTAAGTGTTTTAAAGGAAGCTTTGAAGCTCCAACCTCCAACTCTTCAGGAATCACCAAAGGAAACTTTGCAAAACTTTGAGCATACTCGACCCCCTTTTTACACTTTAATGCATTTTGGGGTGTAACATGTATAAATTACAAAATTTATTTTAAACAAAATTAAATGTGTTCACAATACCAAATGTGCCATCAGTTACGCTTATGTGAGTTATATGTGTTAGTTTAAACTTGTCTATATATGCTACTTGTTATGCTTGAGGTTGTTTATGCTTATTAGTTTTGACTTGTATTCTCATGATATCGTTATGCTTAGAATACTATGCATGCTAGTTAAGGAATTCGATTATATGCTATTGTTATGCGAAAATGGTCTACATATTCGTGCGATTCGACTTGAATATATACTTGTCACAATCAAAACCACTTTTATACTTATAATTAGTTTCAAACTTGTATGCTCCGCATTACTTTTGTATTGATCTATGCTTTTAATATACATGTTGCATGAATTTTGATGACACATGGAATCTAGTAGGATTGCCTAGAAAAGCATTTAAACTTTAAATACTTATTGTATTGTATTTGTTTCAAACGTGTATTTCGTTTCAATATCTTGTATTAAATCGTTATCAATGAAATGAAATTATATTCGTTACGTGTCGGGATCTAAATTTTGTATTATTTGATTTGAACTATGTAAAAAGTTAATTATTAAACACTTGACACAATTAGCGTTATGAAGTCTCTTACAATCTAGTTTTCATCTCATCTCGATGTTTCAGCCATCGGTTGGGGTATGACAGCACACAGACCACAAACACCACTGGACTGCACGCACTTTTTGTATCAAATTCCGCATATCAATATATATATACACACACAAACCGGGCGGGAAAACCTGCAACCATACCGGAATCATCGCAAATCACTACATGCGCATTCCTTTTGAAATCCCGACAACTGTCGAAGTTATTTTTAGTAAATTTCAAGCTGTCATCTCCACGGCAATTGCCAATCACCGATTTGGGTTTCCAAAAACCGAAACCAAGCACACCCTGTTTTCGCCTATAAATACCGATCCTCAATCCACAAACCAACTCGCCCAACACCTCGAAATCCTCTCTGTTCATTCGCAACTATCTCCGTCCCGGAATCCTCCCCTCGCCGGAATAAAGCAGGTTGCCCGAACCAAGTCACCACCGGCTCAGTTTATTTGGTAGACTCTTGTTCTTTTATTTCGAGTTCTATGTAATTAACTTAATGTATAGATGGTTTATTTAAAACACATAAGTAAATCGGATTATATCGGGTGGGTATAAAGTTGGTTCAAAATCTAAACGAAGAAGACGATGGGCAGTGTGTGTTTAAGAATAATAAAATACGGATTATAAACGGGTTAAGCACCCGGCCCAACTGGTTGGGCCGGGTGCAACCTAAACCCGGGATCACCGGTTCGAGTCCAAGCACCCACCGGCATGACCACTTTAAAACCCTTTTTAAATCCATCATTTCTGTGCAAACATATTTAGTATATAAAAATAATTAAAATTCAAGTATTGTCGGGTTAGACACCCAGCCCAGTTGGTTGGGCTGGGTGCATAACACCACCAAGGTCTCGGGTTCGAGTCCCTTGGCTCACACAGGTCGGATTACTTAAAATTCTTTTTAAACTTAATTAAATTTGAATGAACCTAAAATGTGTATAAGTATAATTAAAATCCAGATTCTTTCGGGTTAGACACGTAGCTCAGTTGGAAGAGCTGCGTGCACGCAACCGAGAGGTCACGGGTTCGAGTCTCACCATACGCATGCCTGCAATATAGTCGAACCGGTCTGACAGTGACCTTGTCAGACTGACAAGATTTTTTTATATTATTTTATTTTTATTTTATACCTAATATTTTATTCTATGACTTATTTAAATGAAAAACCAATTAAAATGTTTAAAAATATATATTTTCTAAGGGTTTAAAATATCAATAAAACCCACAAAAATAACCTAAAAATCTAAACAAAGGTTTTTAACCTAAATATTAAATTAATTATTTACCGAGTTATTGCATTATTACTTTTAGGATAGTACTCCTTCATCGGTTAAGTTCCCAACTCGTGCGCTCTCATCCTCAATCAAGAATACGCACCCGCGATGAGTGAATCCCTACAAATTCCCCGTTTTAATCATGTTTTGGGGTGTATCATGTGTCATACAATCTCTTTTATTTTATTTAAACACTTGTGCTAATATCATTTCGTGATCAAATGTGTATAGTTGTTACGTGGTTTATTTGTGGATACATTTTATCATTTCAGTGCAATCATTTCATTAGGCCCATCAGTTCCTCGTGGGATACGGGTTGAGCATCAGGTGCCTCATTAGATCGGCTCCGTTTGATTGAGCCTTGATCTCAAATGCATCATTCATCATGTCATGTGTTCATACAATGTGGTTTGTGATTGGTTATATATATACATCTGGTCACATATGATTCATGCACAATTTTATTTAAACAACAATATAATTCAATTATTTAAATGTTTTATCAAGGTTCACTCGCCAACTTTTGTTGACCCAAATTTTCTGTTTTACGCATGATACAGGTGAACAAGCTGAGGAAAGAAACACATAGGAATGGCCTTAGAAGAATAAACAAGTTATTTCATTTGGAACAATCTTTTGGTTTATTGTTTGTGTTTATATGAATTTTGTGTTGAATATTTGAAGTTAATCTCAATTTAATAAATATGAAGCTTATTAGTAAATATCATGAGCTTTGGTGATAACCCAATCATGCCCCGACTTTTATTCCGCTGCGGGTCGGGGTGTGACATATTGGTATCAGAGCTTGTGACTATAGGGAAATAGGATAGTTATTAGACCCGTAGAGCCTATACTATAGTTGATTAGATTTTAATTGTTTATATGTTACATGCAAAATTCATGATGTTTATATGTTTCATGTTTATTTTCACATACAATTTTTATGCAAGCACTCCCACAAGTACGTGTTAATATGCAATGCTCATCATAGTTCATATCTCAATAACATATCATACCTATGTAAGCACACACCTCACAAATTCACAATTTCCATGATTCCTTTTCAAAGATTTTTTGAAATGTTTTTCATATTTTTCAAATCACATCGAAGTGAGTTTTCACGACGGGCATGTAGTAACTGGAAGGGTATGAGTACTGGTAGTCGGAACGTCCTGTCTAGGCTTGGCATTCGTATAAATCCAAAATAAAGGACCAGTTTGCCTACCTGGGGACTAACGATGAGAGTACGAAGGACCTATTAGGCCAAAGCATGCTATACCAAACGTCGTGTGAAGTAACCCCACTTTGAGTTGTCATTGTGTCTACACCTGGACGCCCTCCGACTTAACATCTCGCAATCATGTTTCACGATTTTCATTCGGGTGATGCGAGTGTTATCAGGCTGACACCAACATGAACCCTTTCAAGCCCAGTAGTCATGGGGGCCCACATGACTATACAGGCTATGGTATGGGAGACATTTGGAGGCCCAAACATGAGCAAGTCCAAGACATCCTATGGATGTAGTTAAGTTGTTTTCAGTTATTTATAAATGTTGTTTTCTTCATTCTTTTTACGACACATGACACCTAGAAAATTATCAAACTCACAATCTCCCTACATATATTCCTGTAGATGTCTGCTAGACACTTACGATGAGGTAGAAAGTCAGGAAAGTCGAGCGAACGCATGGCCACACAAATTGCTCAACAAATGGCCGCGGTACTACCTAAAATCGTACTACAAGTTCAACAAGCTCTCGCCGCAAATCCCATCAACCCTCCGAACCAAGAAGGTCAAAACATCGCCAACCCTCCTACCAAAACCACTAAATGCACCTACAAACACTTCAAGTCCTGCAATCCCCCAAAATATGAAGGGACTGAAAGTGTCACCGCTCTCCTCCATTGGTTTGAGGAGATGGAAAACACTTTTCTCAATTGCGACTGTCTCGAGGATCGCAAGGTACGTTACGCTACTGGACGTCTGTTTGGGGTATCACTTACCTGGTGGAACACGGAAAAAGGAAAGCGAGGTGTGGAAGATGCCATGGCCTTATCATGGGAAGAATTAAGGGAAATCATGACAAGACGCTTCTGCCCTAGAAGCAAGATCAAAAAGCTAGAAGATGAATTCTACTCTCTTAAGCAAAAGGAAGGGGATCACACCTCATACAACAAGAGATTCCTCGAGTTGAACCAGATGGTCCCCAACCTGTTCACTCCGTTATACCGCTTGATCGAGCACTATATTCGAGGCCTCCCCTCGAAAATTCAAGATTCGGTTTTAAGCACTTCTCCCGCAACACTCGAAGCTGCCATGGAATTAGCTACGGAACTTATAAAAAATTGCATTCGAAATGACAATTTTAAAGAAGAGAAGAAGAAAACACCTGTTAAAGCCGCAACTCCAACCCAATCAGGCTCATCCTCAAAGTTTGCTGGTAAGAGGAAGTGAAATGGCAAGAACTTCGCCGTCACACAAACCAACCCTCCCATCACTGCTGCTCCAATCACACAAGTTGCCCCTCCAGCCGCACAATTCAAAAAGCCGTACACTGGCCCACACCCAAAATGTAACCGCTGCCAATACCATCACCCTCCTGAGAACCCTTGCCAATACTGCACAAGTTGTGGCCGTGCAGGTCACACTCTCCAAACTTGCCGTACACTTCAACGATCAAACCCAATCAGGCTCCAGCCCAAACCCAAAACCAAATGGTGGGCCAAGCCCAACAACCCTTACTTCTACCACCTGCCCAACTCATGGCCCCACCTTACTACCAGCCCAACTACCCCATGATGCAACCCATAAGAGCCTGTTTTAACTATGGTGACCCAAACCACTTCAGAAATACTTGCCCACGCCTGGTGAACATCATCAATGCCAAAGCCCAAGCAAACCCGGTGAATCAAGCTAATCAAGCTCACCCACCTGCTAGAGGAAGGGCTTTCAATATCAACGCCAACCAAGCAAGGGCTGACAACAATGTGGTCAACGGTACGTTTCTCGTAAATGGTAGTTATGCATCCATATTATTCGATACTGGTGCGGATAAGAGTTTTGTATCTTTAGAATTCGAATCTATTCTCGACCTACCTCGTGTTAGACTGGCTGAATCGTTCACGTGGAAGTTGCTGACGGAGAACCCATTTCGTTAAATTCAATAATACGTGATTGTACCTTTACTCTAAATGATCATGATTTCCCGATTGATCTCATTCCTATGAAATTGGGAAGTTTCGATGTTATCATCGGTATGGAATGGCTCAGCCAGCATCACGCCGAAGTGGTGTGCCATGAAAAGTTCATTCGTATTCCTCTCGCCGACGATCAGACACTACGTATCTTCGGAGAAACTCCTTCGAAAGGGCTCAAATTGATGTCATGTCATATCTTCGCAAGGATTACGTCGCATTTCTAGCTCACATCGTCAAGAAGGAAGGCAAGGAAAGGAAGCTCAAAGATATTCCAGTCGTGAAAGAATTTCCTCAAGTTTTTCCCGACGACGTTTCACGACTTCCTTCTATGAGAGAAGTTGAATTTCGAATCGATCTTGTGCCTGGTGCTACACCAGTCGCGAAATCACCCTATAGGTTAGCCCCATCGGAGATGCAAGAGTTGGCTAGTCAGTTGCAAGAGCTGACTGACAAAGGATTCATACGTCCTCGCTCGTCGCCTTGGGGTTCACTTGTTCTTTTTATGAAGAAGAAAGATGGAACGTTTCGCATGTGCATTGATTATAGAGAACTCAACAAGTTGACTGTTAAGAATCGCTATCCCTTGCCTCGTATTGATGACCTTCTAGATCAACTTCAAGGTGCCACCTGTTTTTCAAAAATCGACCTTCGTTCTGGTTATCATCAGCTTAGGGTGCGCGAAGAAGATATTCCAAAAACTGCCTTTCGAACTCGTTATGGTCATTACGAGTTCATGGTTATGCCTTTCGGATTAACCACGCCCCCGCTGTCTTCATGGATTTGATGAATAGGGTATGCAAACCCTATCTCGACAGTTTCGTCATAGTCTTCATCGATGACATTCTTATCTACTCCAAGTCAAAACCAATCATGAGCGACACCTTCGACTTATTCTTACACTCTTGAGGAATGTTACGCTAAGTTCTCAAATGTGAATTCTGGTTAAAAGAGGTACAATTTCTTGGTCATGTCGTTAATGACAAAGGGATTTATGTCGACCCTTCGAAAATCAAGGCAGTACAAGAATGGCAAGCGCCACGTACCCCTACCGAAGTTAGGTCATTTCTTGGCTTGGCTGGTTATTATCGACGCTTCATTGCCAATTCTCTCGTATCCCGTTCCACTCACGACCTTGACTCACAAGGGAAAACCGTTTATTTGGGGACCTAAGCAGGAGGAGACTTTCCAAACTTTGAAGCAAAAGCTTTGTGATGCACCTATCCTTACACTCCCGTGAGGGTTGCGATGACTTTGTGGTTTATTGCGAGGCGTCAGGGCAAGGGTTAGGCTGTGTTCTGATGCAAAGAGGAAAGGTGATAGCCTGTGCCTCTAGGCAACTCAAAGTGCATGAGAAGAATTATACCACTCACAACCTAGAACTTGGAGCAGTCGTGTTCGCTCTAAAGATATGGAGACATTATCTATATGGTACCAAGTGTGAGATATACACTGACCACAAGAGTCTCCAACCTATCTTCAATCAAAAAGAGTTGAACATGAGGCAACGACGATGGGTCAAACTCCTCAATGATTACGACTGTGAGATTCGATATCATTCTGGCAAGGCAAACGTTGTGGCCGATGCACTCAGTCGAAATGCTCTCAAATTATAACCGTCGAAAGGGTTATGCAAATTCCATTCAACATCTATGCTCTCAAATTGTAACCGACATCAAAGATCGAATTCAGGCAGCTCAATGTAACATTCGTCTTCTATGTTCGCAAATTATAACTGACATTAAAGATCAAATTTGAGAAGCCCAACACGTTTCAATAACGGAAGAAGATGTATGAAAGGAGATGTCCTGTGGAGCTGAGCTAAAAATTGGAACTAAATCTGACGGTATTCTGTACTACCTAGATCGTATCTGGATTCCTAACCACAACAATCTTCGTGAAATTCTTATGAATGAAGCTCACAAAACGCGATATTCTATACACCCAGGAGCCGATAAGATGTATCAAGACCGACGATACACCTATTGGTGGCCTGGAATGAAGAAGGATATTGCCGTTTTTGTTTCCAAGTTCCTTACATGTTCCAAGGTGAAGGCTGAACACCAAAGACCCTCAGACTTCTGGTCGAACCGGAAATACCTGTATGGAAGTGGGAAAACATAACCATGGATTTCATTACCGGGTTACCTCGACTTCTGGTGGGTATGACACTATATGGGTGATTATAGACCGACTTACAAAATCAGCTCACTTTATTCCTATCCGTGAAGATTTCAAGAACGAAAATCTTGCCCGTATTTATATCAACGAAATCGTAAGCCGACATGGGGTACCGTTAAGCATTATTTCTGATCGTGATGGTCGTTTCACTTCACGAACATGCAAGCAATACAATCCGCTATGGGCACGCGATTAGATCTCAGTACCGCCTATCATCCTCAAACTGATGGACAGTCTGAGCGCACCATTCAAACTCTTGAAGATATGCTTCGAGCATGTGTCATAGACTTCAAGGGAAATTGGGACGCCCACCTACCATTAGTTGAATTTTCGTACAACAACAGCTATCATTCAAGCATCGGCATGGCACCTTTTGAAGCCTTATATGGTCGTAAGTGCCGATCTCCTGTATGTTGGCACGAAATTGGGGAAGCTCAAATTACTGGTCCAGAATTGATCCAAGAAACCACAGACAAGATCCATCAAATTCGAAACAATCTTCTAGCGGCTCAAAGTCATCAAAAGAGTTATGCAGATAAACGACGGAAGCCCTTAGAGTTTAACATTGGTGATCATGTACTTTTAAAAGTATCACCGTGGAAGGGAGTAGTTCGTTTTGGTCAAAAGGGCAAGCTAGCACCACGTTACGTAGGACCTTTCAAGATATTCGAAAGAGTAGGTCCTGTAGCATACAAGCTTGATCTACCAGAAGAACTCAACAGGATTCATCCCACATTCCACGTGTCGAACTTGAAGAAGTGCCTCGCTGATGAAAACCTCCACATTCCTCTGGAAGATATTCAGATTGATGAATCTATGCATTTTATTGAAAGACCTGTAGAGATCATGGACTTCGGGGAAAAACGTCTGCGGCGAAGTCGCATTCCAATTGTTAGGGTACGCTGGGAGTCGAAACGGGGACCTGAGTTTACTTGGGAACGTGAAGACTCAATGCGTGTAAAAAACCCGCATCTTTTTCCTACTACTTCAACTACTTAAATTTCGGGATGAAATTCCTAAAAGTAGGGGATACTGTAACATTTGTCAAAAACGGGTTTCCAAAACCCGCTCCGTTTTGTAATCGAATATCAACCTATAAAAGTCACGTTGAATATTTATGAGTATTTTGATTTAAAATGATACATAATTAATAAATAAACTAAACTATAAAAATTATATTTGATAAAAAGTTAAAACAAAATAAATAAAAAAGAAATGCTGCTGCCGGGGCTCGAACCCGGGTCAGCCAGAACAACTCCAACGACTTAACACACACTCACATCACCACTCCGCCACTTGTTGTTTTCTGTTATCTCTAGGAAACAAATAACATTTATACACAAACTCGGTTAAACCGGTTGCGCCAACTGAGAAACTGAAATCGGCAATTCAATCGTCTAATCGTTTGATTAATCGCTCATTCACGTTTTATAACCGATGAACCGATGATTTTAATCAATTCAGAAGTGATTGAACATAAATTTTCTTTATTATCGGTTTTTATAACTGAAATGAATCAAGTCCCAATTACTTCAACTCAATACCACTCTCGCGACTCAGAAACATCATACCAACATTTCATTTCACTTTCGTCACACTTTCAGTTCGTCAGAACGCTTAAATCAACTCGCCGGAATTTTCTGCAAAATTCGCCGGAAAACCGTATTCATCCTCAAACGGTAAATCTTTCAATAAACATTGTAGTTCAACAATTGTTAGGCTATTTCTAACTTAAACCTTTCATTTGAAATCGAATTCAGGCACTGTATTCAGCTAATTTCAGTTCGCCGAAAAAATTCTGAAATCTCTATATTCATCTGAGAATCGGTAAGGGCATTCAAACCCTCTGTTAACATTTGCTGATCACTTCAATTTCACGATTAGCTAATAAAAATAGTTAATTGTCTTGTTCAGTTAAAGAGCATGAAAAAAGAGCCGACGCAATTGCCGGAAATTCTGTGATATATCATTCCTACGGTATGTTACTTCCAACATCGTTTCTGTCATTTCATTTTAACCTTAAGAATGTTTGATAATCGTAAAAACAAGAAACGGATCAGTGATTCAGTCGACGGAAATTTGAATGAAGAAGACGAAGTTAGTTAAGTTATAAGTTTAATTAAAATCAGTAATATGAACGGGTTAGACACACAGTCCAGCGGTGGACTGTGTGCAAAACATATACGCATGTCCCGAGTTCGATCCCTGATACACGCACTCCTTATGTAATAAAATGCCTTTTTGTTTAAAAACTAAACCGGGTTAACTCAGTTAGTTGTTAAGTATAATAAAAACCGAGATAATAACCAGGTTAGACACACAGTCCAGCGGTGGACTGTGTGCAACACTAAGTCACACGTCGCGAGTTTGAAACCCGTCACTGGCACCGGTTCGTTGAATTAAAATGTTTTTGAAATTAAAAGAATTTTGGTTAAACCGAATTAGTATATAAATATAATTAAAAACAAGATTATTTCGGGTTAGACACGTAGCTCAGTTGGTAGAGCTGCGTGCACGCGTACGGGAGGTCTCGGGTTCGAGCCTCACCCAGCGTAAACTATTTCGCTGACCGAACCGGTCAACAAGTCAACAGGTCAACGGTCAACGCGAAATAAACAATTTTTTTTATATTTTTATTTATTTAATTTAATTTAAAAATCAATTAAAAATACTTAAAAATAACATTTTTAAAGATAGAAAATAGCCTTAAACTCACAAAAATATATGTAAAAATTTCATTAAAATCCTTAACAAAATCCACTCATTTAATATATTTTTCCGTTATTATTTAGGTTAGTATTTCTCGTTGTTCCGCTCATCTAATTCGTGCGCATCTCACCATCTCCAATCCAACGCACCCAATGTGAGTGAATCTTTACAAATTCCCCGTTTTAATCACGTTTTGGGGTGTATCATGTGTCTTGTTATATATATTATAATTAAACCATTGTGCATACATCATATCATGAACATGTGTATTCAGTTTGTTTCTGTTGTGTAGTTATTGTTGGATGCAATTTATTATTTTCAGTACATGCAATTTCATAGGCCACCGCTCCACATTACATTATGAGCGTTGAGCATGTTCCCCATTTCATTATGAGGTTGAACCTGGCGTGCCCACATACGATCGGCTCCGTTTGATTGAGCCTTGATCGCACAGACATTTTCATTTTCAGTACATGCAATACGATCGGCTCCGTTTGATTGAGCCTTGATCGCACAGTTTCATTTATGTTATTTATCGTATGATGTTGGTATGTTCATGTATGCTGTCATACGTTATTGTATGTTATAGTTGTGACTGCTATTTGCCACTGCTTGATTATTTACATTTGCTCATTTATGATTATGCACAATTTTTCATTGATAAACTAACAAGTAATTCATTAATAAATGTTTATCTAATAAGGTTTACTCGCCAACTTATGTTGACCCAAAAACCCCCATTTTTACATATGATACAGGTGAACCAGCAGCAGCTAGGAACACATAGGATTGGACTAGAAGAATAAAATGATTTAGAGTTGGGATTGTTATGTTTGGTTTATTTTCTTTGTATTGTATGAACATGTTTGGATATTTGGAAATGTAACTTTGACTTTATTAAATATGAAACATATTAGTAAATGTCATGAGCTTTGGTGATAACCCAATTATGCCCCGACTCTTATTCCGGTGCGGGTCGGGGTGTGACAGATTGGTATCAGAGCCATGACTATAGGGATATAGGATAGGTTATTAGACCCTTAGAGCCTATACTATAGTTGATTAGAAATTTATAAGATTTTTGTGTGTTACATGCCAAATTTCATGATGTTTATATGTTTTATGTTAAATGTTACATTCAATATTATGCAAGCATGTTCATAAGTATGTATTATCATATAATGCTTATCATGAATCATATACTCATAACATATCACATCCATGAAAGCACACACCACATCATGATTGCTTTTACAATGATTTTTGTGTTTTCAAATCTCATCAAAGTGAGTTCTCATGACGGGCATGTAGTAACTGGAAGGGTACCAGTACCGGTAGTCGGAACGTCCTGTCTAGGCTGGCATTCGTATAAATCCAAAATAAAGGACCAGTTTGCCTACCTGGGGACTAACGATGAGAGTACGAAGTACCTATTAGGCCAAAGCATGCTATACCAAACGTCGTGTGAGCTAACCCCACTTTGAGTTGTCATTGTGTCTACACCTAGTCACGTTCCGACCAAACATCTCATGAACATATTTTGTGGTTTGCATTCGGGTGATGCGAGTGTTAAATTGCCAATACTAATGTGAATCCTACCAAGCCAATAGCCATGGGGGCCCACATGACTATATAGGTGAAGGTATGGGAGACATTTGAGGCCCAACATGAGCAAACCCAAGACATCCTATGGATGTAGTTGCATTATTGATATTTATGTTATTTTCATTTTCTTAAAGACACATGACACCTAAAAAGACACCATAAACTCACAATCTTCTCATTTTATGATCCTGTAGATGTCGTCTAGACAGCAACGAAGGGGTAAAAGATCAGGAAGGTCTCAGGAACGCTTGGCCACACAGATCGCGAAACAAATGGCCACGATACTGCCTGACATTGTGGTCCAAGTACAACAAGCCCTCGCTACAAATCCTACTAACCCTCCCCAACAACATGACCAGAACATCGACAACCCTCCTACCAGCAAGTGCTCTTACAAACATTTCAAATCTTGTGATCCTCCTAAATTTGAGGGGACCGAAGGTGTCACTGCTCTCTTACATTGGTTCGAGGAGATGGAAAACACCTTTCTCAACTGCGATTGTCCTGAGGATCGCAAGGTTCGATACGCTATCGGGAGACTATTTGGAGTAGCTCTCACTTGGTGGAATACTGAGAAAGGGAAGAGGGGAACGGAAGATGCAATGGCCTTAACTTGGGAGGAGTTAAGGGAAATCATGACTAGGCGTTTCTGTCCTAGGAGTGAAATTAAAAAGTTGGAGGATGAATTTCATGCTCTAAAGCAGAAGGAGGGAGACCATACCACTTATAACAAGAGGTTCTTGGAGTTGAACCAAATGTTTCCAAATTTATTCACCCCAACTTATCGTCTGATTGAGCATTATATTCGAGGACTTCCCTCGAAAATTCAAGATTCAGTCCTCAGCACTTCACCGGTAACACTTGAAGCTGCTATGGAGCTAGCAACTGAACTGACCGAGAACCGAATTCGCAACGAGAAGTTCAAAGAAGAGAAAAAGAAAGCCCCTGTTGAGGGTCAAACTTCAAACCATCCTATCTCTTCCTCTAAGTTTGCTAACAAGAGGAAGCGCAACACCAGAAATTTCGCTGTCACTCAAGCCAACTCCCCTATCCCTGCTGCACCCATTACCCAGGTTGCTCCTTCACCCGCACCATACAGAAGACCTTACACTGGCCCGTTACCAAAATGTAACCGTTGCCAATATGACCATTCCCCTGATCATCCCTGCCAATATTGCACCGGCTGCGGTCGCGCGGGTCATACTGTTCAAACCTGCCGCATGCCTCAACGAACGAACCGCCACCAACCTTTAACCCAAACCCACCAACAAATAATGGGCCAAGCCCAACAACCCCTACTATTACCACCCACCCAACATTTAGCCCAAACATATTACCAGCCCAATTATCCTATGGGTCAACCTATGCGGGCTTGCTACAATTGCAGAGACCCGAGCCATTTCAGAAACACTTGTCCAAGGTTGGTAAACATTATTCATGCTCAGGCTCAAGCCAACCCAGTGAATCAAGCGAACCAAGCTCCTCCACCTGCAAGAGGAAGAGTTTTCAATATTAACGCGAATCAGGCTAGAGCTGACGGCAATGTGGTTAACGGTACGTTCCTTATAAATGGTAGATATGCATCTATGTTATTTGATACTGGTGCGGATAGAAGCTTTGTGTCTTTCGAATTTGAACCTATCTTAAGCAAAAATCGGGATAAGCTCACGGAATCCATAACGGTAGAAGTTGCGGACGGGAAACCAGTTTCATTAAACTCTATTATACACAACTGTACACTCACCTTAAACGACCACGATTTCTCAGTCGACCTTATTCCTATGAAGCTGGGAAGTTTTGATATCATAATCGGTATGGATTGTCTCAGTCAATATCAGGCAGAAGTTGTATGTCGTGAAAAATTTATTCGTATTCCTCTTTCAAACGGCCAGACTCTTCGAATCATTGGAGAAACCTCGTCGAAAGGGCTCAGCTTAATGTCTTGTCTTCAAGCTCAAAAATATCTTCGCAAGAATTATGTCGCGTTTTTAGCTCATATCATCAAAAAGGGAACCATGGAGAAGAAACTTGAAGACATTCCAATAGTAAAAGACTTCCCGCAAGTTTTTCCTGACGACATTTCAGGACTTCCTCTAGTTAGAGACGTCGAATTCCGTATTGATCTTATACCTGGTGCTACACCAGTTGCAAAGTCTCCTTATAGGTTAGCCCCCTCTGAAATGCAAGAGCTAGCCAGTCAATTACAAGAGTTGACTGACAAGGGATTCATACGTCCTAGCTCGTCGCCTTGGGGTGCACCTGTCCTTTTTGTAAAGAAGAAAGATGGATCGTTTCGTATGTGCATCGACTACAGAGAGCTCAACAAGTTAACAATCAAGAATCGCTATCCTTTACCTCGCATTGATGATCTTCTTGACCAACTACAAGGTGCCAGCTGCTTTTCAAAAATCGACCTTCGATCTGGCTATCATCAACTTAGAGTGCATGAAGAAGACGTCCCTAAGACTGCTTTTCGAACTCGTTATGGCCACTATGAATTCATGGTTATGCCATTTGGTTTAACCAACGCACCAGCTGTCTTCATGGACCTAATGAACAGAGTCTGCAAACCTTATCTTGATCGATTTGTTATAGTCTTCATCGACGATATTCTTATTTATTCAAAATCTAAATCTGATCATGAGCGTCATCTTCGACTCATCCTTGCACTTCTAGAAAAGGAAAAGCTTTATGCCAAATTCTCCAAATGTGAATTCTGGTTAAAAGAGGTGCAATTCCTCGGGCATGTAGTTAATGACAATGGAATACATGTCGACCCTTCAAAGATCAAAGCGGTTCAAGAATGGCAAGCTCCACGTACACCAACTGAAGTAAGATCTTTTCTTGGTCTAGCTGGCTATTATCGTCGGTTCATTTCAAACTTCTCTCACATTGCTGTACCACTCACGGCTTTAACTCATAAGGGAAAACCTTTCATATGGGGACCCAAGCAAGAAGAAGCCTTTCAAACTCTTAAACAAAAACTTTGTGATGCACCAATCCTCACTCTTCCTGAAGGTTGTGATGATTTTGTAGTCTATTGCGACGCGTCAGGGCAAGGATTAGGCTGCGTTCTAATGCAAAGAGGAAAAGTCATAGCTTATGCTTCGAGACAACTCCAGACACATGAAAAGAACTACACCACTCATGACCTAGAACTTGGAGCCGTTGTGTTCGCTCTTAAGGTATGGAGACATTATCTCTATGGTACTAAGTGTGAAATATACACTGACCACAAGAGTCTTCAACATATCTTCAATCAAAAGGAGTTAAACATGAGGCAACGAAAATGGGTCGAACTTCTAAATGACTACGACTGTGAAATTAGATACCACCCTGGTAAAGCAAATGTGGTGGCTGATGCACTTAGTCGAAAGGGATATGCGAACTCCATTCGTCTTCTATGTTCGCAAATTATAACTGACATTAAAGATCAAATTCGAGAAGCCCAACACGTTTCAATAACGGAAGAAGATGTACGAAAGGAGATGTCCTGTGGAGCTGAGCTAAAAATTGGAACTAAATCTGACGGTATTCTGTACTACCTAGATCGTATCTGGATTCCTAACCACAACAATCTTCGTGAAATTCTTATGAATGAAGCTCACAAAACGCGATATTCTATACACCCAGGAGCCGATAAGATGTATCAAGACCGACGATACACCTATTGGTGGCCTGGAATGAAGAAGGATATTGCCGTTTTTGTTTCCAAGTGCCTTACATGTTCCAAGGTGAAGGCTGAACAACAAAGACCCTCAGGACTTCTGGTCCAACCGGAAATACCTGTATGGAAGTGGGAAAACATAACCATGGATTTCATTACCGGGTTACCTCGCACTTCTGCTGGGTATGACACTATATGGGTGATTATAGACCGACTTACAAAATCAGCTCACTTTATTCCTATCCGTGAAGATTTCAAGAACGAAAATCTTGCCCGTATTTATATCAACGAAATCGTAAGCCGACATGGGGTACCGTTAAGCATTATTTCTGATCGTGATGGTCGTTTCACTTCACGAACATAGCAAGCAATACAATCCGCTATGGGCACGCGATTAGATCTCAGTACCGCCTATCATCCTCAAACTGATGGACAGTCTGAGCGCACCATTCAAACTCTTGAAGATATGCTTCGAGCATGTGTCATAGACTTCAAGGGAAATTGGGACGCCCACCTACCATTAGTTGAATTTTCGTACAACAACAGCTATCATTCAAGCATCGGCATGGCACCTTTTGAAGCCTTATATGGTCGTAAGTGCCGATCTCCTGTATGTTGGCACGAAATTGGGGAAGCTCAAATTACTGGTCCAGAATTGATCCAAGAAACCACAGACAAGATCCATCAAATTCGAAACAATCTTCTAGCGGCTCAAAGTCATCAAAAGAGTTATGCAGATAAACGACGGAAGCCCTTAGAGTTTAACATTGGTGATCATGTACTTTTAAAAGTATCACCGTGGAAGGGAGTAGTTCGTTTTGGTCAAAAGGGCAAGCTAGCACCACGTTACGTAGGACCTTTCAAGATATTCGAAAGAGTAGGTCCTGTAGCATACAAGCTTGATCTACCAGAAGAACTCAACAGGATTCATCCCACATTCCACGTGTCGAACTTGAAGAAGTGCCTCGCTGATGAAAACCTCCACATTCCTCTGGAAGATATTCAGATTGATGAATCTATGCATTTTATTGAAAGACCTGTAGAGATCATGGACTTCGGGGAAAAACGTCTGCGGCGAAGTCGCATTCCAATTGTTAGGGTACGCTGGGAGTCGAAACGGGGACCTGAGTTTACTTGGGAACGTGAAGACTCAATGCGTGTAAAAAACCCGCATCTTTTTCCTACTACTTCAACTACTTAAATTTCGGGATGAAATTCCTAAAAGTAGGGGATACTGTAACATTTGTCAAAAACGGGTTTCCAAAACCCGCTCCGTTTTGTAATCGAATATCAACCTATAAAAGTCACGTTGAATATTTATGAGTATTTTGATTTAAATGATACATAATTAATAAATAAACTAAACTATAAAAATTATATTTGATAAAAAGTTAAAACAAAATAAATAAAAAAGAAATGCTGCTGCCGGGGCTCGAACCCGGGTCAGCCAGAACAACTCCAACGACTTAACACACACTCACATCACCACTCCGCCACTTGTTGTTTTCTGTTATCTCTAGGAAACAAATAACATTTATACACAAACTCGGTTAAACCGGTTGCGCCAACTGAGAAACTGAAATCGGCAATTCAATCGTCTAATCGTTTGATTAATCGCTCATTCACGTTTTATAACCGATGAACCGATGATTTTAATCAATTCAGAAGTGATTGAACATAAATTTTCTTTATTATCGGTTTTTATAACTGAAATGAATCAAGTCCCAATTACTTCAACTCAATACCACTCTCGCGACTCAGAAACATCATACCAACATTTCATTTCACTTTCGTCACACTTTCAGTTCGTCAGAACGCTTAAATCAACTCGCCGGAATTTTCTGCAAAATTCGCCGGAAAACCGTATTCATCCTCAAACGGTAAATCTTTCAATAAACATTGTAGTTCAACAATTGTTAGGCTATTTCTAACTTAAACCTTTCATTTGAAATCGAATTCAGGCACTGTATTCAGCTAATTTCAGTTCGCCGAAAAAATTCTGAAATCTCTATATTCATCTGAGAATCGGTAAGGGCATTCAAACCCTCTGTTAACATTTGCTGATCACTTCAATTTCACGATTAGCTAATAAAAATAGTTAATTGTCTTGTTCAGTTAAAGAGCATGAAAACAGAGCCGACGCAATTGCCGGAAATTCTGTGATATATCATTCCTACGGTATGTTACTTCCAACATCGTTTCTGTCATTTCATTTTAACCTTAAGAATGTTTGATAATCGTAAAAACAAGAAACGGATCAGTGATTCAGTCGACGGAAATTTGAATGAAGAAGACGAAGTTAGTTAAGTTATAAGTTTAATTAAAATCAGTAATATGAACGGGTTAGACACACAGTCCAGCGGTGGACTGTGTGCAAAACATATACGCATGTCCCGAGTTCGATCCCTGATACACGCACTCCTTATGTAATAAAATGCCTTTTTGTTTAAAAACTAAACCGGGTTAACTCAGTTAGTTGTTAAGTATAATAAAAACCGAGATAATAACCAGGTTAGACACACAGTCCAGCGGTGGACTGTGTGCAACACTAAGTCACACGTCGCGAGTTTGAAACCCGTCACTGGCACCGGTTCGTTGAATTAAAATGTTTTTGAAATTAAAAGAATTTTGGTTAAACCGAATTAGTATATAAATATAATTAAAAACAAGATTATTTCGGGTTAGACACGTAGCTCAGTTGGTAGAGCTGCGTGCACGCGTACGGGAGGTCTCGGGTTCGAGCCTCACCCAGCGTAAACTATTTCGCTGACCGAACCGGTCAACAAGTCAACAGGTCAACGGTCAACGCGAAATAAACAATTTTTTTTATATTTTTATTTATTTAATTTAATTTAAAAATCAATTAAAAATACTTAAAAATAACATTTTTAAAGATAGAAAATAGCCTTAAACTCACAAAAATATATGTAAAAATTTCATTAAAATCCTTAACAAAATCCACTCATTTAATATATTTTTCCGTTATTATTTAGGTTAGTATTTCTCGTTGTTCCGCTCATCTAATTCGTGCGCATCTCACCATCTCCAATCCAACGCACCCAATGTGAGTGAATCTTTACAAATTCCCCGTTTTAATCACGTTTTGGGGTGTATCATGTGTCTTGTTATATATATTATAATTAAACCATTGTGCATACATCATATCATGAACATGTGTATTCAGTTTGTTTCTGTTGTGTAGTTATTGTTGGATGCAATTTATTATTTTCAGTACATGCAATTTCATAGGCCACCGCTCCACATTACATTATGAGCGTTGAGCATGTTCCCCATTTCATTATGAGGTTGAACCTGGCGTGCCCACATACGATCGGCTCCGTTTGATTGAGCCTTGATCGCACAGACATTTTCATTTTCAGTACATGCAATACGATCGGCTCCGTTTGATTGAGCCTTGATCGCACAGTTTCATTTATGTTATTTATCGTATGATGTTGGTATGTTCATGTATGCTGTCATACGTTATTGTATGTTATAGTTGTGACTGCTATTTGCCACTGCTTGATTATTTACATTTGCTCATTTATGATTATGCACAATTTTTCATTGATAAACTAACAAGTAATTCATTAATAAATGTTTATCTAATAAGGTTCACTCGCCAACTTATGTTGACCCAAAAACCCCCATTTTTACATATGATACAGGTGAACCAGCAGCAGCTAGGAACACATAGGATTGGACTAGAAGAATAAAATGATTTAGAGTTGGGATTGTTATGTTTGGTTTATTTTCTTTGTATTGTATGAACATGTTTGGATATTTGGAAATGTAACTTTGACTTTATTAAATATGAAACATATTAGTAAATGTCATGAGCTTTGGTGATAACCCAATTATGCCCCGACTCTTATTCCGGTGCGGGTCGGGGTGTGACAGATTGGTATCAGAGCCATGACTATAGGGATATAGGATAGGTTATTAGACCCTTAGAGCCTATACTATAGTTGATTAGAAATTTATAAGATTTTTGTGTGTTACATGCCAAATTTCATGATGTTTATATGTTTTATGTTAAATGTTACATTCAATATTATGCAAGCATGTTCATAAGTATGTATTATCATATAATGCTTATCATGAATCATATACTCATAACATATCACATCCATGAAAGCACACACCACATCATGATTGCTTTTACAATGATTTTTGTGTTTTCAAATCTCATCAAAGTGAGTTCTCATGACGGGCATGTAGTAACTGGAAGGGTACCAGTACCGGTAGTCGGAACGTCCTGTCTAGGCTGGCATTCGTATAAATCCAAAATAAAGGACCAGTTTGCCTACCTGGGGACTAACGATGAGAGTACGAAGTACCTATTAGGCCAAAGCATGCTATACCAAACGTCGTGTGAGCTAACCCCACTTTGAGTTGTCATTGTGTCTACACCTAGTCACGTTCCGACCAAACATCTCATGAACATATTTTGTGGTTTGCATTCGGGTGATGCGAGTGTTAAATTGCCAATACTAATGTGAATCCTACCAAGCCAATAGCCATGGGGGCCCACATGACTATATAGGTGAAGGTATGGGAGACATTTGAGGCCCAACATGAGCAAACCCAAGACATCCTATGGATGTAGTTGCATTATTGATATTTATGTTATTTTCATTTTCTTAAAGACACATGACACCTAAAAAGACACCATAAACTCACAATCTTCTCATTTTATGATCCTGTAGATGTCGTCTAGACAGCAACGAAGGGGTAAAAGATCAGGAAGGTCTCAGGAACGCTTGGCCACACAGATCGCGAAACAAATGGCCACGATACTGCCTGACATTGTGGTCCAAGTACAACAAGCCCTCGCTACAAATCCTACTAACCCTCCCCAACAACATGACCAGAACATCGACAACCCTCCTACCAGCAAGTGCTCTTACAAACATTTCAAATCTTGTGATCCTCCTAAATTTGAGGGGACCGAAGGTGTCACTGCTCTCTTACATTGGTTCGAGGAGATGGAAAACACCTTTCTCAACTGCGATTGTCCTGAGGATCGCAAGGTTCGATACGCTACCGGGAGACTATTTGGAGTAGCTCTCACTTGGTGGAATACTGAGAAAGGGAAGAGGGGAACGGAAGATGCAATGGCCTTAACTTGGGAGGAGTTAAGGGAAATCATGACTAGGCGTTTCTGTCCTAGGAGTGAAATTAAAAAGTTGGAGGATGAATTTCATGCTCTAAAGCAGAAGGAGGGAGACCATACCACTTATAACAAGAGGTTCTTGGAGTTGAACCAAATGTTTCCAAATTTATTCACCCCAACTTATCGTCTGATTGAGCATTATATTCGAGGACTTCCCTCGAAAATTCAAGATTCAGTCCTCAGCACTTCACCGGTAACACTTGAAGCTGCTATGGAGCTAGCAACTGAACTGACCGAGAACCGAATTCGCAACGAGAAGTTCAAAGAAGAGAAAAAGAAAGCCCCTGTTGAGGGTCAAACTTCAAACCATCCTATCTCTTCCTCTAAGTTTGCTAACAAGAGGAAGCGCAACACCAGAAATTTCGCTGTCACTCAAGCCAACTCCCCTATCCCTGCTGCACCCATTACCCAGGTTGCTCCTTCACCCGCACCATACAGAAGACCTTACACTGGCCCGTTACCAAAATGTAACCGTTGCCAATATGACCATTCCCCTGATCATCCCTGCCAATATTGCACCGGCTGCGGTCGCGCGGGTCATACTGTTCAAACCTGCCGCATGCCTCAACGAACGAACCGCCACCAACCTTTAACCCAAACCCACCAACAAATAATGGGCCAAGCCCAACAACCCCTACTATTACCACCCACCCAACATTTAGCCCAAACATATTACCAGCCCAATTATCCTATGGGTCAACCTATGCGGGCTTGCTACAATTGCAGAGACCCGAGCCATTTCAGAAACACTTGTCCAAGGTTGGTAAACATTATTCATGCTCAGGCTCAAGCCAACCCAGTGAATCAAGCGAACCAAGCTCCTCCACCTGCAAGAGGAAGAGTTTTCAATATTAACGCGAATCAGGCTAGAGCTGACGGCAATGTGGTTAACGGTACGTTCCTTATAAATGGTAGATATGCATCTATGTTATTTGATACTGGTGCGGATAGAAGCTTTGTGTCTTTCGAATTTGAACCTATCTTAAGCAAAAATCGGGATAAGCTCACGGAATCCATAACGGTAGAAGTTGCGGACGGGAAACCAGTTTCATTAAACTCTATTATACACAACTGTACACTCACCTTAAACGACCACGATTTCTCAGTCGACCTTATTCCTATGAAGCTGGGAAGTTTTGATATCATAATCGGTATGGATTGTCTCAGTCAATATCAGGCAGAAGTTGTATGTCGTGAAAAATTTATTCGTATTCCTCTTTCAAACGGTCAGACTCTTCGAATCATTGGAGAAACCTCGTCGAAAGGGCTCAGCTTAATGTCTTGTCTTCAAGCTCAAAAATATCTTCGCAAGAATTATGTCGCGTTTTTAGCTCATATCATCAAAAAGGGAACCATGGAGAAGAAACTTGAAGACATTCCAATAGTAAAAGACTTCCCGCAAGTTTTTCCTGACGACATTTCAGGACTTCCTCTAGTTAGAGACGTCGAATTCCGTATTGATCTTATACCTGGTGCTACACCAGTTGCAAAGTCTCCTTATAGGTTAGCCCCCTCTGAAATGCAAGAGCTAGCCAGTCAATTACAAGAGTTGACTGACAAGGGATTCATACGTCCTAGCTCGTCGCCTTGGGGTGCACCTGTCCTTTTTGTAAAGAAGAAAGATGGATCGTTTCGTATGTGCATCGACTACAGAGAGCTCAACAAGTTAACAATCAAGAATCGCTATCCTTTACCTCGCATTGATGATCTTCTTGACCAACTACAAGGTGCCAGCTGCTTTTCAAAAATCGACCTTCGATCTGGCTATCATCAACTTAGAGTGCATGAAGAAGACGTCCCTAAGACTGCTTTTCGAACTCGTTATGGCCACTATGAATTCATGGTTATGCCATTTGGTTTAACCAACGCACCAGCTGTCTTCATGGACCTAATGAACAGAGTCTGCAAACCTTATCTTGATCGATTTGTTATAGTCTTCATCGACGATATTCTTATTTATTCAAAATCTAAATCTGATCATGAGCGTCATCTTCGACTCATCCTTGCACTTCTAGAAAAGGAAAAGCTTTATGCCAAATTCTCCAAATGTGAATTCTGGTTAAAAGAGGTGCAATTCCTCGGGCATGTAGTTAATGACAATGGAATACATGTCGACCCTTCAAAGATCAAAGCGGTTCAAGAATGGCAAGCTCCACGTACACCAACTGAAGTAAGATCTTTTCTTGGTCTAGCTGGCTATTATCGTCGGTTCATTTCAAACTTCTCTCGCATTGCTGTACCACTCACGGCTTTAACTCATAAGGAAAACCTTTCATATGGGGACCCAAGCAAGAAGAAGCCTTTCAAACTCTTAAACAAAAACTTTGTGATGCACCAATCCTCACTCTTCCTGAAGGTTGTGATGATTTTGTAGTCTATTGCGACGCGTCAGGGCAAGGATTAGGCTGCGTTCTAATGCAAAGAGGAAAAGTCATAGCTTATGCTTCGAGACAACTCCAGACACATGAAAAGAACTACACCACTCATGACCTAGAACTTGGAGCCGTTGTGTTCGCTCTTAAGGTATGGAGACATTATCTCTATGGTACTAAGTGTGAAATATATACTGACCACAAGAGTCTTCAACATATCTTCAATCAAAAGGAGTTAAACATGAGGCAACGAAAATGGGTCGAACTTCTAAATGACTACGACTGTGAAATTAGATACCACCCTGGTAAAGCAAATGTGGTGGCTGATGCACTTAGTCGAAAGGGATATGCGAACTCCATTCGTCTTCTATGTTCGCAAATTATAACTGACATTAAAGATCAAATTCGAGAAGCCCAACACGTTTCAATAACGGAAGAAGATGTACGAAAGGAGATGTCCTGTGGAGCTGAGCTAAAAATTGGAACTAAATCTGACGGTATTCTGTACTACCTAGATCGTATCTGGATTCCTAACCACAACAATCTTCGTGAAATTCTTATGAATGAAGCTCACAAAACGCGATATTCTATACACCCAGGAGCCGATAAGATGTATCAAGACCGACGATACACCTATTGGTGGCCTGGAATGAAGAAGGATATTGCCGTTTTTGTTTCCAAGTGCCTTACATGTTCCAAGGTGAAGGCTGAACAACAAAGACCCTCAGGACTTCTGGTCCAACCGGAAATACCTGTATGGAAGTGGGAAAACATAACCATGGATTTCATTACCGGGTTACCTCGCACTTCTGCTGGGTATGACACTATATGGGTGATTATAGACCGACTTACAAAATCAGCTCACTTTATTCCTATCCGTGAAGATTTCAAGAACGAAAATCTTGCCCGTATTTATATCAACGAAATCGTAAGCCGACATGGGGTACCGTTAAGCATTATTTCTGATCGTGATGGTCGTTTCACTTCACGAACATAGCAAGCAATACAATCCGCTATGGGCACGCGATTAGATCTCAGTACCGCCTATCATCCTCAAACTGATGGACAGTCTGAGCGCACCATTCAAACTCTTGAAGATATGCTTCGAGCATGTGTCATAGACTTCAAGGGAAATTGGGACGCCCACCTACCATTAGTTGAATTTTCGTACAACAACAGCTATCATTCAAGCATCGGCATGGCACCTTTTGAAGCCTTATATGGTCGTAAGTGCCGATCTCCTGTATGTTGGCACGAAATTGGGGAAGCTCAAATTACTGGTCCAGAATTGATCCAAGAAACCACAGACAAGATCCATCAAATTCGAAACAATCTTCTAGCGGCTCAAAGTCGTCAAAAGAGTTATGCAGATAAACGACGGAAGCCCTTAGAGTTTAACATTGGTGATCATGTACTTTTAAAAGTATCACCGTGGAAGGGAGTAGTTCGTTTTGGTCAAAAGGGCAAGCTAGCACCACGTTACGTAGGACCTTTCAAGATATTCGAAAGAGTAGGTCCTGTAGCATACAAGCTTGATCTACCAGAAGAACTCAACAGGATTCATCCCACATTCCACGTGTCGAACTTGAAGAAGTGCCTCGCTGATGAAAACCTCCACATTCCTCTGGAAGATATTCAGATTGATGAATCTATGAATTTTATTGAAAGACCTGTAGAGATCATGGACTTCGGGGAAAAACGTCTGCGGCGAAGTCGCATTCCAATTGTTAGGGTACGCTGGGAGTCGAAACGGGGACCTGAGTTTACTTGGGAACGTGAAGACTCAATGCGTGCAAAAAACCCGCATCTTTTTCCTACTACTTCAACTACTTAAATTTCGGGATGAAATTCCTAAAAGTAGGGGATACTGTAACATTTGTCAAAAACGGGTTTCCAAAACCCGCTCCGTTTTGTAATCGAATATCAACCTATAAAAGTCACGTTGAATATTTATGAGTATTTTGATTTAAAATGATACATAATTAATAAATAAACTAAACTATAAAAATTATATTTGATAAAAAGTTAAAACAAAATAAATAAAAAAGAAATGCTGCTGCCGGGACTCGAACCCGGGTCAGCCAGAACAACTCCAACGACTTAACACACACTCACATCACCACTCCGCCACTTGTTGTTTTCTGTTATCTCTAGGAAACAAATAACATTTATACACAAACTCGGTTAAACCGGTTGCGCCAACTGAGAAACTGAAATCGGCAATTCAATCGTTTAATCGTTTGATTAATCGCTCATTCACGTTTTATAACTGATGAACCGATGATTTTAATCAATTCAGAAGTGATTGAACATAAATTTTCTTTATTATCGGTTTTTATAACCGAAATGAATCAAGTCCCAATTACTTCAACTCAATACCACTCTCGCGACTCAGAAACATCATACCAACATTTCATTTCACTTTCGTCACACTTTCAGTTCGTCAGAACGCTTAAATCAACTCGCCGGAATTTTCTGCAAAATTCGCCGGAAAACCGTATTCATCCTCAAACGGTAAATCTTTCAATAAACATTGTAGTTCAACAATTGTTAGGCTATTTCTAACTTAAACCTTTCATTTGAAATCGAATTCAGGCACTGTATTCAGCTAATTTCAGTTCGCCGGAAAAATTCTGAAATCTCTATATTCATCTGAGAATCGGTAAGGGCATTCAAACCCTCTGTTAACATTTGCTGATCACTTCAATTTCACGATTAGCTAATAAAAATAGTTAATTGTCTTGTTCAGTTAAAGAGCATAAAAACAGAGCCGACGCAATTGCCGGAAATTCTGTGATATATCATTCCTAGGGTATGTTACTTCCAACATCGTTTCTGTCATTTCATTTTAACCTTAAAAATGTTTGATAATCGTAAAAACAAGAAACGGATCAGTGATTCAGTCGACGGAAATTTGAATGAAGAAGACGAAGTTAGTTAAGTTATAAGTTTAATTAAAATCAGTAATATGAACGGGTTAGACACACAATCCAGCGGTGGACTGTGTGCAAAACATATACGCATGTCCCGAGTTCGATCCCTGATACACGCACTCCTTATGTAATAAAATGACTTTTTGTTTAAAAACTAAACCGGGTTAACTCAGTTAGTTGTTAAGTATAATAAAAACCGAGATAATAACCAGGTTAGACACACAGTCCAGCGGTGGACTGTGTGCAACACTAAGTCACACGTCGCGAGTTTGAAACCCGTCACTGGCACCTGTTCGTTGAATTAAAATGTTTTTGAAATTAAAAGAATTTTGGTTAAACCGAATTAGTATATAAATATAATTAAAAACAAGATTATTTCGAGTTAGACACGTAGCTCAGTTGGTAGAGCTGCGTGCACGCGTACGAGAGGTCTCGGGTTCGAGCCTCACCCAGCGTAAACTATTTCGCTGACCGAAACCGGTCAACAAGTCAACAGTCAACGGTCAACAGGTCAACGGTCAACGCGAAATAAACAATTTTTTTTATATTTTTATTTATTTAATTTAATTTAAAAATCAATTAAAAATACTTAAAAATAACATTTTTAAAGATAGAAAATAGCCTTAAACTCACAAAAATATATGTAAAAATTTCATTAAAATCCTTAATAAAATCCACTCATTTAATATATTTTTCCGTTATTATTTAGGTTAGTATTTCTCGTTGTTCCGCTCATCTAATTCGTGCGCATCTCACCATCTCCAATCCAACGCACCCAATGTGAGTGAATCTTTACAAATTCCCCGTTTTAATCACGTTTTGGGGTGTATCATGTGTCTTGTTATATATATTATAATTAAACCATTGTGCATACATCATATCATGAACATGTGTATTCAGTTTGTTTCTGTTGTGTAGTTATTGTTGGATGCAATTTATTATTTTCAGTACATGCAATTTCATAGGCCACCGCTCCACATTACATTATGAGCGTTGAGCATGTTCCCCATTTCATTATGAGGTTGAACCTGGCGTGCCCACATACGATCGGCTCCGTTTGATTGAGCCTTGATCGCACAGACATTTTCATTTTCAGTACATGCAATACGATCGGCTCCGTTTGATTGAGCCTTGATCGCACAGTTTCATTTATGTTATTTATCGTATGATGTTGGTATGTTCATGTATGCTGTCATACGTTATTGTATGTTATAGTTGTGACTGCTATTTGCCACTGCTTGATTATTTACATTTGCTCATTTATGATTATGCACAATTTTTCATTGATAAACTAACAAGTAATTCATTAATAAATGTTTATCTAATAAGGTTCACTCGCCAACTTATGTTGACCCAAAAACCCCCATTTTTACATATGATACAGGTGAACCAGCAGCAGCTAGGAACACATAGGATTGGACTAGAAGAATAAAATGATTTAGAGTTGGGATTGTTATGTTTGGTTTATTTTCTTTGTATTGTATGAACATGTTTGGATATTTGGAAATGTAACTTTGACTTTATTAAATATGAAACATATTAGTAAATGTCACGAGCTTTGGTGATAACCCAATTATGCCCCGACTCTTATTCCGCTGCGGGTCGGGGTGTGACACTCAACATATTTCATTAACGGAAAATGACGTACGCGTTGAGCTGTCTTGTGGAGCTGAACTCAAAATCGAAACCAAATCCGATGGTATTCTTTACTATTTAAACCGTATTTGGATCCCCGATCGCGACAATCTTCGTGATTTCCTCATGAATGAGGCACACAAAACCCGATACTCAATACATCCAGGAGCCGATAAGATGTATCAAGACTTACGATACACCTACTGGTGACCTGGCATGAAAAAGGATATCGCTGTTTTTGTTTCCAAGTGCCTTACATGTTCCAAAGTGAAAGCTGAACAGCAAAGACGATCAGGACTTCTGGCCCAACCCGAGATACCTGTATGGAAGTGGGAAAACTTAACCATGGATTTCATTACGGGTTACCTCGCACCTCCAGTGGGTATGACATCATATGGGTAATCATTGATCGTCTTACAAAATCAGCCCACTTCATTCCAATTCGCGAGGACTTCAAGAACGAGAAGTTAGCTCGTATCTACATCAACGAGATCGTAAGCCGTCATGGGATACCGTTAAGCATCATTTCAGACCGAGATGGTCGTTTCACTTCACGAACATGGCGGGCCGTACAATCCGCTATGGGTACATGTTTAGACCTCAGCACCGCCTTTCACCCTCAAACTGATGGTCAATCTGAGCGAACCATCCAAACCCTTGAAGACATGCTGCGAGCGTGTGTCATAGACTTCAAGGGTAATTGGGACACTCACCTACCGTTAGTCGAGTTTTTCGTACAACAATAGCTATCATTCAAGCATCGGTATGACTCCTTTTGAAGCTTTATATGGTCGTAAATGCCGATCTCCAGTATGTTGGCACGAAATTGGTGAAGCGCAAATCACCGGACCTGAGTTGATTCAAGAAATAACCGACAAAATCCTTCAAATTCGAAACAATCTTCTAACGGCTCAAAGTCGTCAAAAGAGTTATGCTGACAAACGACGAAAGCCCTTGAATTTTGTGTTGGTGATCAAGTACTTTTGAAAGTGTCACCGTGGAAGGGAGTGGTTCGTTTTTGTAACATCCGTCAAAAAAACCGGATTTACCAAACCCGCTCCGTTTATTAACCGAACAATCAGTTAAAAATTTCGTTGCGTATTTAATGCCCAAATTAATTTTAAACGATACATAATTAATAAGTATATTGGAATATATAATTTATATTTGAAAAAGTATTTAAAATAATGAAATAAAAATAAAAGGCTGCCGGGTTTCGAACCCGGGTCAGCCGGGTCAACCTGGTCAGCAACGATTTAACTTTCATCCATCAAACCACTCCGCCACTTGTGTTCTTTAGTAACATATTAAAAACAATTAATTCAAATACACAAACTCGAATTTAAAACTGACGCGCCCAATCGCAGTCGTCGAAATCCCGACGATTTCACCGAGATTGGACGGTTTCTTCTGATTTAACCGAAGTCTTAACTATTACATCGGTTATAACCGACGTCTGAACCCGCGACACAAGTCATAACCGCCGGAAAATTATTGACCGACGAATCAAGACGGAAAACGGACCAAATTCGTCGATGTTCTGCCCTATAAATACACCCTCTAACTTCTGTTAGCTTTTTCGCTCACAATCACACTCTTTCCCGATGTAATTTCACTCGCCGGAAAACTTCTACAACTCGCCGGAAAACCGAGCCCTTCACCTCTGTGCCTTACTCTAAAAACTGAACACCCAGAGCTCATACCGAAGCCACCCACACTCATCTCAAGCTCCCTGAAGACCCTCTGCCGCAGGACACACGTCGCCGGAATAATCTGCTATCATCGGAGTTTCGCCGGCGAAAAAGAGGAGCCCTGTTCGGTATATCTTACACTTAATCTCTCATTCTTTTTATTAATCTTACATGTAATTAATCACAACACCCTAAAGAAACTTGATTAAATTGTCGAACCAGTCGGACATTGGTTCTGGCTGAAGCTTAACGAAGAAGATGAAGTTTTCAGTTGCATATATGTTTAATTTAAATCAAGATATATCTCGGGTTAGACAGACAGTCCAACGGTGGACTGTGTGCAAATAAACACGCATACGTCCCGAGTTCGATTCTTGTCCCACGCAAACTCGCCTTAATAAAAATGTTTTTTTTAACTGAACCGGATTCACTGCAAATAGATGTTAAGTTTAATAAAAACCGGAATAATAACCAGGATAGACACACAGTCCAGAGTGGACTGTGTGAACGTTTAAATCACACGTCGCGAGTTTCGAGTCCAGACTACCGTACCGGTTCTGGCAATTATCAAACTTTTCATATAAGGCAGAAATGAAATTATCTAGTTTGTATATAAGTATAATAAAACTCAGATTATTTACCAAGTTAGACACACAGTCCAGCGGTGGACTGTGTGTCAACCTAAGCCACAGGTCCCGGGTTCGAGACCTGTGGAGAGCACCGAGCGAGACATTAAAATCATTTTTGAAATAAACGATTTTTGGATTAATTCAATTAGTATATAAATATAATTAAAAACAGAAATATTTCAGGTTAGACACGTAGCTCAGTTGGTAGAGCTGCGTGCACGCGAACGGGAGGTCTCGGGTTCGAGCCTCACCCGGCGCACACAATTACACAATAAAACCGGTCAACAAGTCAACGATCAACAAGTCAACGGTCAAAAAGTCAACATATTTTCATTATTTTTATTTATTTATTTTATTTAAAAATCAATTAAAAATACTTAAAAATAACATTTTTAAAGTTAGAAAATAGCCTTAAACTCACAAAAATATATCCAATAATTCTACAAAAATTGATTTAATAAAATCCACTTATTTACCGAACCATTATGTTATTATCTAGGTTAGTTTCACTCGTGGTTAAATCAAACTTCGTGCGCATTCAACATCATCAACCGAACGCACCCAATGTGAGTGAATCTTACAACTCCCCTTTTTAATTACACGTTTTGGGGTGTGTCATGTGTCACTAAAATTAACTCGTTTATTTAAACTTGTGCTATACCATATTGTGATCTAAACTTAGAATGTATATATTGTTTGTAGTCATGTATTTCATATTGTCAAGTTGTATGCAAATCATTCATTAGGCCCATCAGTTCCTCGTGAGAAACGGGTTGAGCAACGCGTGCCTCAAAACAATTTATTATTGTATGTGTGTGCATTATCTGATATTAAGTGTTTTATGAATATGTTTACATCTATATTTAATCATATGTGGTTGTGCACTTTATTTTATAATCAATTCAATAAACTTGTTCAAAAGCTTTTCATAGGATTCACTCGCCAACTTTTTGTTGATCCAAAAAACCATTTTTACACATGATACAGGTGAACAGGATGAAGCAAGGAAAAACATAGGAAATGCCTTAGAAGAAAACAATGAAGTCTAGAATGATGTTTAGGACATGATGTAATTATGATTGTATGTTTCCCTTGAAATTGTAATAATGAATATGAAACGTTATAATAAATGTCATGAGCTTTGATGATAACCCAATGATGCCGCGAACACCTTTTCCGCTGCGGGTCGGGGTGTGACAGTTTTGGCAAAAAGGCAAGCTAGCACCATGCTACGTAGGACCTTTCAAGATACTCGAAAGAGTAGGTCCTGTAGCATCCAAGCTTGACCTACCAGAAGAACTCAATAGAATACATCCCACGTTCCACTTATCAAACTTGAAAAAGTGCCTCGCCGACGAAAACCTCCATATCCCTCTGGAAGATATTCAAGTCGATGAATCAATGCACTTCGTTGAAAGACCGGTGGAAATCATGGATTTCGGTGAGAAACGTTTAAGGCGAAGTCGTATTCCAATCATCAGCGTGCATTGGGAGTCAAAACGAGGACCTGAGTTTACTTGGGAACGTGAAGACTCAATACACGAAAAGTACCCACATCTTTTCCCGGTTACAACTACTACTTAAATTTTGGGACGAAATTTCTAAAATTAGGCGATACTGTAACATCCGTTTAAATCGGGTCTCGAAAACCCGCCCCAATTTATCAACCGGAGTGTATTTATTTATGTCGTTCGGTTATTTTATATATTTTTTTAAAATAGTAAAATATTTCATATATAAATAATCAATGTTTAAACAACCTTAATGAAATAATATAATAATTAATCTATTAAATAATAAATATACTTAATAGATGATTAATAGATTTAATAAAAATAATAAAGAAATCAGGAATTTATAAAAATATGGGTGAACCGGGAATCGAACCCGGGTTCCCCGGGTAGCACACACACCCCAAACACCACTGGACTGCACGCACTTGTTGTATCAAATTTCGCATATCAATATATATATACACACAAACCGGGCGGGAAAACCTGCAACCATACCGGAATCATCGCAAATCACCACACGCGCATTCCTTTTGAAATCCGGATAACTGTCAAAGTTATTTTAAGTAAATGTCAAGGTTCATCTCCACGGCAATTGCCAATCACCGATTTGGGTTTCCAAAAACCGAAACCAAGCACACCCTGTTTTCGCCTATAAATACCGATCCTCAATCCACAAACCAACTCGCCCAACACCTCGAAATCCTCTCTGTTCATTCGCAACTATCTCTGTCGCCGGAATCCTCCCCTCGCCAGAATACAACAAGTTGCTGAAACCAAGTCACCGCCGACTCAGTTTATTCGGTAGACTCTCGTTCTTTCATTTCGAGTTCTATGTAATTAACTTAATGTATAGATGGTTTATTTAAAACACAGAAGTAAATCGGATTATATCGGGCGGGTATAAAGTTGGTTCAAAATCTAAACGAAGAAGACGATGGGCAGTGTGTGTTTAAGAATAATAAAATAAGGATTATAAACGGGTTAAGCACCCGGCCCAACTGGTTGGGCCGGGTGCAACCTAAACCCGGGATCACCGGTTCGAGTCCAAGCACCCACCGGCCTGACCACTTTAAAACCTTTTTAAATGCATCATTTCTATGCAAACATATTTAGTATATAAATATAATTAAAATTCAAGTATTGTCGGGTTAGACACCCAGCCCAGTTGGTTGGGCTGGGTGCATAACACCACCGAGGTCTCGGGTTCGAGTCCCTTGGCTCACACCGGTCGGATTACTTAAAATTCTTTTTAAACTTAATTAAATTTGAATGAACCTAAAATGTGTATAAGTATAATTAAAATCCAGATTCTTTCGGTTAGATACGTAGCTCAGTTGGAAGAGCAGCGTGCACGTAACCGAGAGGTCACGGGTTCGAGTCTCACCACACGCATGCCTGCAATATAGTCGAACCGGTCTAACAGTGACCTTGTCAGACTGACAAGATTTTTTTATATTATTTTATTTTTATTTTATACCTAATATTTTATTCTGTGACTTATTTAAATGAAAAACCAATTAAAATGTTTAAAAATATATATTTTCTAAGGGTTTAAAATATCAATAAAACCCACAAAAATAACCTAAAAATCTAAACAAAGGTTTTTAACCTAAATATTAAATTAATTATTTACCGAGTTATTGCATTATTACTTTTAGGATAGTACTCCTTCGTCGGTTAAATTCCAACTCGTGCGCTCTCATCCTCAATCAAGAATACGCACCCCCGGTGAGTGAATCCCTACAAATTCCCCATTTTAATCATGTTTTGAGGTGTATCATGTGTCGTACAATCTCTTTTATTTTATTTAAACACTTGTGCTAATATCATTTCGTGAACAAATGTGTATAGTTGTTACGTGGTTTATTTGTGGATACATTTTATCATTTCAGTGCAATCATTTCATTAGGCCCATCAGTTCCTCGTGGGATACGGGTTGAGCATCAGGTGTCTCATTAGATCGGCTCCGTTTGATTGAGCATTGATCTCAAATGCATCATTCATCATGTTATGTGTTCATACAGTGTGGTTTGTGATTGGTTTATATATATATATCTGTTCACATATGATTCATGCACAATTTTATTTAAACAACAATATAATTCAATTATTTAAACATTTTATCAAGGTTCACTCGCCAAATTTTGTTGACCCAAATTTTCTGTTTTACGCATGATAAAGGTGAACAAGCCGAGGAAAGAAACACATAGGAATGGCCTTAGAAGAATAAACAAGTTATTTCGTTTGGAACAATCTTTTGGTTTATGGTTTGTGTTTGTATGAATTTTGTGTTGAATATTTGAAGTTAATCTCAATTTAATAAATATGAAACTTATTAGTAAATATCATGAGCTTTGTGATAACCCAATCATGCCCCGACTTTTATTCCGTTGCGGGTCGGGGTGTGACAACAAGTACCGGTAGTCGGAACGTTCTGTCTAGGTTTGGCATTCGTATAAATCCAATATAACGGACCAGATTGCCTACCTGGTGACTAACTATGAGAGTACGAAGGACCTATTAGGCCAAAGCATGCCACACCAAACGTGGTGCGAACTAACCCCACTTTGAGCTGTCACTGTGTCTACACCAGGACACCTTCCGACCTTATATCTCGCAATCATGTTTTACGATTTTCATTCGGGTGGTGCAAGTGCTAACAGGCCAACACCAATGTGAACCCTACAAGAGCCCAGTAGTCATGGGGGCCCACATGACTACCTAGGCCAAGTATGGGGGACATATGGGGGCCCAAACATGAGCAAAGCCCAAGACATCCTATGGATGTAGTGAATTTATTTTTCTCATTTGATTTGTGGATGTTAATTTCTAAATACGACACATGACACCTATGCGTCAAACTCATAATCTCGTTACGTATTTCCTGTAGTTGTCTTTTAGGCACTCTCGTAGAGGTAGGAGATCAGGAAAATCTGGCGAGCGCATGGCTGCTCAAATAGCCCAACAAATGGCCGCCGTGATTCCCGATATCGTAATCCAAGTTCAACAAGCTCTCGCCACTAATCCTGTCAATCCAATCAACCAAGAGGAACAAAATGCTGCCAACCCTCCCTCAAACGCCACCAAGTGCACTTACAAGCACTTCAACTCATGTGACCCTCCAAAGTATGAAGGAACTGAAGGGGTCACTGCTCTCCTTCGATGGTTTGAGGAAATAGAGAGTACTTTCCTCAATTGTGATTGTCCCAACGTCCGTAAGGTTCGTTATGATACTGGTCATCTATATGGAGTAGCACTCACTTGGTAGAATGCCGAAAAGGGCAGAAGAGGGGCTGAAGCCGTAGTAGCCCTAACTTGGGAGTAACTTAGGGAACTCATGACAAGACGTTTCTGCCCAAGAAGCGAAATCAAGAAGCTGGAAAATGAGTTCTATTTCCTAAAGTAAAAAGAGGGAGATCATATAACCGACAACAAGAGGTTTCTTGAGTTAAACAAAATTGTTATAATTTTTTTCACTCCTCTCTACCGTCTTATTGAGCACTACATTCGGGGTCTACCTTCGAAGATTCAGGATTCTGTAATGAGTATCGTGCCTGCAACCTTGGAAGCAGCAATGGAGCTAGCCACTGAGCTCACTGAAAGCCACATTAGAAATGCAAATTTCAAGGAAGAGAAGAAGGAGGATGCAAGTAGCAAAACACCAACTGAAACCCTCAACTCAACTCAAGCCGAATCCTCTTCACGATTCACAGCCAAGAGAAAGCGAAACGAGAAAAATTTTGCTGTCACTCAAACAAGTCAGTCAACTCCACAAACCGTACCTCTTCAAGCCATCCCAATCACCCAAGTGGCACCCAACTCAGTATACCCAAACAAGAAACCTACACTGGTCCCCACCCTCAATGCAACACCTGCCATTATCACCATCAACCCACCGTACCCTGCCGACTATGTGCCAATTGTGGGCGTTAAGGTCAACTGAGTAACACTTGTCGTACTCCTCAAAACCAAACTCCACCCATGCCCAAAATATGATCCAACCCTATCAACAACCTCAATATCCTATGGTTCCATATGTTCGAGCTTGCTTTAATTATGGTGACCCTACCCACTTTAGAAACATGTGCCCTAGGTTGGTTAACATCATTAACGCTCAAGCCCAAGCAAACCCAGTTAATCAAGCAAACCAGCCAAACCCAACACCTCCATCAGCAAGAGGGAGAGCCTACAACATCAACGCAAACCCGGTCGAGGTCAATGCCGGTGCAAACGAGCAACCTAACTAGTTTTTCCTCCCATCCTGAAGACTCAAGGCTCTACTTCATTTGTTTATTTTATTCCCAATCCACGTTTAAATAAATTACTATTTCTTGTTATGATTATTCAAGTTACCATTGTTTTCGATTTGGGTAATAATGTATCAAAATTTTATTAACGCAATTTATATCATGTTATGACAAGTTGTTTCACTACATGTCTCTATTGATCGATTTGTCATCGTACATCACGAAAAACCTCGTCTCCTCACTTAAAGAAGTTGGGTCATGTCTCACTTTTTCATAAACTGACCACTTCCTCATAACACACAAGAGAGGTACCGCCGTCATTCAGTCTTGTATTCTCAGATTTGAGACTCAAGCATGAGCTGTTGTGTTTTGGTTATGTTTTGTAGACTCTAGGACGAGTCACATAGAACTAATCGTGACTTGCTGACAAAGCCAATGAAAATTTGACAAGGATATGGTGGATACGCCGCTAATACTTCCTATATATAAGTATTCTTGTCAAATGATCAAAAGCATTGTTAGACGGTTATGATAAGTTCTGTGTAGGTAGTGCAGATCTTAATTTGGATAACGATGTGGTTGAAGACTTCGTTTTGTGATATAACTTTATCTTTTTGACGCTTCGATTTCCTCAAAACCCTTTATCATGAGACCATATCTAGTTGATTACCTCCGAGTTACAACTTTTTTTCCACTTCTACGCCGCAGGCATCAAAAAGCGATTCATGTAGTAGGGTAATCAATAGGAACGTTACCGCCTCAATCGAAAATTTAACCATCACACTCACCTAGTTATGTAAACCCTTAACGTCAAATCCAAACATCACACCCCCTTGTTCTGTTAAAAGATATTTAGATTTTTTTGAATCGATGCATTTCGTAGAACAACCTGTAGAAATCATGGACTTCAGTGAGAAACAGTTAAGACGAAATCGAATTCCGATAGTCAGAGTACGTTGGGAGTCGAAACGAGGACTTGGGTTTACTTGGGAAAGCGAAGACTCAATGCGTGAAAAATACCCGCATCTCTTTCAAGTTACACCTACTACTTCTTAAATTTCGGGACGAAAATTCTAAAAGTAGGGGATACCGTAACATTCGTTGTAAAACGGGTTCTAAAACCCTGAAAATGGTATATATTTTTTAATTAATCTTTTCTTTATTTTTTTTTCCAAAAATCCTTAAAATTATAGATAAAAATAAGACTTTATAAGCATTAAATTTGTAATAAATACTATAAAAATAGTCTTAAAAGTCTAATAAAAGGCATAAAATAAAAATATTAGTTTCAAATAAAAGAAATATATTTACCGAATTATTACGTGATTATTAGGTTAGTTTCTCGTCGGTTGTAATCTTTAATCGTCCGCATTTGTTATCAACTTAATAAACGCACCACTGTGAGTGAATTCTTACAAACTTCCCCTTTTATTTATGTTTTAGGGTATATGATGTGTCGTTTTACTTTTATCACTTATTCAAATCTCGTGTTATCACCTATATGATCTAACGTGCTATGTGACATGTTTGTTTATTGTTATTGTGGTTATACTTTCTCATTTCAGTCAAGTATTCACATTAGGCCCATCAGTTCCCTGTATAGACGGGTAGAGCTTTGCGTGCCTAATTAGATCGGCTCCGTTTGATTGAGCCTTGATCTCACATTTCATCTTTTATCATGTTCACGTGTACTTTGCTAGATGATTATGTGGTTTGTGGATTGTTTACATATACGTTTATTCATATTTGGTTTATGCACATTTTTATTAAATTAATCAACACATCATTTTTATCTAATGTTTAAACGGGATTCACTCGTCAACTTTTGTTGACCCAAAAACTCTATTTTTACACAGGATACAGATGATCAGGTTGAAGCAAGGAACACATAGGATTGAGCCTTAGAAGAAGAATAAATCATTACTTGAATGTCTTGTATAGAACAAATTTATGCTTGTATGACTTATGTGTTAGTTGGAATTTTTCCTTTTAAATTGAAATAATAAATATGAAACATTATTATAGTAAATGTCATGAGCTTTGATGAAAACCCAATCATGCCCCGACTACCAGTTTCGTTGCGCGTTAGGGTGTGACACAAATAAGCATCAAGGTGTATAAAACTAACTAAAATCATTGAATCTCATAACTTGAATGTATCATAAAAATGGGATTCAACCTCATGTAATACATGTGTTTTAACCTAATAAATAAAAAAATAAAATGTTATAATAAGAAGATAGTACATTAAAGTTTATTTTTAAAAGATAAATTTTGAAAGCTGTATGTTTTAACAATTTAAATTATATTTTATTTAACCCGTGTAATACATTAGAGGCTCCTTTAACAATGATGATGTGGTATAGAGCTCCACCAAGTTTATAGCGCCCCCTCCTCCTCCGCCCTGTCTAATTAAATATTGAAAAAAAGTTATAAACGTAAAGTTATAATCGATAAATTAATATATGTTTTAAAAAAGAAAAAAAGAATTATTAGAAAAATGGTAAAGGAAATATATGGTTTTAAAAATAGAAAAAAGATTTAAAATATGTAATTAAAAATAAATATAATATACAAATATTATAATATAATAAATAAATAATAATAAAAACCAATATATTATTATAAAAATAATTTGATGTAAAAATAAATTTTTGGATATCTGATTATTTTTTACATCAAACTTATGACTACTTTTCATGTGTAATACCTGTTTCTGGAATATAAATGTTTACACCATCTGAAAAAACAAATATAAAGTAATAACCTTTTGTAACTTGAATTGTCAGGATGTTAAGATTACCAATTAAGTCGCAAGCATTGTTTACGTAATGGGACAATATATCTTTGAGCCAGTTACACAAATAGTTCTTATGATTTATTGAAAGTAACATATTTTGGTACTAACTTATTTTTTTAACAAGTTCAGGTTATATAAGGGTATTTTTGTCATGATTTAACAGAAAAATTAATGACAGTCAGCAGTAATACTTAAAGGTGTTACAAAATCAAAACCATAAAACTTGAACTTATTAAAAAAATAAATTAATATTCAAAGGTTTTACTTTCAATAAACCGCAAGAATTATCCGCGTAATTAACTCTATATCTTTTTCGAACACTTATTGTTTCATTCCCATAGCTAATGGCGATGAATGGGTTGGTGTTCATAATATTGGACCGACTCTTATGTCTTTTTGTAGAGATGGGCATAATAACCGGTTCCAAACCCGACCCGGTGGAACCGACCTGGAACCGGTTCCGGTTCCTACCCGGCTAATAGTAGAACCGGTTCCGGGTTCAAAAAACCCGGTGGTTCCAACCCGGTTCCACATTTTTAAATAAAACCGGTTCGTACCCGGTTCCTACCCGGACCCGTGCGTACCCGGAACCGGTTCCGGGTAGGACAAAAAAACCCGATAAGTCTTTTTGCCAAAAACCAGTTCGGGCCAAAAGCCCAACGTTTAGTGAAGGTGTATTTTAAAAAGCATTTTCTGTATATAAAGTGTTTTTAAACTTTGTTTGAAAAAATGATTATTTTTTAACTAACGACTTTTCGAAGTGAAAAATATGTTTTATTGCAGTTTTTCTGTATCCGTTGCTACGCGCAAACACAGGTGAAGACAAAGGTGTTATATCTAGTATCACTGCATCTTGATCTCTTATCCGACAAGGTTGGTCCCCCTTGCTGCATGTTATCCAGTGCCGTTCATGTGTAAATCACGTGTTATCTATTTAGAAATGTGAAGGTTTTCCAACTTCAATCCCGTCAACGAGCACAGTCGAGTGTCACATCTATCGTAGTCATTAACGCAATCCGACCTCCCACATTTACTAATATAACCACTGTTCTAGCACTAGCATTAACCCGGGCCACACCAACCTCAAAAAAATACGAAAAGGATAACAGCAACCGGAACAGGTAATTGAGTTGTTAATTCCATAAATAATCATCACCGCGACTTTATTCTTGTAATTTACTAATTGTTTTCAGATCTTACCTTTTTTCACTGCTAATTGTAGATGTTGAAGGGCTGGCCAGAAAGAGGAACACCTGATCAAATGTCTACACAATCTTTTGGCTGATGGGAGATACATCAGCTACGAATGCCACAAATGTACTTCTTTTTGGCAATGCAAAGGAACTATCAAATGCAAAAAATAACAAGTAAGTGCAAAAGTGGAAAATTAATGAATTCAATAACAATAGCTTTTAAATGGGTCAAATGGGTCATCTTCATTGAACAAGTCAAATGATCAGTTTTATTAAACGGGTAAGGCGGGTAAGTTGTCTTCAACGTGACATACTATCTTTTTTATTAAACATGTCAAGTGAGTCAGTTTTATTATGTTCTGAACGGGTCAGATTCATAGAACGGGTAAGTTCTGTTGGATTGTGCCTCCTGTGCTTGAGAAGTATGGTATTTTTTTTATCATTTATATAGCCTACACCTGCATCACTAGAAAACGGGTGATGTCATCTTTGGTGTGAATAATAAAAAAAACAAAAGAAGAATAGTGATGCAGATGGACCCGATCTCTTTAATTATCTCTTAATTTATTTAAATTTACTATTTTATCTTATTTAGTTTCCTTTTGAATTAATATTCCTATCATATAAATAGGGATGTGAGAACGGTTTATGTTTTAGTAGTTTTTGAGTTTGATTATTGTAAAGAAAACCTTGAGGTTTCTTTGAACCATTTGGTTCCAAGTCTTTGAATGAATCATTGTGTTTGAGTCATTTGATTGCACGCGAAACTGCATCCAACATAGTCCTTAAACGGGGACTCCAACTTATGTGCATACACTGACATTTGAACTTTTTAAAATATGCATATATGGGTTACATGCTTTCAGGTACAAGGTGTGATATATGAGGAGTATGTTGCATTTGTTTCTTTTTATTAGAATGACCGGACAAGTTATATTAAATTTATGTGCTTTCCCTTCAGGTCAATTAGGGAGACTCATCAGCTTCCAAATCACTTGAAGAGCTAACAAAGATATGTGATTTTGTTGCATGCGGACATTGTTGTTTTTGGACCTATTTGAGGAGAACAAGAACTAAAGCACCTTTGAGTAATCAACATGTATTATAAGGTTTGGAAGGACTATGAGATGTGTTTATATATGTAATATCGAGTCGTATGAAGAAAGTAGTAAATGTCCGGGGCGTGTAACCATGAAGATAGTGGTGCCTGTTGGTTGTTTAACTCGGCACCCGCCCCGCGAAGCGCGGTGAAAACCACTAGTTATTTTCTATATTATAACTTAATGAGAAATTTATAACTTTTAGAATTTATTTTTTATTTTACTCACACATACTTATTTAACTATATTTCTCGTTTTTATACGCTCACAATAATTTGATGGATGATAATAATATATTTTTATATGTGAAAACCATATAGCATTTTTTTAGAATATACTGGTAATATAGAGAAATGATGGATGAGACGTAGTGAGTTTTAATAAAAAAAATTGAAGCTATAAAAATAAAAAAAGGGGTTGATGGATGGCAATGGCAAGTGAATGCACTAAGAGCACTCACATACCATCTAATCTAAGAGTGTTCAGAATTTGTTTCGAATTCGAAATTCGATTCAATTATCAAGATCGTTTCAATTATAAGAATTCATATTCGATTAAATTCGAGTCAAGTAAATCGAATACGAATTTATAATTTCAAATTCGATTCTATTCGAAATTCAACTAAAACCTATACATTTATTGTTATTTTTATAATAATACAATAATGACTTTTGTTGGGCTATATTATCAATTATTTTCAAAAGTTATTCCATGTATTAAAATTACTCATTACCAAACCCACTACATGGCCCATAACTAAAACCTAAGTAACAAATCTATCAATATTTTTCTAACCCTAAAAATCCCAACTTGTAATGTGGAGCAATTATTTCCGACTTCTCGTTTTGAATTTTAGACTTATGGTACTTTATTTGGAACTTTTTAATGTGACATTGTGCTTTATAGTTGCTTTAAAATTTATGTTTCATTTTGATAGTTTTTTTTACATGTTTTAAAAGAACTTGAATTAAATCGAATTTATTGATTCGAATTCAAAATTTTAATCGAATACGAATTGGGTTTTTTATTCGAATACGAATTCGAATCGAATTGGGTAGGTTTTAACAGAATCCCAATCGAATTCAAATCAACTTCGAATCGAATTCGAATTCAAGGGAAATAAAAAATTATTCGAATAATTTGATTCGATTAATTCGAAAATTCGATATTCGATTCAATGAACACCCCTAATTTCAGCCACCATCTCTTAATCTATCTTCAAAATTTTAAAAATTAACGAAATCATCACTAGAACTAAGCTACTATCTTTATCTCCACCCCCTAAAGTTTAACAAAAAACCGACACATTCCTTCCAAATTTGAAAAAGTACTATTCACCCCTGTACCATATCTATCACCCACACATACATAAATAAAAAGAGAAATTAATAAAAAAAGAAAAAAAATTTAGAGTTATGCAAGATGAATGATACGTGATATTTTTTTTTATTAAAATGAGATAAATTTTGAAATTTATAATTTTAATTAAATTATAGGCTAGGATATGATGGTAGAGATGTGATGTTTTTTTACCATAAAAGGTGGAGCTTGTTTAGCATAACCCCAAATATAATATGTAGTTAGAGGTGTACAAATTGTTTTTTTAAACCAGTTTGGTTTTTAACCGAACCGTTATTTTTTATAAAAAAGACCGATTTTTTATAATCGGTTTCCCTTACTAACTGTTTTTTAACTCAAAACAATAAACAGTCCAATTGGTTTGGGTCGGTTTAAAACCGATTTGTGCCAAAAAAAATGGTTTTTTAAACCGGTTTCAAAGATCATGCATACTAACTGGTCTACAAACCACCAGTTCGATTCGGGTTGAAACCGATTTTTAAAAAAATCTAGTTAAAAAAAACGGACACCTCTATATGTAGTTAAGTATCTCATCACAACACATGTGTCTTGTTTGTATACGAATGGAAAAAAATAGGTTTTGATCCTTGCACTTTACGGCAACACTGCAACCGTATGGAATACAATGAGGCAGATTTCGGACGGTTAATTAATCCTAGTCTGATACTCATTTATAAAAAGCTTGTCCCAAATCCGACAGAAAATCCAGGTATCTGTCGAGTATATTGGCCCGCGGGTTTTGGGTAAACCTGTTAGTTTAATAAAAATCCCCAATGAGTATACCAATCCAAAACTTATCAGGTAACTATTAATCAATTGCATTTTACAAATTGCATATTAAAAAATTTGTTCAAAAGGTATAATTCAAGAAATAAGACCAAAATATTTTTAATAGCATATAAAGAAAAAATTATAGTAGTCTATCGTGAATAGTTGGGTTACATGCTTTCTTTGTTAACAAATTTCAATGAGACATAACAAAAATGTAGTAATGTAGTGTGAATAATATACGAAGATGGCATAACACACAAAAAAACATATATATATATATATGTATATATATATATATATATATTTATTTAAGAAAACTAAAAATATATTTAAGGGTATATAGTCATGTAAACGAATATACGCTATCAATTATCGAGCAGGGTAGTGAAGTATATCATTAGATCCCAAACTCGTAAAAAAAATAATGCCATACCCGGACCCAAATACCCAATTTCCTAACCTCAAAACCGGTTTGAAATATGTCTGATTTTGAATTTACCTATCGGTTTTGATTCAATTGTCATCTCCTCCATAAAGATATCTTTTCACAAGAACAACCCTTAGCTAACTTTAATTTCAAATTTCACTTTAAAAAGAAATAAACAAAAAACTTACAAAACAAGGTGACAACTTTTTTTTAAACCGCTTAACTTACATCAAATTCATCTTTGGCGGAGCTCGAGTACTTAACCTCGAGGTTGCAACTTAAATTGATACTTTTAACACAATCAAATGGATCGAGCAATACCAACTGCTATCACATACCTATTAACTGGCATCAATATAACCCATTCTGAAAGCAACTAAGTCGAAGATCATGCATAATGGCATTATAGAGACGTGAAAGGATTTAATAACGCCTTCAACACTGCCTCTTGGGTGTTACATGTGAATGAAGAGGGAGGGGCATTCATAGAATATTGCCAAATGAAGAGAAAAAAATGAAACGCAATGAATAAAAGGGGATTAACTATTATGCATTTTTTTGAAGAAGCTTTATGATGCTGATGTGGCGAAAAAAGCCCTTATGAACCATTATGGACGCTCTCAATGCAATGGTCTTCATACCTTCTTTATTGTAATCTTAAACGGTTCATTAAACCTAAATTCAATAAACTATTTTCTAGTCGATTTAGGTTGTATGATATGGGTTGACGCCCCATCCACCTCAGCCAAAAAGCCACCAATAATGCCCCTTCTATTTCCCAAGCGCCATTAGGGGCACTATTCGATACTCACTCATACAATTACAAACTTCAATGGATGTTTTGTGGAGCCAACTAAATATCAAATCAATAATGAAGGACACCATTGACCATTAAGGGGCTTTTCTCATTTTTTTTAGTTGTGAAACGGGATGCCATTGCTTATGTAGAGTTTATGTAGCTTACGTAACGTTGAGGGCATAATAAAACCCCTAAAGGTTTCATTCCATACCATCTACTCTTAAGGGGCTACTCATTTCATTTGGTTTGGTTTGTGCATATACTTAGGTTTCAATGTTAAAAGATGCGTCCTTTAAATGCTATTTTTATATAATTATTAGTAAGTTTTGCTTTTAGCTAATTGTCACTTTTCTCAAGTAACGCATCATGAAGGAAAAAGACTTCCTAAAATTCTAGGCGAACATTTGGAATTTTTTCACATGCAATCCGCATTTACAAAAAATAATATAAAATCAAAGCGAAAAACCATCAACTTTATTTATATAGTTCACACACATATTAAGATGTTAATACTATATTAAAATCCACCTAATAAACTTGAAAATAGGGCACAAATGATAATCAGAATTTATGGAGGGGAGAAACAGATTGTATTACATTCAAAATTTATGTATAATTGTATTATACGATTCTTAATTTTTTCTTTTTACTTAAAAGTGATTCCATATTAAAAGTGCATCTATATAAAAGAAGTTCGCAAAGAATAAGATACCAATTGGATATACGTATAACTCCCACATTAAACCTGATAAAGAGACATCTATTCGGTTTAACAACAACTTTTTAACTTCAAAAATCATAGCTCTATTTATGCTAGCTCTCATTTGGGTAGCTACTAAGCAATTACAATAGAGACCAAAACATAATTTCAGTTATGATATTTACAAACGATCAATTCAAAAGTTTAACTATACTTTACTTTTTCAAAGTGTGAATACAAGTTAATTATCTTTTAAATAAATATTTATAATAAAATAACAAAGGAAAAGGGAAAATTCGTCCATAAATTAAAGCTCCTTAAAACCAATCAAAAGCCAAGAGAGCTAATATTGTGGTCCATTACTTGTGCTTTAATCATTAAAAAAACATACAAATTGTGATTAAAAGAACAACAAACAAACTGTCACTTTCTCTTTATGCCCTTTTTACCCCTCACTCTATATCTAAAATCTAAATAAACTCATTTCATGCCAACAGAAAATTAATTAATCAAACTAATACCAATTAGTTAAAATATAATTTAATAATAGTAACTCTAGAACTTTAGGGTTATCTCACTTGCATTACTTTCTTCACATGCTTCCCTTAACATCAATGCCTTTGTTTCACCACCACTCTCCGCCTTCCAACTGCCACCACTCTCCGACTTCCCATCCTCGATGCTCTCCGACGGATTGCCACCGGTCGTGGTTGTGCCGCCTCTACCGTTAGACTCTTGCAAACTTTGTGTTGTTTGGGAGGCAGACTTGTAAACACGATTATGGTGGTAGAGGACACCATTGTTGTTGTTATTGTTGTTGTTGTTGTTATGGTGGTGGAGCAACGGCTGCGGTGGTGGCAGGATGGGGCTAGGGTAGAATTCTTGAGGTGTGCAGTAATGTGGGTTGTTGTGGGTGGCGTTAGGGTGGGTGGTGTAAAGGGTTTGTGCTCCGGCCGCAGTGGCGTATTCTGGCGGGACCCATATCCCGCCAAGAACCACCAGCTGCGGCGTTGCGGTGCCTGTGGTTTGTGGGCTTGGACTTGGTCTTCTTGTATGAAGTCTATATTTCTGTAGGATCATGAGAAATAAAAACATTGGTTATTTTGGGAAAATTGAAGAAAAGAAAAAAGGATCGAAAACACTTGTACTTTGTACGGATAACATAGTATCATTGTCTTTTTTGTGTAAAATCTGAATAAATGTTTTTGTTTATTTTACTTTTAGAAAATAGAAATTACTATTTCTTTTAAAATTTTTAACCCATGGTTAAAATTTATAAAGCAAAAAAGAAATAAATAAAAGAATATTGGAAATGGTGATTAGAAATTTACAATACTAAGTTTTTTTAGTCAATCTTTCTAATCTTCATTCTCTAACCTAACAATTAACAATTATAATTTGTCGCCAATAATCATCTTCATATGTATACCATGATATACCACAAGGGCTTAAGTGTGGCTCACTGTCTTCCGCTTTTTATCAACGCTGGTTGCCTTCGACTGAAGTTAGTCGATTTGACATGTTCAATCTTAGCCGGTTCATTAGTGTCAAAGCAACATTTGTTTTTGTTTTGGTTTGGTTTTAAAAACATTGGTTTTGTATAAACAAAAGTGAAGTTTTATTTAAATTTGTTATTTGGTTAGCTTTTAACCAAAAACATGTAAATGATTTAAATCTCAATTTTCTAAACTTATGGATTGATTTTATGATGTTTTTAGAAAGTAAAGAATTTACATAAGAACTTTTAAAGTTCAAATAACTCCAAACTAAAATATAAATTGTAAATTATGTATTTTGGCACAAACTTAGAGAAAGATAGATACCTGTAAGTGGCTTTTGACTTCATCATTGGTCAAACCATCAACTTTCATGAGCTCTCTGATTTGTTTAGGAGTGGCAACTGAGATATCATTTCCAAATATATCAGATGATGATTTATTAATCATGATACAATAATAAAACATCATAAAATGTAACAAAATAAAATAAATATTATTATTCTAGTACTTTGGAATACAATGAAACTATTAATTACCTTGAGAACCACCTAACATCTGAAGAGCATTAACAAATCTCCGGTGGAGATCCGGCGACCAGCACCGCCGTGTCTTCCTATGAGTCTGGGAGCTCGTGGCAGCTCCGGTGGCGGCCGTGGTGGTGGTGGTCAAACCAGCAGTATGGCTATTAGTAACTTCACCATTACCAACTTTGTTAGAATTATTCTCCCTCACACAATTTTTGTTTTTCTTCATGATCAACATCCTTTTCACCAGAAGAAAGGGCCAATTCCGGCAACACCATAGCCGAATTCAAGCATGATGAGTTAACATTTCGCTCCTTCGAGAATGGCATAAACGCTCCACCATCTCTATTTTTAGTGTTGAAATGATTTTCGTTATCGGATTGTGTAGTTTTATTATTATTATTATTATTATTATTATTATTATTATTATTATTATTATTATTATTATTATTATTATTATTATTATTATCAATGGTGGTGGTGGTAGTACTGCCTGCTTGGCTCCATAACTGAACGGATGTCATCCAATTCGCCTTGTTATCGATGCTCGAAAGGGAGGTTTTTTCGGGCCCTTCACCGCCAGAATTCTTCACGGGTATGAATTCTTCGAGTACCGGAGAACCTTGGTTTGCACGGTACGTTTGTAGTTGTTGCCTTGATGTCTCCATGGCTAACAAAAAGGTTAAAGTTGAATCAAGATAAAAATTAAAAGAATTAGGTTTTGAATTTGAAATTAAGGGTATGTACCGAAACACATGTTACTTTTGTGTGATCTTAGAATATGAAAACTATAATTTATATGAATTAAAATTACATAGGCATGTCTAAAGTGAAAGACAAAAAGATTAAATCATCACATGTTACTACCTTTAGGATACGATTTTCATGATAACCTAGCTAAAATTTGTGAAAAAAAATAAATTTTGTTCATGGGTATTGCTTTTGGCTTATAAATGATGATTTAATAGTAAAAGACATGTCTAAAAAGTTTTTTAACAAGAAAATACATATTTTTACACAATTTTATGTCTAAAAATATGGTTAGTATGCATACCGTTCATTTCATACGTTAAAAACTGCGAGAACCACTGTATGATGTAATTAAAAGTTGCGTTTTGAATTTGAATTTAATTTAATATATAAGACGCTTATAGTTATCAACATATTATTGGCTTTTTAATAACCTTGCCTCATATGCATGCAAGTTAAAGGATATTTATTTATAAGCATGAAAACTAAAATGAACATAAAGATGATAGATACCATTAGTGAGGAGTTGCATGCAAAGCGGAAGTTCGCGTTTGAAAGCATCAATCTTGAGTCGTTCTTCTTCAAGACGAGATAGGAACTCTTCGAGTTTTTGGGTTTGATCATGTCCATGAATAACTTGTTGTTCTCCAATTGTTTTCAAGAGCATGGAGTAGCTGTGTGGTTTGCATTTGAGACTTAATTCTGAAGCTGCTGCCATCATTTTATGTATAAAACCTGAATCTTTGTGTATGGATCAATAACAGTGGTGTGGGAAAACCCTAATTAAAGAGAGGAATTTAATAGCTTGTGTATATGCTGGAACAAAGATCAACAAGATAAGAAAGGGGATTATGCCCTTATTTTCTTTCTTTCTTTTTCTAGGGTTTGAAGCACTCAAGTAGAAAGAGAGAGAGAGGGGGGGGGGGGGGGGGGAGGTCTTGTTTGTGAACACAAGGAGGATCAAGAGGGGGGATCGTCTTCTTTTATGGGCTGAGGTCTAGGGAGAATAAAGTTGAAATATGGAGAGAGAGAGAGAGAGAGAGTAAAAGAAGAGAGAGAGAGTAAAAGAAGAGAGAGATGGCCTTGCAAAGAACAAAGGTAAAAAATGAAAGCTTTATGTGGGATGAGAAGGGAAGAGAAGAGAAGGAATCAAGGGTTGTCTGTGGGGTCTCACAGTATGTGAAAGGTGATGCAAGAATAACAAAATTTGTACTTGCATCATTATATTTTAAAATATTAACAATATATAATATATATATATATAAAGTAGGGAAGAGTTTAATAGGAAACAATTATGAAAGTGGAGAATTGAAGAATCATACATTTAGAATGATAAAAATTTAATTTAACATGTTAAAATATTTTTTATCACAAAACTTTTTTTAGAATTTTAAATATAAATACATGTAGAATGGTTTTTAATAAAAAAAATTAAAGCTAAAAAATGTTTACAATACAGTTAAAAAAGTAAAAGAAAAATTTAACAAAAATGTTTTTTATTGAAATCGCTTCTACACATTTTTACAAGTAAAAGCTCCAAAAGAATTCTATATTTTTTAATACTTTCAATTGAATTTTTCTGATATATTTAATATGTTAAATGCATGCTTCTCTAATTCTCTACTTTTTCATGTTCCTCATTAAAACCTCACGCTATATAAGTATATTTTGAAAATAATTAACTTTAAAAAATCTAACATTAAAAGATAATGCAATCAATAAAGTGTGTTATAGGGGTGTGAATTTTCTATACGACACGAACTTAACAAAAAATTTACGGGTTTGGGTTTAGTTTAAATGGATTCGGGTGAGTGTCTAGTTGAACTCGTGACCCCGTTTAGCTAAACGGGTCGGGTTCATGTCAACTGGGGCAGGTTGACCCATTTGACTCATTTATATTGTATTTTGTTTTTATATTTACAATATGTTTTATGTTATAAATTAAATTAGTTATGCATTTTATGGCATAACTATAACTTGAATAGAAATTGACATAAGATTTTGTAATTAAAATATAATTTTTTATAAATATTTGTATTTTTAGTAGTAAAATTATAATCTTAATATATTAATTTGCGGAAAAAAACCGGGTAGAACGAGTCATGTTCGGGTCAACCTACGGATATTTGGGTCGTGTTCAGGTTCACATCTATGACATAATTTTCGTGTTTGAATTCGTGTAAAATTTTCGGGTTTAAGTCGGAATAGACCCATCAACCTGTAAACATGACCCGTTTAACATCCCTAGACTGCATTATTATCCTTATATAATTTATAATATTACTGTTTTTATTATTATTATTTATGAAATTCTAACATAAAAAATTGTATATATTCTGTCTAAAGAAACTAACAAATCAGCAAAATTGGCTCAAAAACTAATCAATGTAGTTGCTAGTCAAAAGAAAAAAGGATAAAAATGTTATTTATATACTACTATGCATAAAATATTCATACCAAACACATCAAAGATCTTATAAGGTGTCTTAAAATTAAATGGAAATTATTATTTTGTTCAAATGAGATGTATTTTATAGTGGTATAAATATTTGTTTAATTATTGGTTTTTTTGGGAATAAAAGGTACCTGAGTCGGCGATATGGGAGTGCGATAGTGATAAAGCACCTAGGCCGGATGGTTTCAATTTTGGTTTTTTAAAACACTAAAGGGAGATATTCAAAGAAGACTTGGTTAAGATCATGGAGTATTTCTACAAGGAACCATTAACCAGGGTTACGGATCGTCTTTCTTGGCTTTAATTCCGAAAGGTACGAACCCTATATCTTTTTTCTGATTATAGACCAAGTAGCCTAATTGGGTGTATCTCCAAAGTTATCTATAAGGTACTTGCCAATAGACTCAAAAGGGTGGTGGGATCGGTTGTTTTGGAATATAAATCGGGTTTTCTAGCTTCAAGAAATATTTTAGACGAGACTTTAATTTTAAATGAAATAATCGCATGGGTAAAAAGGTGAAACAAAAAGCTTTTGATTCTAAAAATTGATATAGAGAACGCATACGATACTATAAATTGGGACTTTATTGATCGGTTTTTTCAACAAATGGGGTTTCCAATGGTTTGGAGAATGTGGATAAAGGGGATCCTGGTCTCCTCTAGAGCATCGGTTCTAATCAATGGGTCCCCATCTTTAGAATTTCAATGCTATAGGGGAGTCCGCCAAGGTGATCCACTTTCTCCATTTATATTCATAATAGCGATGGAGGCACTAACCAGGTTTATAAATGAAGCTTCGGCTTGGGGCAAACTTAGAGGAATTCCACTACCAAATAACAGACCGAAAATTTCACATATGATGTATGCGGATGATGTTGTGTTCATGGGGGTTTGGGAAGAAGCATCTACCCGTAATACGATCCGTTTAATGAGATCTTTTTGGGATTGGGGTGGGGGATGAATTAGTGGATCAAATGGCTTCAGTAATAAATTTCAAAACCGGGAAATTTCCATGTAAATATTTGGGAGTTCTCATATGGGCGAACATAAACTAAAAACGTCATTGGAATTGTATCATAGAGTGTTTTAAAAAAGACTGTCTTTATGGAAAACAAAATTACTGTCTTCGGGTGGTAGACTAACTTTGTTGAAAGCAACATTGAATAGTCTTCTACTATATTTCTTCTCTTTATTTAAGGCTCCGTAAGGTGTTTTAGATAAATTAGAAGGCCTTGGAAGGCGGGTTTTTTTAGAGGGGGTAATAATGAAAAATCAAAGATGGATTGGGTGTGTTGGAAAAGGACCATTGGGCCTATTAAAAAGGGGGGTTAGGGCTGGGTTCTACAAAAGATATGAATACAAGTTTACTTTTAAAATGGTGGTGGAGACTTAAACATGAAAAGGAGTCACTCTGGGTGAAAACTATAAGGGCAATACATTTACACACACATTCATCATTCTATTTGCAAATTAGAGAATGTATTACAAGCACATGGAGCAATATTGTTCGGGTTGGGAGGGATCTTGATAACTACAATTTAAACATTGGATGCTTGATGAAAAGTGAATTGGGGAATGGAAGAGAGACGTGGTTTTTGTTGGATTGGTAGATTGATGGACCGCTAAAAGACTGCTTCCCGAATCTCTTTAAGTTAGAAAGTCGAAAACGAGTCAATGTTAAAGATAGATTGGAAGCATGGGAATGGAGACTAAATCCGAGCTCAAGTGGAGAAAGAAATAAGTTACAGCAGCTAAAAAAACTTGCTTCAAAATAAAAACTTGGAAAACTATCGAGAGAAGTGGAAATGGATAGTCAGTGGGGATGGAATATCTAAGGTTAAGTCTACAAGGGCTGCTTTGTGCCGTTTTGTGGTACCATATTGCCCATATGATTGGGTGAAATGGGTGCCAAAAAGGTAAATATTTTCGGCTGGAGGGGGATCCAAGATCGGCTAGCAACAATGAAGGGATTAAAGAATAGAGGTATATTATCAAGCTCTCCAATTTGCAAACTATGTAGCGATTAGGAAGAGAACGCAGATCATCTTTTTACCAGATGTTATGTGGCATCTATTATTTGGCAGAAGGTAAGTCTATGGTGCAAAATCCAACTGATCTATGCCTATTCTATGAAAGAACTCATGGAATTATACAGAAACATGGTGATCGACAAAGTTAAAAGTAAGTATATCCAAACAATAATTTTGGCATATTGTTAGACGATATGGAAAGCAAGAAATGAGTCAATTTTTAATGAAAAGAAGGTAAACATCAAAGGGATCTTCAGCGAGATACAAGCTAACTCTTTCCTGTGGATAAAAAGCCAGGCGAATAAACATAATCTAGATTGGCGTCACTGTGAAGTTCGAAAATTTAAGCTGAATTTTAATAATGTTTTAATTGTAATAGGTGATTTAATTTTGAGGTGGTTGGCTTAGTTGCTAACCATGTTGTATTAGCAAGTGTTGAATAGAATGTTGTTTGCCGTTCAAAAAAAGTACCTGAGTGTACATCAGATTTAAATTGGCCTGATATCACTTTGGATTATGTAGATCTCAGAAGTCTCGTACACCGAGTTTGCCGTATATATAACATGCATTATTGTACATCTACTTAATTATTATAAAATATACCTAATAACTTAAACAAAGATATGATTGTAACATCCGTCAAAAACGGATTTACCAAACCCGCTCCATTTATCAACCGAACAGTCAGTCAAAATTTTCGTTGCGAATTAAATGCCCAAAATATATTTTTAAACGATCCGTAATCAATTATTATACGGGAATATATATTTAGTTTTTGAAAAACTGTCAAAAATCGCAAAATAAAAATGAAATGTTTCTGCCGGGTTTCGAACCCGGGTCTGTACCGAATCAGCTAAGCATCTTATCTTCACACACACAAACCACTGCGCCGCTTGTTCTGTTTGTTATATATTCCAATCATTTAATTGATATAATAACATTTCGAATTCAAAATCGGCGCCCAAACGATTCAGTCGTCGGAATCCCGGAAATCTCGCGAGTTTTAACACCAATTTACGTTATAACGTAAACCTTTAATCACATATCGGTTATAACCGATGTTTAAAGTCCGCGACCAAATTCATAACCGCCGGAAAAATTTAAATAACGAACACAGTCGGAATTCAGACCAAGTGCATTGACGATTTGTCCTATAAATTGACCCACAACCGACGACAAACACTTTCGCTCAAAAATCACACCTTTTCTCGGCGTAATTCCACTCGCCGGAATAAACCTGTTCGTCGCCGGAAAACCGGTTTCCCCATTGCCGAGCTTTTCTGAACCTCTGAAGCTTATACCGGAGATACCCATACTCTTTCCAAGTTTTTCGGAGACTTGCTGCTGCAAGACACCAGACGCCGGAGTTGTTTTCTGTCGCCGGAGTTGTTTTCTGTCGCCGGAGTTCTGCCGGAAAACAGAGGAAAGCGAGTCGGTATACCTCACGCTTATTTTCCTTTCTTTTTACTTCTATCTTGCCAGTAATTAACCTAAAACATTAATGAAACTTGAATAAAAACTCGAACCAGTCAGACCCGATTTCTGGTTCAACATTGACGAAGAAGACGACGCACTTTCGTTAACATATAAGTATAATATAAATCAAGAAATTAATCGGGTTAGACACACAGTCCAGCGGTGGACTGTGTGCACATAAAACGCTAACGTCTCAAGTTCGAATCCCGGCTCGTACACGCTGCCTTAATAAAAATCAAGTTTTTGTTTAACTGAACCGGATCGCCACAGATATATGTTAAATAAATTGTTAACCGGAATAATAACCAAGTTAGACACACAGTCCAGCGGTGGACTGTGTGTTTGATTATATCGCTGGTCACGAGTTCGAGTCCGGTCTTCAGCACCGACTCGGACAATTATCTTCTCTTTTTAATTAAGGCAGAAAAGGAAATAAATAATTAGTATTTAAGTATAATAAAAATCGAATGTTATAACATGTTGAACACACAGTCCAGCGGTGGACTGTGTGTTAGATTAAACCACAGGTCCCGAGTTCGAGACCTGTGGAGTGCAAAACCGGTCCGCTTAAACTGTTTTTAAAATAAAATGATTTTCTGTTAATTCTAATTAATGTATATATGAAATTAAAATCGGATATATAACGGGTTAGACACGTAGCTCAGTTGGTAGAGCTTCGTGCACGCGTACGGGAGGTCTCGGGTTCGAGCCTCACCGAGCGCACAACAATATGCCTCGAACCGGTCAACGCCGGTCAAAGTCAACAAGTCAAAGTCAACTGTAGCAGAAAAAAATAAAATATTTTTATTATTTTTATTTAATTATTTTAATTAAAAATCAATTATAAATACTTAAAAATAACATTTTTAAGATTAGAAAATAGCCTTAAACTCACAAAAATGCACCCAACAATCCTACTAAAATAGTTTAATAAAATCCGTTTACTTACCAAACCATAATGCGATTTATCTAGGTTAAATCTCACTTGTGGTTAAAACCACTTCGCGTGCATTCAACGTCATCAACCGAACGCACCCACTGTGAGTGAATCTTACAATTCCCCCTTTTAAATTACACGTTTTGGGGTGTGTCATGTGTTATGAATTAATTAATTTATTTATTTAAACTTGTGCCATACCACATCATGACTTGAACTTAGATTGATTTATTGTGGTGATTTATTTATATTCCGTTGGTCAAATTACATGAAACTCATACATTAAGCCCATCAGTTCCTCGTGGGAAACGAGTAGAACATCGCGTGCTTCAATTCAAATTCATTATTTTTCATGTGTGTTTTCATTGAGTTTATATTGTTTGTAGTTGTGTTATTCATATTATCATGTTTATGCAATTCATTCATCAGGCCCCTCAGTTCCTCGTGAGAGACGAGTTGAGCATCGCGTGCTTTTAATTGTTTCCATTATTATTCATGAGTGTTTCATTTAACATCTTATGATTGTTGATCAAGTTACATCTAATTTTACTCATGTTTGGTTGTGCACATATTTCATAATCAATTTAAATAAATTGTTCAAATGTTTTCCATAGGATTCACTCGCCAACATTATGTTGATCCAAAAACCTTTTTACACATGATACAGGTGAACAGGTTGAAGCAAGGAAAACATAGGATATGCCTTAGAAGAGAACAAAGAAGTTTAAATTGTAGTTAGATCATGTTGTAGCAATCATTGTAAATTTCCATTTAAACTGTATTAATGAATATGAAACGTTTAATAAATGTCATGAGCTTTGATGATAACCCAATCATGCCCCGATCACCTTATCCGCTGCGGGTCGGGGTGTGACAGATTGGTATCAGAGCCATGACTATAGGGATATAGGATAGGTTATTAGACCCTTAGAGCCTATACTATAGTCTGCCTAAATTTTAAATTGATTAGGTGGTTACATACAAACTTGTGATATTTATTTGTTTCATATTTGTTTACATTTCAGTCAAACATACATGCTCATATACATATTCATTATACATATATACATATTCATTATACATATATCGATGTTCATGTGTTCAATTTATTTTCATACTCTCGTTATCCAAAGATTTTATGCAATTTTCAATTCTCATCAAAGTAAGTTCTGCGACGGGCATGTAGTAACTGGAAGGGTACAAGTACCGGTAGTCAGAACGTCCTGTCTAGGCTGGCATTCGTATAAATCCAATATAACGGACCAGTTTGCCTACCTGGGGACCAACGATGAGAGTACGAAGGACCTATTAGGCCAAAGCATGCCACACCAAACGTCGTTCGAACTAACCCTACTTTGAGGTGTCATCGTGTCTACACCTGGACACATTCCGAACATCACACGTTGTATACATATTTCTCGATTTTCCCGGGTTTTTGTGTACGCAACCAGGCAGAAACCGTGCGAACCATATGAAAAACCGGTATTCATGGGGGCCCACATGATTACATAAGGTAAAGTATGGCGGCATGACGGGCCTAACAGCGAGCAAAGCCCAAGACATCCTATGGATGTAGTATTTTTGTATAATTATTTTATAAATGATCATTCTTGAATGCGACCCATGATCCCAAAAGCATCCAACTCATACTCTTGTCATGTATTCATTGTAGATGTCTTCTAACCCTGCCCGTAGGAAGGCGAGAGTAAGAAAAGCCCGCGATCGCATGGCTGCCTTAATCGCTCAACAAATGGCTGCCGTAATACCCAACATTGTAATCCAAGTTCAACAAGCACTTACCAATAATCCTGTCAATCAAGCAAGCCAAAACATTTTCAACTCTTCCCCAAACACCACTAAATGCACCTACAAGCATTTCAAATCATGCGACCCTCCGAAATATAAAGGGACTGAAGGTGTCACCGCACTCCTCCATTGGTTTGAAGAAATGGAGAATACTTTTCTAAATTGCGATTGCCCTGATGATCGCAAAGTGCGTTATGCTACCGGTCGACTATATGGGATAGCACTTACTTGGTGGAATACAGAGAAGGCCAAACGAGGTGTTGAAGATGCTATGTCCTTAACTTGGAACGAATTGAAGGAAATCATGACCAGACGATTTTGCCCAAGGAGTGAAATCAAGAAGTTAGAAGATGAATTTTACTCATTGAAGCAAATGGAAGGAGACCACACCACCTACAACAAAAGGTTCCTCGAATTACATCAAATGGTTCCCAACATGTTTACTCCCCTCTACCGTTTGATCGAGCACTACATTCGTGGTCTTCCGTCAAAGATTCAAGACCCTGTGATAAGTACCAAGCCTGCAACTTTGGAAGCAGCAATGGAGCTAGCAATAGAGCTCACCGAGAACCGAATCCGAAACAAAGACTTCGAGGAGGAGAAGAAGAAGGATAAAGAATCGACTGAAACCTCCGACTCCACCCAAACCGAATCCCCTTCTCAACCCAACCCTAAGAGAAGAAGAGTCGGGCGACTTTTCGCTGCTACCCAACGAAATCAACCCGTTTTTCACGCTATACCCATCCGAGCTGTCCCAATCACCCAAGTGGCACCCAACTCATCTTACCCAAATAAGAAACCATATCTCGGACCTCACCCTCGATGCAACAACTGTTTTTATCACCATCCCCTTACTTTACCTTGCCGGCTATGTACAACTTGTGGACGTTATGGTCATTTGAGCAATGTTTGTCGCACCTTTCAAGACCAAACCTTTTCCCCTACTCAAAACATGGCCCAAACTCATCACCAACCCCAACACCCCATGTTCCCATATGCTCGAGCTTGCTTCAATTGTGGCGACCCTACCCACCTTAGAAACACATGCCCTCAATTGGTTAATGTTATCAACACTCAAGCCCAATCAAACCCAGTTAACCAAGTAAACCAAGAAAACCCAACCACTATGCCACCAGCAAGAGGAAGAGTCTTCAATATCAACGCCAACCCTGTCGAAGATAATGACGGCCCTGATGAAGATACTCAGCTAGTCCTCTTCGCCGAAGATCCAGATTCAACTTCTATTGTTTAGTCTTATGTTTTTCTTTATCACATGTGTAGACTGTTAGAGAAATTATTGGATATTATATATTATATATTGTTTTCGGTATATGCTTTTGCCGAGGCCGTGGCTCCCCATCCATCGAGGTTGAGTTGGATCCCCATTTTATTATGTGGTTGATCTTGGCGTGCCCGCACGATCGGCTCCGTTTGTTTGAGCCTTGATCGGTTACGTAATTTTACATTTCAATACATGCAATACGCTCGGCTCCGTTTGATTAAGCCTTGAGTGCATAGATTTATTCACATTTCCAGTTCATGCAATACGCTCGGCTCCGTTTGATTGAGCCTTGAGTGCAAAGATTTATTCACATTTCCAGTTCATGCAATACGTTCGGCTCCGTTTGATTGAGCCTTGAGCGCACATACAATTTCATTATCAGTATCTTGTGGTTGTGGTGTTTGTAGTAGAGTCGCATCGAACTAACCATAACTTTCGGATAAAGTCAACGAAAATTTGACAAGGGTATGGTGGATACGCCGATGGTACTTCCTATATATAAGTATTCTTGTCAAATGATCGGAGGCATTATCAGGCGGTTATGAGAGGTTCCATGCATAGGCTGATTGTGTGATGGTTGTTTAAATTAAGTTGTTCAATTTCAGTACATTCAATACGTTCGGCTCCGTTTGATTGAGCCTTGAGCGCACATACAATTTCATTCAATACGTTCGGCTCCGTTTGATTGAGCCTTGAGCGCACAGACAATTTCATTATCAGTATCATGTGGTTGTGGTGTTTGTAGTAGAGTCGCATCGAACTAACCATAACTTGCGGATAAAGTCAATGAAAATTTGACAAGGATATGGTGGATACGCCGATGGTACTTCCTATATATAAGTATTCTTGTCAAATGATCGGAGGCATTATCAGACGGTTATGAGAGGTTCCATGCATAGGCTGTTTGTGTGGTTAAGTTATTCATATTCAGTACATGCAATACGCTCGGCTCCGTTTGATTGAGCCTTGAGCACACAATTTCAATTTCAGTACATTCAATATGTTCGGTTCCGTTTGATTGAGCCTTGAGCACACAATTTCAGTACATTCAGTATGTTCGGCTCCGTTTGATTGAGCCTTGAGCACACCATTTCATTTTCAGTACATGCAAAACGATCGGCTCCGTTCGATTGAGCCTTGATCGCACAGATATATTTCATTTCAGTAATTTATGTTTGTTGTATTGATTGAAGAGTTATAGGACTAATCATAATTCACTGTTAAAACCAATGAAAATTTGACAAGAATATGGTGGATACGCCGCTGGTACTTCCTATATATAAGTATTCTTGTCAAAGGATCAGAGGCATTAACGGATGGTTATGGGAAGTTCTATGTAGGATTTATTAGTTTCTTGGTAACCAATCATAACTTGTGGATAAAACTAATGAAAATTTGGCAAGAATATGGTGGATACGCCGCTGGTACTTCCTATATATAAGTATTCTTGCCAAAGGATCAGAGGCATTATCAGGCGGTTATGAGAAGTTCCATGTAGGATTTAGTATTGCCTTGGTTGGAATTTGTGTTACATTTATATCATCACGTTATTTAAAGGGATTGGATTGTGTTCCATTTCTACATAAATTAACCTCTCCATCATAACAAACGAGAGAGGAACTTCCATCATTCAAACATATATGTTATCAGAATGTGGATTCAAATATTTGCTGTTGTGTTTATTCATGTTCAAATATTCGCTGATGTGTCTATTCATGTTCGAATCTTTGCTGTTGTGTTTATTCATGTTCAAATATTTGCTGATGTGTTCATTCATGTTCGAATATTTGCTGTTATGTTTATTCATGTTCAAATATTTGCTGATGTGTTCATTCATGTTTGGATATCAGCTGTTGTGTTTTTATTTATGTTCCATGTAGATTGTAGTGTTAGAAGTTTTGCCTTAGGATATAACCATATTTTTCCCAAACGTATCTTAACACATATGCATGATATCATTTTAGCAAATCATTTCTGCTTACCAATATTCATACAGTAGGCAACAAAAAGCGATTCCTGAATAGGGTACATAACCCTTACAAGGAACGTTACCGCCTCGAACAAAAACTTAAACCTTTATTTTTCTAAGCATACAACTGTCAAACAAAACGTCATCATTCTTATAGTCAAAATATATCATTATTTAAATTTCGGGACGAAATTTCTAAAAAGCAGGGGATACTGTAACATCCGTCAAAAACGGATTTACCAAACCCGCTCCGTTTATCAACCGAACAGTCAGTCAAAATTTTCGTTGCGAATTAAATGCCCAAAATATTTTTAAACGATCCGTAATCAATTATTATACGGGAATATATATTTAGTTTTTGAAAAACTGTCAAAAATCGCAAAATAAAAATGAAATGTTTCTGCCGGGTTTCGAACCCGGGTCTGTACCGAATCAGCTAAGCATCTTATCTTCACACACACAAACCACTGCGCCGCTTGTTCTGTTTGTTATATATTCCAATCATTTAATTGATATAATAACATTTCGAATTCAAAATCGGCGCCCAAACGATTCAGTCGTCGGAATCCCGGAAATCTCGCGAGTTTTAACACCAATTTACGTTATAACGTAAACCTTTAATCACATATCGGTTATAACCGATGTTTAAAGTCCGCGACCAAATTCATAACCGCCGGAAAAATTTAAATAACGAACACAGTCGGAATTCAGACCAAGTGCATTGACGATTTGTCCTATAAATTGACCCACAACCGACGACAAACACTTTCGCTCAAAAATCACACCTTTTCTCGGCGTAATTCCACTCGCCGGAATAAACCTGTTCGTCGCCGGAAAACCGGTTTCCCCATTGCCGAGCTTTTCTGAACCTCTGAAGCTTATACCGGAGATACCCATACTCTTTCCAAGTTTTTCGGAGACTTGCTGCTGCAAGACACCAGACGCCGGAGTTGTTTTCTGTCGCCGGAGTTGTTTTCTGTCGCCGGAGTTCTGCCGGAAAACAGAGGAAAGCGAGTCGGTATACCTCACGCTTATTTTCCTTTCTTTTTACTTCTATCTTGCCAGTAATTAACCTAAAACATTAATGAAACTTGAATAAAAACTCGAACCAGTCAGACCCGATTTCTGGTTCAACATTGACGAAGAAGACGACGCACTTTCGTTAACATATAAGTATAATATAAATCAAGAAATTAATCGGGTTAGACACACAGTCCAGCGGTGGACTGTGTGCACATAAAACGCTAACGTCTCAAGTTCGAATCCCGGCTCGTACACGCTGCCTTAATAAAAATCAAGTTTTTGTTTAACTGAACCGGATCGCCACAGATATATGTTAAATAAATTGTTAACCGGAATAATAACCAAGTTAGACACACAGTCCAGCGGTGGACTGTGTGTTTGATTATATCGCTGGTCACGAGTTCGAGTCCGGTCTTCAGCACCGACTCGGACAATTATCTTCTCTTTTTAATTAAGGCAGAAAAGAAAATAAATAATTAGTATTTAAGTATAATAAAAATCGAATGTTATAACATGTTGAACACACAGTCCAGCGGTGGACTGTGTGTTAGATTAAACCACAGGTCCCGAGTTCGAGACCTGTGGAGTGCAAAACCGGTCCGCTTAAACTGTTTTTAAAATAAAATGATTTTCTGTTAATTCTAATTAATGTATATATGAAATTAAAATCGGATATATAACGGGTTAGACACGTAGCTCAGTTGGTAGAGCTGCGTGCACGCGTACGGGAGGTCTCGGGTTCGAGCCTCACCGAGCGCACAACAATATGCCTCGAACCGGTCAACGCCGGTCAAAGTCAACAAGTCAAAGTCAAATGTAGCAGAAAAAAAATAAAATATTTTATTATTTTTATTTAATTATTTTAATTAAAAATCAATTATAAATACTTAAAAATAACATTTTTAAGATTAGAAAATAGCCTTAAACTCACAAAAATGCACCCAACAATCCTACTAAAATAGTTTAATAAAATCCGTTTACTTACCAAACCATAATGCGATTTATCTAGGTTAAATCTCACTTGTGGTTAAAACCACTTCGCGTGCATTCAACGTCATCAACCGAACGCACCCACTGTGAGTGAATCTTACAATTCCCCCTTTTAAATTACACGTTTTGGGGTGTGTCATGTGTTATGAATTAATTAATTTATTTATTTAAACTTGTGCCATACCACATCATGACTTGAACTTAGATTGATTTATTGTGGTGATTTATTTATATTCCGTTGGTCAAATTACATGAAACTCATACATTAAGCCCATCAGTTCCTCGTGGGAAACGAGTAGAACATCGCGTGCTTCAATTCAAATTCATTATTTTTCATGTGTGTTTTCATTGAGTTTATATTGTTTGTAGTTGTGTTATTCATATTATCATGTTTATGCAATTCATTCATCAGGCCCCTCAGTTCCTCGTGAGAGACGAGTTGAGCATCGCGTGCTTTTAATTGTTTCCATTATTATTCATGAGTGTTTCATTTAACATCTTATGATTGTTGATCAAGTTACATCTAATTTTACTCATGTTTGGTTGTGCACATATTTCATAATCAATTTAAATAAATTGTTCAAATGTTTTCCATAGGATTCACTCGCCAACATTATGTTGATCCAAAAACCTTTTTACACATGATACAGGTGAACAGGTTGAAGCAAGGAAAACATAGGATATGCCTTAGAAGAGAACAAAGAAGTTTAAATTGTAGTTAGATCATGTTGTAGCAATCATTGTAAATTTCCATTTAAACTGTATTAATGAATATGAAACGTTTAATAAATGTCATGAGCTTTGATGATAACCCAATCATGCCCCGATCACCTTATCCGCTGCGGGTCGGGGTGTGACAATGATAATAAGTGTTAATACCATTTTCTATTTTTTTATATATTATTGTAATATTATTTTATATTCTTATCATGTTACCAGAAAAAAAATCAAAATTTTAAATAAATTAGAGGATGTAATGACTTTATATTAAAGGTCCTTTTATAATTTCAACCTTATTAAATTAGTTCTTTATCTTTCTGATAGACAGGTATGTTAATATCATAATAAGCTCAAAAACTTATAAACTATTTACATGCGGTTGTTCGGTGTTTTCTTTACCCATCAGACTTGTGTAAGATTCAAAAAAAATTATTAGCCAACTATACTCCAATAAGTCACTAGTAACTTGATGCTCTTAATGATGATGATGTGGTCTGGTTACTCAAGTGAAGAGAGATATGAGTGGTTTTGCCTGAATATGGTAATAATAGTTTATAAAAAATATAAAAGCTAACAAATATTAGCATTAATAAACTACAATTACTACAGTGTTATACTCTAGTGTATATTATTATCAGTGCTTTTGCCTGAATATGACAATTTTTATTTCATAAATATCACATATTGCATGGTTTACCCAACCAGTTCTAAATTGCATTCCTCTTAACCAGGCAAAACCGGCAGATTTAACTTGGTTATGACAATTAAAACGAATGGTTTTTAAACATCCTAGTACACATGTTCATGAAGTCCACAAGAGTAGGGACGAGCAAACGGGTTAGAACTAAATGAAAGCATGTTAAGCTCTTACCATTATTCGACGCTTGTTTAAAATACGCTTATCACATCGTACACCATTACACCATGTTCTTCTTCCCCGTTGAAACTCTAATTTACAGTAGCCGTGCAAATTCCCATAAAGGAATTTCGAGTTTTAGATATTGACGATGAGGAGTGGTGATGGAGGGCGTTAATGGTGAAGTTACTGATTGAAGGTTTCGAAGGGAAGGTTGGGATAGGGAAGAAAACAACATGGTATGTAATTTTCCTAAAATTTCCTAAGACCAAAATGTGAGATTGGTAAAACCGTTGCTAATAATTTCACCTTCTAAAAGAGTTTTTGTAATTTAAATGGTTGACATTTCATTTCAGCTTGATCAATTAGACAAAATTCACCTAAATTGAAGTTGACTTTAAGGAAACATTATTAAACATAATTATCACAATAGAATTATATTTAAATGTTTAGGCTGGATATACTCCTCTCGTTATTCTTCCAAAGAGATGCAAGAGAGAAATATAATAATTGTTAAAAGAGTGATTTCCCACGTAACTTAGAAGAATTATATATCCTTTATATACTTAATTTGTAACATTGAATTTAAGAATGATACACTCTTATTGTGCATTATTTCTTGTGACAAAATTACATACACGTCTTTTGCGTCTTTATAAAATTGCATTGTAAGCTCTTAATCTTTAAAAGTAACATTATTATCGTTTATGTTTATGTTTATTTATTTTTTTTATGTTTTGTTCTTTATTGCAAACCCATATAATATTTGAAGTTAATTCTGGTCATGTAAAAAACATATGAGGGTAATTACCCACTTTTTCATAAGGACTATTCACGTAATTAACTTAATTAAAACATTAAGAAAGTAAAAAATACAAGAAAACAAAAAAATATACATATACGTCTAAATGAATGGAGAGATGAATACAAAAGTGGAACTATTTTTTTAAGATTGTCCTACCTAAATTATTTATTATTTCTTTCCTTATACTTTTTAATGTATTAATATCTCATTTAGTTACAAGAATAGCCTTTTATGAAGGAGTGGGAATTTACCAAATTAGCATTATATGTTTTTCACATAACTAGAGTTAACTAAAAATAATTAATGGAGTTTCCAGTAAAGGACCGTAGATCAAACAAAAATAAATGCAAAGAACAATGAGTGTTGTTTTTAAAAAAAAGGACATATAAAGTACTTTTATAAAAATGTAAAGGTTGTTTTCTGTAAATTAATTTGCTTATTTCAACCAAATAGATGCGTAAGACCTGACTTGGATATCATGACGTATGTTGATTAGTATACATTATGGGTCATGTCGTGTGTTAATAAGTTGATGTAGATGAATTAGATTAAACATAGTCACGTTGTTAACAAGTTATTTTTTTGTTAATAACATGTATATTGTGCTCAATACACTAATGAGTCTTTTTTTATCATATCAGAGTCAGTTGTTTTTAGGTTACACAAAGTTACATTAAATCATGATAAGTCATTTTGGTGCGAATAATATATATGTATGAAGATTAATGCATTAATGCTCTTAATGAGCATTTGCCATGTGTTAGTGTGATGTTTTATATTACAAAAGTCATATTATGTTATAACAAGTCATTTTGGTGTTAACAATAATGGCATGGTCAATGGGCATTGTCATGTGTTAATAAGTTATTGTAGTTTACACAAAATCACATTAAGAATTTGATGTTGTTAGCATATGTAAGCTAATTAGTACAATAACAAGCTATGGTATTGTGTTAGTGAGTGTTTTAGGTTATATACAACCAATTCAGATCACATTTCTAAATAAGTAAAAATATTTATCGTACTACATTACATTTATAGATTTTAAAGATAAATACATATATTTATTATGATACATTACATTGCAAAGAAACGTATGTGATGTAGACTATTTTTTTTTTTTCATATTCTCACGTTGTGAGTACATGTGTAATATATTATAAAGGTTTGTAAACCGTGTGATATATGAGGCATTCCTAGCTTGCTTTGTCAAGTTAAACTTGTCAACAAATGATAATTTAGTGAGTTAGAAAAGACGAATGTTAATAATGTACTATATCTTTTGAACACATAAAAAACTATGCAAACACATTTCTTGCAAATCTACTTATAGCCATTACATCATTTATAGTGAAACACGTTGACGATGTATAAACCCAACTAAATACATAGCGTGTATGATATTAATTTCAAGACCAACAATTCAATAAACATTATGGTTTGAGGAACATGTGCAGGTGTTCAACGAGGAATCCATGTAAAACAAATTTGGAGTTTTGGGGAGACGAAAAATACATTAAAAACATAAGGAGTGCTCATTAATGAAGAATTCCTATTAACATCCGTCATAAATGAATCCTAGAATCCGACCCGTTATAACCCGTATTCGAACCGTAAATAAACATTTGAATCCTTGTCTATGTCTTATGCATTTATGATTAGTATTTATTTAATTGTTATTTAGTTATTTCATTTTAGTTTGAAATAATAAATCAATCTTTGACATTTTTTTTCAAATCTCCAATTTATGGAGAGTTATTATCCAAATTAATGGGGCAATCAAGATAACTAAAAACCTTTTACTAGCCTCCTTATTAAAAAAATAGAGAAACACTCTAAATCTCAAACATTTTCATCATATCTCTATCTCTCTCTTTTCTTTAAAAACCCTAGCCACCATTTCTTTTCTCTATCCAAGATATTTACAAGTTGTCTCAAGTTCATCAAGAAAGAAGCAAGGAGCATCATCCTATTTTCAAAAATCATCTTCAACTCCATATCTTTTTTTCAAGGAAGGTAGTTTTACAAATTGTGTTCTCATTTCTTTCCAATCCATGTTCCTATTAATTTCTTTTACAATTTACATTTCATAGCACTTGGGGTTTAGGTCATAGATTGCGTTTTGATTTTTGATGTAGCTTACGTTTTGAGATAGTTTAGTTTTTAGTGATGATGATTATCATGAGAATGTTTGTCTCAAAATCATAAGTATTATTTTCTCAATATCATAAGTTTCATAAACTTTATTCTCTAAATATCATATGGAGTTTTGTTCTTTTAAATTTTAGTATCATAATTATAACTCATTAAAACTTATACAAAGCCTGGTTTCATTTTGGTCATTTGATAATATTAGATGTCATTAGGTTTTGTTGACTTTATCATTTTGTCTTTAAATTTTTTTATATAAAAATTAGATTTGTATTTGGAACATAAAAATGTAAGAAATTGTTTTCTAACAAATTTGACCTATTCAAACGACGGAAACTATAATGTGTGGTTATTCATAAAATGTTATACGAAAATTATGTATTATAAAATTTATTTTTAAACGACAAAATATAACATAAATTTTAATGGAGTTAAAAGGAAAATTTTGTTTTTATGTTTTAATATTATAAAAAGCAACTATTAAATTTACATATATGTGAGTAGTTTTCGTAAAATTAAGATAAATGTTACAAAATTGACTTAGTCTATTTTAATAATTAATGAGATTAATATATATATATATATATATATATATATATATATTGGGTAGGAAAATTTAATATGTCACACAAGGGTTAAGGATATAGAGATGTTTATATTGTCCTATAACAATACTATAATTAATAGATTGATAAATCTATATGTTTGACAAAGATCCTAAGTCTTATGTTGAGTATTTATATATATTTTCCTGTGTTATTTTATTTAAGTATTTATGACGTTATATTACTTAAGTTGAATTGTGTCATTTGGGAATCATTCTCTCGTTACTCTGCGGTCTTAGTAAGTCTTATTTTTTCCCTTTATGTTACTTTAATTTTTTGGGGTGTATCGTATGTCAAATTTTTTTAATGTTTCTTATTTATTTCAATATGTAAATCAAAGTGTCTTTATGTGTTCATGAATTGTATCATATGTTTTGTTATTTGTTTCATATACCTGCACTTTCTTGTTTATCGCTTTGTGTTATTGGTTTCGTGTGGATCCACCTGGCTGACCGGTTCCCCGCGGTCATGGGTCGAACTCAGTATCGCCAAATTGCTTCATAGTTTCGGTTTCGCCTTTCGGGGGCTTGAATCGTATCATTGTTTCATTACTTGATGTGGTTGTGTTGAATTGTTGATAGATGTCACATATACACTTACAATTGCATGTTAAATATTTTTCTATAAAATAAATTAACTAAACTATTTTATCTCAATTAAAATCAAAGATCTATTCACCAACTTTTGTTGACCCATATTTATTTTATACATGATACATGTACACACGGTTGATTGCACGATGAGAAGACACATAGGATTGTGCCTTAGAATAAATTAATCAAGACTTTTGTTTCGTATTTTCATTTGATATTTATGGTTATGTGTGACATTTAATATGGTTGAATTAATTACTTAAACTTTAAATACTCTCAAAGCTATTGGTAATTCATCATGCCCCGTACCATATATGTTTCGCAATTTGTCCTACATATATTGAATTTATCATACGCATATCGGAATTTATCTTACACAGCTTGTAATTTATGCTACACACCTTGTAATTTATCCTACATTCTAAATTATTATTTTTTTAAATATATACTTTGAAAATAAGTTACAAATTAGTGCAGTTAGTTATTAAAAAGGAATACTACAAATTAATAATCTATGTAACTTTACTAATATCCACTTGCAAATATTAAATAAAGCAAAATAAAACATTGTTATTGGTTGAAATTTTTCTTTTTTCTTCTTACATAGAATTTCTTCTTGTTCCACTATCTATACTATATAATAACCAATAAAGGATACTTGTCATTATTTAGACCATCATTAGTTGTAGATAATTATTGTTCAATTTAAATTAATAAATTTAATATATGTTTCATACATTTAAGAAATTACCGATAAAGCTCCAAAAAATATCTTATAATTTATTTATATTAATTACTAGGTTAGAAATTATATCTTAATTCCTTAATTGTAGATATTATTATTTAATTTAATTTAATTAATTGTTTAAGATGCATGAAGAATAATAACTACATTTATCATACTGATAAATTTATCCAAAAACAACCATCATTTTAAGATGCAACTCACGTCCAAATATTTAAATTTTAAAGTTATATAATTTAATATTACCGATAATTTATACTTATCTAATTAATTTAAATATTATTTTGTAGCTATAAGTTTATCTAATTGGCTAATTGTTATTTGTCTAATCTAGACATTCAACATTTTTTAGAACTAATAAATTAAGACCATTATTATTTAAAGAAAACGTGACTTGGGTTATTAAATGTATGTTCAAATGATGTTGTGAGAAAGTCGATGATATAGTTTGTCTTCTAATCAATGGTTCAAATGCTTTCATATTTATAAACTTGACAAACATCACAAGTTTTGATCATACATGACACAAAATTTTGTTTGGATATCAAAAAAGCGTCTTAAAAATATCGTTTTATAATTGTTAAATCTTCGTTATTAACTATTTGATTTTTTATTTAGTTAACCTGTGTAATACACGGGGTTATAACCTAGTATATGTATATATATGTGTATATAAATTTTGGATAATTGTGGGATCCGTAAGTGATTTGTTACCGTTGGCAATTAACAACAGAATCTGGTCGTGCTGATAGTTAATTTTCTAGTATTGTAGCTATGAACCACTTATGATAGATTTGAGACTGTATTTTGCGACAAATTTCTTACCAGTAATTAGTAAATTGATAATGGTGCAATCAAGACTCCAGTAACTAAATCAGTTATAAAAAGCTTAATGATTATTACTTCATACCAAGTTAACTAAATAATTTCATATCTGTTAGATATATACCTAGGCGGAACAAGGGTTTTCACTGACTTCCCGATCATCGGAATTCGACCGTTTTTCATTAAATCTAAATTTTATTTAAGAAAACACTTGGTTAAGCTTCATAGTTGTCTAAAAGTATTAAAATGTGACATGTATTCCAAATTGTTGTCCACATTAATCCACCATGCTACTTTCTTCTAGGGTCTGAAAGTGAAAGTGTGTGTAACCGTATGTGACAGACAGAATATCAATTATTATTTTTAATTAAAAGTATATACAGTAGTTTATAAATATATATATATATATTATATATATATATATATTATATATTATATATAAAATCAAAGAATATATCATTGACACTAAGTAAGGAATATCTGAGTTCCAATTCTACGCCTCTAATTGAAGGAACACAAAAGCTTCCATGAACCCATCTTTCGTTTTATATTGTTAATTAAATAATATCTTTGCATATACACATACATATATATACATAAACACACACATGGGCATGTATGTGTGTGTTAAATATACGAAAATTAGTCTAAATACATAAAACTTGTAGATTTATTGTTTGGTGAATTTGTTGGGTTTATGTCATGACTGTAAAAATCGCGTCTAACCTCTGATTAGTCGCTAGTTGGAGATTCACCGAGTAATTTTCATCGAATTTGCCAATTAATCGCTAGGCAATCAACAATGGTCAAATACAGTCCTAATTGGCCAAAAATCAGTGGCAATCTTGCGATTCCGTCCAAAACTTGTAAAATCTAGCCAAATTCTTAGCCAAAACTTGTAGGTTTCAGCAATTAATCCTATCTACTTTAAAATATGGGTTGGAGAAAGTGTTAAAATATGTCTACTTAAAAAAATACATATGAAACCGTGTGTATGTACATATTGAACTGAAAATTACATATAATTCGATTAACCTCGATTAATCATTGTCGTGGCGATTCTTACAACAGTGTTTTAACTATTTTATTTTAAAATATTTTTTCTTATACTTCTAAAATGATATAACTAGCTTTATTATTAACCGAAACAATATTTATGTAACTTTTTATTTTGAATTATTAATGCGTTAAATTCGATACAACATGATAAAAATTGTTGGTGTCACGTAATTAATTTGTTGGTTTCAGGTCTTTTATTACATAAAACAGTTGGATTACGTTATTTACTTTGAAAACAATGATTCTAATATGCTACAAACAATTTCAATTTAATTGTGTAAATTTTCATAGATTTTATGTGTGTGCATGTATATATATGTATATTAAAAGTTATGTTGATTACACAATAAAAAGATTTAAGAAAAACATTTTTTTCCCAAGGAACACAAAATCCCAAAACGGTTAAAAAGAGAGAGCCACTCCTTGTTAAACATAAAGAAGATTAAAGAAAGGATTTTCTTCTGCAATACCAAACTTTGATGAAGTGGTAAGGAAGGTATCAAAGATACCCCCTTTTGCATTTTTGTTTAAATATATGATTAAAAAATATGAATTAAAGAAAAGATATAAAAAAGCTCACAAGTTTCAAGATGATAAAAATTCGGATCTTGGGTTAGGATCCATTTTTATAGCCCCGATACTTGTTTTATTGAGTGTAGACCAAAGACGCCCTTTTTCTCAATTATCTTTATCACCTCCCAATTTTTGTAAAAGAACTTAGGTCTAAGAGCCATACTTTTTTATTTGTTAAATAAATACTAAAAGTATATTTATAAAAAATAAACTGTTCTCTGTCGCTAACAACAAGAAAAGTAATACAATATAGTTGGATTATTTGTCATGTTGAATAGTATGTACCATAAACAATCTTAATTAGTAATCGAACCATAATAATAATAATACAAATAAAATAAATACATATCTTCTATACGAAGTAGAAGTGCTAACCTGACACATTTTAGGATGTTTATGAGCTCAGTTAATAATTTAGAGTTCAAGTCTCATTTGTATAAATTATATTACTAGATTTATATAATTTTATTGTTCAACATACATTATACAAGAGTATTTTCTAAGGGGTATATAACATCTTATAATTGTTGTAAGTTAACTTCACTACTTAAAGTTAAAGTAAGTAAATTTAAGAACATAACTTTTATCTACAAAACTTCAGGTTCTTTCTCTATTACATAGCAAAGGTGACAGAAATAATCTGCCTGAAGGCAATTTTTCTTTTATCTGAGCAAAAGGTCATTTTCCGCAATTGATGTATATACTTTTCTCTGAATAAATGAAATAATATCAAATACGAAAATATTTCAGAAAAAAACTTATTTTTCCAAATTATAAATACTTAAATATTGTGTTCTCTGAAGTTTACATAACCAATTATATTGAATAAATACATCATGAATAAATCAACTTAAATTGTGACCAATAAATCTGTGAATCTTAGAAGTAGTTGCTCTAGTTTTCAAAACACTTAATTTTTCCATTTCTTTTATTTTAGACATTAAAACAGCTAAATTCCGACGAATTATTTTTTCTTTTACAAATGTGCAGTTATAGCTGCATGACTGTTTCCTATGGTTAAAAGTCCGTATTTGGTCATTCACATGGTACACGAATTCATACAGATTTCACACTCAATCTTGATTTCCCTCTAAAGATTATCCTATCAACAAAGTAATTCAGTTTGAAAATGTCGTATACAATTTACAGATATATCCAAGTTATTCACGAATCACAAAATCAGAAAAAACTCCAAAAAAATTCTGTAGAGAAATCTTTTTCATACACAAGTGTGTGTATAGAGGTATATAGGTATACAAATGATAGTTAATTTGACATGTATCAGTTATAGTCTATGGTATTCAACTATTCATAAACGTTTGTAAATTCTCACATTATCTTGTCAAAACAAAAAGGAACAATCTTATTGATCACCAAAAGGATTTGAAGTGGGATACCACGTACAATTTAAGTTTCATTTATAACGAAATCGATTAAATTGGGTTCATGATCTTATTTTTAACTTATTATATATAAAAAAGATCAACAAAACATAAATATAATGTGACATCGAATTGTTAAGACCTAATTTGTTAATAGCTTGAATCAACCGGATCCAAACAAAAACCGAATCACACTAATAACTTGATTCGACCATAAAACAGAAGAAGATAAATGTGAGTCCTAGTAGTAGAATCAAACAACACCTTTTACTTGAAAATAAAAGGAGAAAGATGAGTGAGAATCTAATTCCTCCATGAGAGAGTAAAAATGATGGATGAAAGTTGGTCACTTTCTATAATCAGTCTTCTCCTACAAGACTACAAGCCTTACCTTTTCTCAAGATTCTCTCCTAAGACCGACTTTATGTAGTATATATGGGCATGTAGTATCTCTTGATGTATATATGTATGTATTTATGAGTGGGTGAGTATACTAATTGATAGGTACTTGATTTATAAACCGTATGGACGTGTATCCGGTTTGCAACTTATTATTATCATGTGCATTAATGTACTATATTACACTATTCAAAATTTTATATAGAAATCTTTTGAAAAATATATTGTTAGATAGATGAGTTTTTTTCTAACATTTAGTGTAACCACTATCATTACAAGAATTTTGCCTTATACAGATGACATCTATAGTAACAATAGACGTCGTCGGCATATGTTAAGCAGTCGCAATACATGCTTCCAAACTGTTGACTTGTCAAACTCTGCAGCGGCAAATGCTATTCGTGCAGTAGTAGGTCAAGGTATGCAACGAGTAGTGACGACGCGTTGTCGCTATAGAGAAAAGTATTCTTTTTGTTATTATTTTCTCTTTATTCGTGAATAATAAAAAAGAATGTTTTCACCTATGACGGCTATAGGTAAAATTAACCTTTTATTCTTGATTAAGAAATACGAACAGTTAATATATATATATATATATATATATATATATATATATATATATATATATATATTCAACTATAGCAACAATATGTCGTCGCTATAGACATAACTAATTTTTTAAAATGTTTAATTCTCTGATATAGATATAAGAAAAAAAATAGTACAATTTAATAACTAAAAATAAAAATTGGTATGCATGTATTTGTGTACATGTGTGTATGTGTATGTATTTGTGTAACAACCCGACTGATGGAGAAATTATCGAGGTGAAACAATGTTCAAAAGCACATGATCAACTAAAATTTTAAATGTTTCATTAACCAAATTAAAGATAATCCATACATATATGAAACAAATTGTTCAAGCAAAGAGGATTAAATAACTAGCTCAAATTTAAAGTTTAATCTAATTCCAAAGCTTCCTAGATGGGTGAGATCCTGATAAGCATCAAGCGTTGTTTCCTGAAACATGTGGAAAATGAAAGGATCAACTAAAATAATTGGTGAGCATACATAGGTTTAGATAAAAGATAAAAAAAGTTGGCTTTATCAAAGTTAGTTAGTTGTGTTTCAATCAACCCTAGATTTATACAGGGATGAGTTTATCAAACCTATAGAGTTATAACCTACTATAATTGGCTTTATCAAAATTAATGATTGTACTAGTTTAATAGTTAATTCACCAAAATGCAGTATTAAGACAAGATGTATGAAACTAATAAGCAAAGACAATATAATGAATTGTTATTGTTAAATAATTATAGCAACATATTTCACCCCCAATAGTTAAAATAGAAAAAATGGCTTGATGTTACAATATGTATATGTATATGTCTACGTGTATGTCTTAGTGGTATACGTATATGTATGTGTACTGTATGTGTATGTGTATGTGTACAAGTACATGTATATGTATATGTAATGTATATCAGTGGCTATGTATAGGTATATATATATGTGTGTGTGTGTGTGCGTGTGTGTATATGTATATGTGTGTGTATGTGAAGGACGTCAATGAGGATGATCTTCTAGACATACTTCTGATAAGGGAGACGAAATAAATGACGATGATATGATCTTCAAAACACACTTTATCGTAGTTGTTGGGATTTATGGTGTACAATTTTAAATTTTAATAAAATATTACCTTATTTATTTAATTAATATCGCATATTACTTGGCGGTGAAAGCATGTACATAATTTAATCCGATTAAACATCTCGCCAGTGATTCAATTACAGTTCGAATAAACACTTAACACAACGATAGGGTATCCTGTAAACCGTACTTTTTTACGAATACCGAAGAACTCACACGATGGAAACAATGAACGTCAAAGTAGTTAACGCGTTCACGAACACCTGAGGTACTCGAATCAACTCTTGACATGAAATGGCGAAACCCGAAACAAATCCCATTGTCACGGTGTAAACCGGTTCAAAACCGATTGACGTGGATCTCATTGGAAACCCAATTCGTCGGAAGCGGATGATCGGGTTTGCCAGAGCTGGGCGGCGGAGGTGGGTGGTGTGCGTATGAACTGGCAGTGAAAACAAGTTTACCCGTAGGCATGTCATGTTTATCCATTTTTTTACTAACACTTGAACAATTCATTGAATCAAAACCTTTTTCTACCCATTTGAAAGATCTTAATGAGTGGTTTGCTTGAGGACTAACAAAGTTCAAGTGTGGGGTTTATGATATACTATCAATTATACACATTTATAATATGAAATTATCCCCATTTATGAACACTTTTGAAGCAATTCATAGAGGAAACATGTCACACCTCGACCCACAGCGGATAAGGTAATCGGGGCATGATTGGGTTTTCATTAAAGCTCATGACATTTCTATCTTAAAATTTTAATATTTAATATTTCAAACTTAATAAAAAATATATCTCAATAACACAAAATCCAAACAATCACAATGTCGTTCCAAACAAATTTGCAAATAACGTTTTTATTCTTCTAAGGCCCAAATCCTATGTGATCCATGCTTCAACCCTGCTCACCTGTATCATGTGTAAAAGTAAAGTTTGGGTCAACATAAGTTGGCGAGTGAATCCTCTTTGTCATTAAGAAAATGATATATTAAATATTCTACTTATGAAAATGTGCATTAACCAAGATACGGAAACGTCGTGTATGTCAGCTAAATCACAAACAAACTCATTTATCATCAACTTAACAAGGTACATGTGTGCACGATAACGCGATGTGCTACAAGATCGAAGCTCAATCAAACGGAGCTGATCTTGTATATTAGGCTACGACGAGTTCCACCCGTAAGTAACGGGGAACATATGGCCTAATGTGAGGAGATGACTGCAATGAACGTATGAACACAAAATGGCAACAAAACAATATCACATAACACGTTAGTTCACATAATGGTAATTGCACGAAATTAAATAACGAGATAACAATATAAAGCGACACATGATACACCCCAAAAATGTATAAATAGATTTAAAAAAATAGAGAGTTGTAGATTCACTCACAGTGGGTGCGAATAAGATATTTGGAGATAGGGACGATGTGAAGTTGAGATACCGAATGATTGAGCGTTTTATCCTAAATATACACATAACGATTTAGCTAAAAAAAAATATTCCCTCGATTGAATTTAATCTTTTTAATCATCTTATTATTTACGAAATTTATTAAATTATTTAAAATATTTAAATTATTATTTTATTATTATTACATTTTTATTGTTTTAACTTATATTTATAGGTAAGATTAATTGGTCATATTTTAAAAATAACATATTTATTAGGGATAATTAAAGGTTTAATTAAAAAATATTTTCTGAATTAATCAGAATAATTCCTTCAAAACCGGGCTGAACACGATTCAAACCCGTGACCTTACGTTCGTGTGCACGCAGCCCGACCAACTGGGTGCGTGTCTAACCCGTAGGATACTCAGTTTTTATTTCTGTTATACACTTACTAACATGTTCCAAGATTTGCTTTTATAAAAAGGTATGCCATTGCAGCGAGTCGGATCAACAGACAAGGCTCGAACCCGGGACTATTAGCTTCGTATGCACACAGCCAACCAACTGGGCTGTGTGACTAACCTATTCAATATCCGATTTTATTTGTTTTATAGACTGTTTCGAAAATCTCAGTTTGTAGTTTAAAATAAAAGGTTGTAAAACATGGTGAAGCCGGGTTTCGAACTCTGGTTGTTAAGTATATGTGTACACAACCCATCCAACTGGGTTGTGTGTCTAACCGATGTCAATTCAACTTTTAATTCTTTTGAACTAACACTCCGGGTCATCTTCTTCATTACAACAAACAGAGACAATGTTAAACCCGATTGCATTGATTTAATTGGCAACTCCCTTATTGGTCTTTAGGTGTCTACGCATGGTGTTAATAAAAAAAATAAAAGAAATAAATGAAGGATATACCGAAACAGTGGTGGTGCGACTTCCGGTTAGATTCCGGTGAGTTCTCAATTCCGGCAAAGATAGAACGCTCCAATTGAAATTGAGGGTCAGTGCAGTAGACTCTTTAGGTGTTTCTGATTATAACATCTATGCCAAGACTCATTTCTCGAATTAAAACCGAAAAGAAAAGGAAATGAAACAGAGGTTTTCGGAAATTGATTCGGTTATGAAAATGGTGAAGTGTATGAGTACTTGAAAAGGTGATCAGGTTCACTCACTCTGGCTAATTGAAGAAAGTTCAATTACGCGTGAATCAATTTTGGAAGTTTTGGCTGTCAATCCGGTGGGGGGTTTAGGCGGCAATGGTTTAAACTGAAAGCTTACACTTTGTTTATAAAATCAAACTTGCGTAGGTTTCTCGCAGATATGAAGAAGTGATGGAGTGGTATGATGTTGGATTGGTTACTGGCGAGACCCGGGTTCGAGTCCCGAGGTCTGTGTAACATCTGACGAAAAACGGGTTCTAAAACCCGCTCCGTTTTTTTAATTCAAGTATATGTAATGATTTTTCGTTACGTATTTATTTAAGAAATTAGTTATATTATTAGTATTAGTAAAATAAACAATAATAATAATAAAATAATAATAATAAATAAATATATAAAAATAATATGTATTTAGTCCAAAAAATAAATAAAGGGTGGACCGCGGGATCAAACCCGGGTCTCCACCCAAATCAAACACCATACACACCACTGCAGCACACCCAACATCTGTATAAATCAAATAACCCTTATATATATATATATATATATATATATGCATCCTTTGAAACTGGTTCGGGTGAAATCATTTAGGCAATCAATTAAAATGCCGTTTTTAGCTTTCAATTAACTATTGTAACTGTTTGTAATCAAGAGTCTGACTCAATCAATGAGTTAAATGTTTTCAATTATGAGTTACAATCATCGCCCATAGTGGGATTTGACCGAAACCGAAAGAAAATCAAATCTTATGACCAAATTCGACTATAAATAAAGGATCATGAGTTCAATTAGAATGCACATTTATCCTAAAACTCTTTCCAACCTTCTGTTCCTCAAAAACACCGCGCCGGAAGTTGAATATCACCGGAATTCTGCCGAAAATTTTAAGTGCCTTCGTTTCGGTATAATTCTTTACTCTATCCTTTTTATTCTTGTTTTATATAAATCCTATATATACATATATAGCAAGTATCTAATAATAGTATAAATTTATCAAATCCAGTTAGTGTTTCAGTTTATGTAATTTTAAAATGTAGAAGACGAAGTGAGAATTTGTTTAAATCAATTTAAAAGCGGTATATATATCGGGTTAGACACACAGTCCAGTAGATGGACTGTGTGCGTTCGAGATCAAGGTCCCGTGTTCGAGTTCATACATGTTTCGATCCGCTCCCATATTCAAACCTTTTTAATTAAACTTATATATGAGTTGTGCTAGTAAGTATATAAGAGTAATAAAAATCTTATATCCTCCGGGTTAGACACACAGCCCAATTGGTCGGGCTGTGTGCAACACGAAGCTCAGGTCGCGGGTTCGAGTCCGATCGGTTACATGCATTCTGAAATTACCGAACCTTTTTAATATAAACAGATTATGGTGTAACTTAGTATGTATATATATATATAATTAAAAATGGATATATTCCGGGTCAGACACGTACTCAGTTGGTAGAGCTGCGTGCACGTATACGTGAGGTCACGAGTTCGATCCTCACACGCTGCGAATAATCACAAACTCGACCGGTTCAACCCCTAAAATGGGGTATATTTTTATTACCTATTTTCTTTATTTTGCTCCAAAATTCCTAAAAATACCTATAAAATAAGACTTTTTAAGCTCTAAATTTGTAATAAATACTCTTAAAAATCTAATAAAAGTCCTAAAATAAAAATATTAATTTCGAACAAAAGAAATATATTTACCGAATTATTACGTGAATATTTAGGTTAGTTTTCTCGTCGGTTGGAATCTATAATCGTGCGCGCTCGTTATCAACTCAAGAAACGCACCCACTGTGAGTGAATTCTTACAAACCTCCCCTTTTTATTCATGTTTTAGGGTGTATCATGTGTCGTTTATTTATATTCTTTATTCAAACACTTGTTCTATTACCATTATGTGAACTAACGTGATATGTGATATTTTGTTTATTGCTATTTGTGGTTATACTTTCTCATTTCAGTCAAGCTGTCACATTAGGCCCATCAGTTCCTCGTTGGATACGAGTAGAGCATCGCGTTGCTTAATCAGATCGACTCCGTTTGAGTGAGCCTTGATCTCACAGCTCATTATTTATTTTCTCATTTCAGTCATGCATTCATAACAGGCCCATCAGTTCCTTGTATAGACGGTAGAGCATCGCGTGCCTCATTAGATCGGCTCTGTTTGATTGAGCCTTGATCTCACAGTTCATCAGTTATCATACTCATGTGTACATTGCTAGATGCTTATGTGGTTTGTGAATTTTTACATATACGTTTGCTCATATTTGGTTATACACATTTTTGTTAAATTAATCAACATATCATTTATTTAAATATTTAAACGGGATTCACTCGCCAACTTTTGTTAACCCAAAACTCTACTTTTACATATGATACAGGTGATCAGGTTGAAGCAAAGAACACATAGGATTGGGCCTTAGAAGAAGAATAAATCATTTCTTGAATGTCATGTTTAGAACATTTGGTGATTGTATGCTTTGTGTGTTGATTGGAATATTTCTTTTAATTTGATATAATAAATATGAAACTTTTATAATAGTAAATGTCATGAGCTTTGATGAAAACTCAATCATGCCCTGACTACCATTTCCGCTGCGGGTCAGGATGTCACAGTCTGCACGTTTTTGATATATACATACATACATAATATATATATATATATATATATATATATATATATATATATATATATATATATATATATATATATTGATTTATTATTATTTTTATTGTTATATATGAGTTTATATATTCCAACTCTAAAATGATTATAAAAAAAGAAAATAGAGGAATTACATAAGATGTTATGTAAAATTTCAACTCGTTTATATTTGTCGAAAGGTTCGTTCACAAGCGGTTCGGGTTTAATGGACCCATTTTTTCGCCGGATGTTACAAAACGCTACCTAAATTGTTCCTTTTCATTTTTTACAGGATTAGGACCAAAATAAAAAAGAAGCAAAAAAGATGAAAAATGGACGAAATACGAGGTTTCCAAGAAACACACCCGTGCACAACCAAGCACGACCATGCCTCTCGCCCCAGTTTGCCTTTTAGAAGAATTAGAACAACTTGGTGGGTAAGAAAGAAAGAAAGACAACATGCACGCCCATGCATCACAAGCACGATTGTGCCCCCCCCCCCCCCCCCATAAAGGATAAATAAGAAGAGGACAAAAACTTGAGACCAAAGTACACCTCATGTAACCATTGTCAGGACATCTTGACTTGCACGACCGTGCATGAGAGGCACGTCCGTGTCAAAGACCTCCGGAAGACAGAAATGACAAATTCTCGAAGCTTCTATCAAGATTCCAAGTACAAGGCACAATTGTGCCCTATAGGCACGTCCATGCACCCCTGCCTTTGATTAACCTATAAATACGAGCCTCATTCACCATTTGAGGCATGCCCTTCTTTGCTCTCTTGTTCCTTGTCATGTTATAGACCTAAGGCTGATAAACTTGTGTCTCCTAAGGCCTTGTTCTCTCACCCTTGAAGGCTCTAGTCCCTTGGAGAAAATGTGGATGATCCATAGAGCTTGCCTAATTAATAGCCAAGTATGCCATGATCAAGATGCTATCTCAGCCCCCTTTGCTTAGAAGTGAGAAGTTGATCCCCAGCGAAGGATTTCATGCCGACCGAAACCTAACCAAAGTTAGGATCCTACATCCTACCTTTGATCATCCATGTTAAGAATAAGACATCGTTAGATTAGTTCACTAAACATATGTAGTTGATGAGAGTTGATAGATACTTTGTTGCACACATACTTGCACTTGAGCTATAGCTTGAAGATCATGAAGTGTGGTAATCGCCATTGGTAAAAGTGTTTCATATGGTTGTAATCTCTATGTCTTCTCAAACTTTTGGATTGGTTAATCTTATTAATATGTACTTTTATCTTATTTAATGTGTTTGTCCTTTACTAATTCTTGGTTTATCATCTTTTCTGACATGATTGCATGACCCTTTTTAAAACTTAATTAACTTAACATCTTAATTTAACTATATTAATTTAACCTAACTTAACTTGACTAAGGTGTGTGTACAACTTCTAGTACCCTTAGTGAGATTCAGTGTGCTTAATAAACCATAGAGGTGAAGTTTATTAGTACACTCATTGCGTGTAACAACCCGTATACTAAAGGAAATTCGAACTTGGTTTATTAAGATTATTATGTAGACTTCTGGTAATAAACCAGATTCGCGTGACAAGCTTCTGGTATCAAACCAAATCTTCGGGTAATAAAAGACTTCTAATATTACATCGAGATCCTTTGGGAAGGCTTCTGGTAATGCACCAAGATCCTATTGGGGGTAAAGTTAAGATAATAAATTAATAGAGGAATATGTCAATCCGGTGGAATAGAGATAACCGGTGAAATGAGACCTATTCGCTTATTCGGTAACTTAATTAATTTGATGTCTAAATTGCTTCAGTAATTTAAAAGATCCTTAAATGTTATCTCATTTGTTAAGCTTGAAATACAAGCACTTATTAATTAAGTTATAAAAAGATACAATAACCAAGATGGCCTTAAACCAATCTTGTTGTGGCATATCGTATACTAGTCGAAAGGCTAGGGGAGGTTCATTATGGACATAGTTCTAGACCGGTCTATCGATATGTGGTGACAAGGTTGAGGGAAGTTGGCGACTAGACTAAGGAAACCACTTCTAATTTAATTAAAAGATAAAATTGAAAACTTAAACATTTTACTCATTTTGTGGAATAAACTATATTAATAGAGAAAGACTTATCTAATAGTCTTTTACTATTATTTTAATTTACTAATCTAACTACAAATAGGAATGGTCACAATAATAATAAACGATTGAGTAGGGGAAGCATATTACTTGGACGATCTTTGATTCTTATCAAAAGCTATATTATACGCGATGGGCTCTCTATCGTTGTGTGTGTTTCGTTTGAATAAAAATAATTTTTATAAATTTAAAAAACTCGATAATCGGGCGCCTAAGTTATTAAGTTAACGCAGTTAAGTGTACTCAATATTATTAAATTAATATATATAATCCATACGACTTCAACTGCCCTAGATTGGACTAGGTGGCCAACGGTGGTGCTTTGGGTGTGGTGTTAGATTTGTTTTGTCTCACAAAATGTGTGAACTAATTTCACCCCAATACCTTGTATTTATACTAAAACCATCAAACTATAGTTAAATACAAACATCTCACCTTATATTTATCTAATAAATATAATATTACTATTATTTATCTAATAAATAATATTCACCATTATCTATTAGTTATTTTTATTGGTTAAATAATCAACTAAATAATAAATATTATTTTGCAGATAATTATTTGTTTATAAATATTTCACCAAATATTTATATTCGTTTTCGCTAAAACTGCAAATCATGAACTGTGATATTTCACTTTTAAATATTCTTTTTTTGTTCGTCGTCTAAAATATAACTATAGGGTTTCATTTGTTTAAATAAGTGTTTTCATTTTGTTTAGCAAATGTCTTTTGACGACAACCCTGTAGCGAAGAGATGATCGAAAAATGATTTAATAAATGTTTATATGTACTTAGTAAATATTAAAATATGCTTTTTATTATTTTGTAAATATATTTTACCACATACTTGTACCGACGACTTGTCGCCGCTACAAGTCCATCTATTACAACATCACATATAGCAACGATATTGAGAATCCATAAAGTAAGGAAAACGTAATAAAAATTCATTGAAATGTTATTTTTAAACATTAAAAGATAAGCTTTGTAGTGATACATACAATTATAAGACGTGTGAAGCTAGATACTTTCTTCATACACTTTTATCAAAATTTTATTTATTTGTACAGGTACTTTTAGTAATGTATGAATCACTTCCTTAATCTCTAATGGATTCCTTCTATAATTTATTTTATCTATAAGCATTACGCGGAAGGGCTTGTAGCAGTGGTTGAGCTTGATCAAAAGTTTTGGAATGAGGGGCGAAAAGTCATGGGACCCAATTTATATATTGTATAAATATTTAGGCATAATAATTGGAGGGCGATCCTTTATAATTTTAAAATTTTCGAACGAAAAATCAAAAATATTGCACTTCTAGCCCAAACATTGAGGGGCCGGGTGCACCCCCCCCCCCCCCCCTTCCCCCGATTTCCACTAAGTTGCACCCCTGGCTTGTAGTCTAGCGATAAGTGTGTAGATACGTGTCCATTCTTATAAGATTGATCAGGGTAGTTTAAGCCCCATAGTAGATAAAATGTGTAGATTTAAACGTAGAATTAGAATGGTACTGTAAGTTACATGGTAAAAAAATGTATAGAATAACTAGGGCTGTGCACGGTTCTGTTTGGTTTTTTGGCAAAACCGAAACCGAATTGTCAGTTTTTTTAAGTTTTTTTCAAAGTTTTTTCAAGACATTTTCTTTTATACTACTTTGAAAATTATGTAATTTATATATTAAATTTCGTTATTTGTTGTAGGAAATAAATAAATCATCTCAATTGTAAATAAAGATATTAATATTATTATTATAAATGCTTAATATTCAAGAATAAAATTAATAATTTCTAATAGCATGGGTTAAATACCTAAACAACTTAAACTTAAACATAAAAATATTTTTTTTTTTCGTTCCGGTTCGGCTCAATTTTTTTTCCGATTATTGAAGATGGTTATCCGAAAACCGAACCGAAATTTTTGGTTATTAAAAATGCGAAAACCGAACCGTCGGTTTTTGTTACGGTTCGGTTTTTCGGTTCGATTTTGTCGGTTATTTCTGTTACGTTTCAGTTAATTCGGTTTTTTGCTCACCCCTAAAATTAACATCACGTTACGAGTTCCCTAGTGATAATGGATTAAATGTTAATGTCTTGATAGCATAGATGTTTTAATATGCTTTGGGGAGATGCTTCATCTTGGTGTCTAGTGTTTCTGTGATGTGATCAAATGCCTTGTAATATGTTCTGTTTACGAAAAGAATGATGTGTTTGTTCTGTCATTCAATAAATGTAGTCACACTCTTAAGTGTCCAACTATTTTAAAACAGGTTGAACGGTGGATAACTAGCCTAGCTAAGATCCCAATCAAGAGACAAGCTTTTATCTATCGATTATTCGTTATCACAAATCTTATGCTTGTTTTCATTTGCTACTGCCGATTCTGTTAAGTTGAGGAAATTGTACCAAAGAATAAGATAACATCTAAATTTCATATAGTGTAACAAAAGAATATAGTCAACGATATTTGACTCCATTGTGACAATTTAGTTGAATGGTATACTTTTTCTATGAAGATATTGAATGCAACTTATTATTACTATATACTTTTAAACACTGATCATATTTTCATAAGGAAAGATGGGTTATTATATTTTAACTATTTGTTATTAGTGAGTACAGTTTCAACTATAAAAATAATCACTAGTGGCCTCGCTTTCAATCTATTTACACCAACGGACCTTTTCAAACTAAGGTCTAACCCAATTAGCTTTTTTGTAACGTGGACGCCGACGTGACTCAAATCTTTGTTGTTTGATAAGGTGGTTGCTTATGTAGCACTCTTATCACCCCCCCTACCTCAACTCCACCACCACTATCAGTGGCCACCACCAAACCTCTACCACCTCCATCTCAACTGCACAAACACCATCAGCCCCCACCATCCACCTCCACCACCACGACCATCAGCCGCTGCCACTCACCTCTACCTCAACTCCACCACCACCACTACCTGCCGCCACCACCCACCTCCACCACCACCTCTACCTCAACTCCACCACCATCACCACCATCAGTTGTCACCACCCACCTCCACCTCAACTCCACCACCACCATCTTCCATCACTCACCTTCACTTTATGTTTTTATCGCCAACTTCCACAACAAAACACTAATTCTCCGTTCAAATAACTCGTCGCCGATCATCAATGAATACTATTAGTCGCCAATCAAACTCAGTTTTTCAAACACATGTTGGTCAACTGTTCGTCAAATCAGATCTCTGGTCACTTTCGCCAGTTAAAACCTTAAGTCGCAAACCAAAACGAAACAACCATCCCTAGTCAGATCTGAAACTCATACCAGCAACTTAGAAAATTTAGCCAGAAATTTTAAAGTACTGGTGGTGGTGGAGGTTAGATGGAAGTGGGTTTTTACGGCTAATGGTGGAGGTGGTGGTGGTGGAGGAGTTGAGGTGGAGTGGGTATAGAGATTTGTTTGCTCACTAGTGGATCATTAATTTGTTTAGTTTGGACAGGGCCGTCTTCGAAAATCATAAAAAAATGGTCATATGCGAGATAAAAAAAATTTGGACCTTATTCATTAATCTATTACGTTTGTTTATTGATCTTGGTCAAGTCATTATTTCATTACACACCAAAACAGTTGGGCTTCTGAATTTGATTGGCAAAAACACGTGGCTTCTAGACAGTTGGACTTTAACGTTTTTTGGTTCATAAATCCAGCCCCTTTAAGTTTTTTTCTATAAAAACATACATTTTTAATACATATATAAAAATTGTAATTTTTTTGACCCTATTTAGATTTGGGCCCAGATCAATCGCTAACCCGGAACTTGCTTTGGACCGCCCTTGAGTTGGACATGTTTATTGATTAATATGTGCGTAATATTATAGATTGAAATTGTTAGTTTTCCATAGAACCCTAAAATATTACTAGTACATGATTATAAAAAAATATAATGAATGGTAACTTTGGCATTATAATTATAAACTATAAATTAGCAATAAAATATTGCTTTATGAAGTTGTGTTTCATGCATGGGGAGTTTCTCAAAAAAAATATTCATTTCTAACCCAATGCTTTTTATCTTTTACAATTTAACCTTAATACTTTTTTTATTTTCATCTTTTTCCCTCATAATTTTCATCTTTCACAAGTTATTCGTTTTACATTTCGTTATAAATTTTGCAAGACACGCCGCAACGTGCGTGTGGGATTCACCGTTTTTAGGTATATTTTTTTTTCATTTGACAATTCCGTCGCAACACGTTTATATTTCCCTGTTCAATTTAGTTATTCTTTTCTACGTTTCGGTCTAATTCTTCGCATTAACGCACCGCAACGAGCTTGCGTGGTTCAACGACTTTACATCTGCTTTTCATTCGGTGTTATTTTTCCCTTTTTTATTTGTTTTATTTTACGAACTTTTCCAATGTTGCGGTTGTTACAGTGGTGTGGTTAAAAAAACTATTTTTACGTGCATATTTATTTACGTGTTGGTATAAATATGATTTGCTCTACATTTCGATGTAAATTTTTTTGAAAACAAGTCAGGTCAAATATAATACTTTTTCATTAAAAAACAATTTTAAATGCATATTTTTATGTACTATAAATTTGAGTTGGTCTGCTTTTTGATTTTGAGATAAGTCAGGACAAATATAATATGTATTCGTGAGTATTTTATGAATGCTTCATAAATTTTGTTTCGAACCGTGTGGAGTCAAACTGTAGTTTCTTTTTTATGTATGAATCGGATCACATATAAATTCAATTTACTTTACGTTTTGATACAATTCTTATATAGGTTATTTCGAGTTCAATCGGATACGTCAAAACGTGAGTTTTCATACAATTAACGCATCACACAACGTTTGAACTAATCCATTAGATGTTTGTGATGTTCTCGCGTCGGAAAGCGCGCGAGTTTTATTGCTAGTTTTTCATTATTTTATAAGTTATATTATAGATTTTTTAATAAGTTTGCAAATTAAACCTGATATATCAAAGTATTTGTTAAGCAAATAAAACTGGACTATATCAAAGTATTTATTACATTATACCAAGCAATCATATAAAAAGTTAAAAACCAGATTAGATCAAAGTATTTCATTACATTATGCAAAACAATCCTACAAAAAGTTACAAAGCATATTTTGTTAGTTTTTGACAAATTTTTAACGATAAATGTTACTCCTTTACACCAACAATTTCATATTATTCCTTTCACTCAAGTTTTAACCTGAGACCTTCCCATTAAGGGAAGTTAGTATTAATGTCTTATACTAAATAAAAGCATAGATCCTGAACATGTTACCCAAAAAAAAACCTTAATACTTAAAGGTGTTAGTTTTAAGAGTAAATTGTCATTTTAGTCCATGAGGTTTGGTTAAATTGCCACTTTAGTCGAACTAGTTTGTTTTCTCCTCTGTGTCTCTAAGTTTTCCTTTTTTTTTTTTGCCATTTTGATCACACTGCCTAACTCCGTCTAAAAACATGGTTATAACCAGGGGTATTATTGGCATTAACCAAAAAAAGTTTATAAATTTTCATTTTAGTCCGATCCTTTTTACATGTATGTTTTTTAATTTTTCTTTTTCACTTTATTTAATTATTTTTAAATTTTATTTTTTAAAAAACACACCCATATTAAATAATCAAACCCAACTCTCTCTCATCCAAAATCGCCGCCGCCACCATTCCTCACCATAAACACCACTGCCACCACTGTGCGCCACCACTCCCATTATCATTACCCACCACTATCACCACCGCCATTGCCATCACCATGCACCACTACTGCCACATCCATTCACCATCACAACAACCGCCACAACCACCTGCTTACCACTCACCTCCACCACGTCACCAACACCGCCTCCAACCTCTGCCATCCACCGGTTACCACCTTTGGGGTGACCTGAATCGGTACTCAAATATGCGATTTAAAACACCGCCAGTCACATTCATGGAGGTGTCGGCACTAGGGTTTAGACCGATCTACTTTTGCATGTTCCAACTCTGGTAAAGTAAGGTACGCCCCGACCATCTAGTTCGGTATTTAGTTATACTCTCCATTCTAGCAACTGAATCCGGTGTTGACTGAAACTCTTGGTGGCTCATAAGGTGATTCCGGGAAGTGTTGGTTGTGACGATGGTGATAACAGTGGTGGTTTGTGATGGTGGTGTGGTAGTGATGATGGTGGTGTGGTGTTGGTGTTAAGATTTTTGCCAATGGTTCGTTTAGTTGTATATAAAGAAAATATCATTTAACGAATTGGGATTTCTGCCAATGGTGGTTATGAACTAGTTTTTACAATGTTGGTAACTTTGACCATGTTGTTTAATGAGTGTTTTCTAGACTGTGGGCTTAATTCTAGGAAGATTTGATTGAGAAGGGAATACATATTTTGAGTTGTATTATTGTATTTGAACACATATAATTCACATTTGATTTAAAAACGTATTCTGTAATATTAGCATTTTTTTGTAATTTGCAATATGGGTAGTAACAAGGGTGGTTGAAGAAAGAGAGAGATAGTAGAGACAGAAAGAGAAGTGTGTGTATATATATAAAATATATGTGTGTGTTTTTTTAACATTAATTTTTTTTCTTTTATTTTTTTAATGTAAAATGAATTTTGTACTAAAATGGCAAGTTGAAAAGTTTATAACTAGGGTTTTTAGACGGAGTTAGACAGCGTGATCAAAATGGCAAAAAAATGAAAAACTCAAGGAACCAAAGAAGAAAAAAACCTATTTAGACTAAAATGACAATTTGAGACAAACCCTTTCAAAAATGACAATTTACTTTAGTTTTAATAACCATAACAACTAACTTAAATGTGTAACAAACTCTACTAGTCATCAATTATTAAGTTTAAGATAATAAGTCCTACAGGAATTAATTCTCAGGTTAAAATGTCTATTTCTCATGGTTTTCCATAAATTTAAAATTAAAGGCGAAGTGTAAAACATGCATGGAATAGTGAGAAGAGTAAATTTCCGTTTTGCTCCCTGTCGTTTGGTCGTTTTAATGGTTTTGCCCCAATCCTTTAAAAATAGCCAGTTTGCTCCCTGGTCTATGTAACATATCTCTATTTCACTCCCCGCCTCTAACGCCGTCCATTTCCTCTGTTAAAACCTGGTCACGTGCCCCTCACATGAGGGGCATTATGGGTATTTTGATAAATTCTGATATAAAGATTTATTTATTTAGTGTTGATTCTTGAAATCCATTTATCAATTAATATACATAATTATTATTTCAAACAAAATTCATTTTTTGTACAACATCATATGTACAACATCATCAGGCATATACAAGTATCAACATCATCTTCATATATATTTGTTGGTGACGATCTAAACAAACCACCGCCTCTATCTCTATAAACCGCAACCACCATCAACATCATCTTCATCATAGAAATCCTAGTCGTCTTCATCAGATCTTAACAAACCCTAGCCCCTTCTTCATCAGATTAGAAAAAACTCATTACTGTATGACCTCCTGCGGCCAGATCTCAAACCTCCGGCTGCTGTAGTGTTTATCCAGAGAGTGATGGAGAAGAGTTGTGGTGGCGGGGATAGTGGTTACGGCAGCAGGTGGTGGAGAAGAGTTGTAGGGTTCCGGTGGTTATGGCGGCGGATGGTAGAGAAGAGTTGTGGTGGCGGCGGCGGATGTCACACCCCGACCCGCAGCGAAATAAGAGTCGGGGCATAATTGGGTTATCACCAAAGCTCATGATATTTACTAATATGTTTCATATTTATTAAAGTCAAGAGTACATTCTCAATAATCCAAACATGTCCATACAATACAAAGAAAATTAACCAACTAAACAATCCAAGCTCTAAACCAGTTTATTCTTCTAAGCCAATCCTATGTATTTCTTGCTGCAGCTGGTTCACCTGTATCATGTGTAAAAATGGGGGTTTTTGGGTCAACATAAGTTGGCGAGTGAACCTTGTTAGATAAACATTTATTATTGATTTCTTGTTATTTTTATCAAGGAAAAGTTGTGCAATAGTCATATGTGAGCAAATGTAAATAATCAAAGAATAGCAATAACCACCACAAACTATAACATACAATAACATACCATAACATACAATAACATGTGAACTTGCATGAATGTATAACATGAATGAAACTGTATATGTTGGCAACATTACGTTCACGCTCATAATGTAATGGGGAACGGACGGCCTATGATAAATGAATGTACTGAAAATGATAAATGTCTGTGCGATCAAGGCTCAATCAAACGGAGCCGATCGTATGTTGGCACGCCAGGTTCACGCTCATAATGTAATGGGGAACTGCTCAACGCTCATAATGTAATGGGGAGCGGCGGCCTATGAAATTGCATGTACTGAACTTAATAAATTAAATCTAAATAATAACCACACAACAGTTGATACATGCTGAATACACATTTGTTCATGATATGATGTATGCACAATGATTTAAATATAATAATTGGTAAGACACATGATACACCCCAAAAACGTGATTAGAACGGGGAATTTGTAGAGATTCACTCACATTGGGTGCGTTCGGTTGGAGATGATGAGATGCGCACGAGTTGGAAGGATTGAACAACGAGAATTAACTAACCTAAATAATAACGGAAGATATAGTAAATGAGTGGATTTTATTAATAATTTTAATAGGGTTTTTAGATATATTTTTGTGAGTTTAAGGCTATTTCCTATCTTTAAAAACATTATTTTTAAGTATTTTTAATTGATTTTTAAATTAAATTAAAAAAATAAAAATATAAAAATATGTTGACTTTTGCGTTGACCGTTGACCGTTTGACTGTTTGACCGGTTTTACTGTGTAAGTGTATGCGCCGGGTGAGGCTCGAACCCCAGACCTCCCGTACGCGTGCACGCAGTTCTACCAACTGAGCTACGTGTCTAAGCCGAAATAATCATGTTTTTAATTATATTTATATACTAATTTAGTTTATTCAAAATTCATTTATTTTTAAAAAGAATTTTAATCATAAACCCGGTGCCGTCAACAGGTCTCGAACCCGGGACCTGTGACTTAATGTTACACACAGTCCACCGCTGGACTGTGTGTCTAACTTGGTTATATTAACATCTAACGTAAGTTAATCCGGTTCGGTTAGAAAAATAAAACATTTTAATTACAGAGGGTGTGTGTGTATCAAGGATCGAACTCGCGGCATGTGATATGTATGTGCACACAGTCCACCGCTGGACTGTGTGTCTAACCCGAGATAATATCCAGATTTTATTAAACTTATAATTAAACTATCATCGTCTTCTTCATTACAAAATTACAGTCTGCGATTACTCTATTGTTTCTTGTTTAATTCGATTGACAAACATTCAACAGACTAATATGAAATGACAGAGACGATTTTTAGAAGTAAACATACCGGAGAACGTTTATCTCAGAATTCCGGCAAGTCGTCGGCTCTGTTTTTACGGATTTCTACTGAACGAATAAATTAACAGTTTTGATTAGCTACGTGAGGAATTGAAGTATTAAACAAGAGTTATCAGAAGGTTTGAATGTCTATACCGTTTCACAGCTGAAGATAAGGATTTTCAGAAGTTTTCCGGCGAGAGTGAGTAATCCGATATCGACGTCTGAAATTGATTCCGATTGAAGGGTTTGAGTTAGCAATAGCTTAACAATTGATAGACAACGAAAGAATTGAGAGACTTACTGATTTGATGGAAAATACGGTTTTCCGGCGAAAATCCGGCGAGTCCAAATAGATTCTCCGGCGAACTGAAAGTTGTGCGAAAATGCAATTGAAGGTTTGCAGAGTGTGTTTGAGTCGCGAGAGGAGTCTTTGATTGAAGTAATTCAGGAAATTGAAAGTTTTCGGTTATTAAAACCGATTCACTCTAGAATTCAAGTTCATTCAAAGTAAAATTGATTGAAGATGTCGGTGCATCGGTTAAACTCAGTAAACCGCGATCAATCAAACGTCTTTGGACGTTTGATGACCGATTTCGGTTACAGTTGGCGTAACCGGTTGATTCATGGTAGTCCATAAAATTTAATTGTTTCCTAACATTTACAGAAAACAACAAGTGGCGGAGTGGTTATGTGTGTGTGTGATAAGTCTTTGGGCTTAAGCCCGGCTGACTCGGGTTCGAGTCCCGGCAGCCTCATTTTCTTTTTAATTATTTTATTTTTACTTTTTATCAATTATAACTTTTATAGTTTAGTTTGTTTATTAATTATGCATCATTAAAAATTAAAATGGACATAAATACGCAACGAGACATTTATAACTTGATATTCGATTACAAACGGAGCGGGTTTGGAAAACCCGTTTTTGACAAATGTTACAGCGGATGAGAGAGAGAGTTGTGGTGGCGACGGCTGATATGCAAGTGGTGGTTACGGCGGCGGATGGTGGTGGTGGCGGCAGATTGTGGTGGCGACGGCTGATATGCAACTTCGGTGAGGGTTCCGGTGGGGTGGTGACCGGTGGTGGTGAGGTGGTGTGTGATGGTGGTTGCTGATCTAGAAAGAGAAGAGAGATGAGAGTGTGTAGAGAGAAAATGAATGACATAGAAGATGAACATGCCTGTGATTATAACATATAAATATCTTTATAATTGAATTACCAAAGTACCCTTATTTTTTTCTTAAATTACCAAAGTGCCATTCTAGTTAACAGGGATTATGGATGAAGTTAAAGCTATGGAGCAAAATAGAAAAAACATAGCAAACTATTGGAGAAAAATGTCTATTTTTAAAGGATTGAGGCAAAACCATTAAAACGACCAAACTATAATGAGCAAAACGGAAGTTTAGTCTGGTAAGAATTTTGGTTGCTTGTTGGTAGAAAAAGAAAGGTTTTGTAACGTGTATGCATACGATATGGAACAGAGATTCTGTAGGTGTGATGACACGTGTCAAATGTGATATTCGCTTCCAACCCAATTCCATATCTGTACTCCCTCTGAAGATCCCTTTTTGTCTGGATTCTGTTTTAACTCAAATATTCTTTTCTTCTTTCTCTTTTTCCCATTTTGCCCTTTATATTTCCTAAAACATAAGTTTAGTTTAAGAATTATTTATATTTCCTAAAACATAAGTATAGAGTAGTGTGTTGTTATTTTGTTTATATTTAAAAACATAAAACAAACATATCATTATTTAAAAAACAAAACAATTAAATAATGGTAAACTCAAACCAATATTTTTCTGGGTACGGGAAGTCTCAAGTTCTAACATGATTTTGAAAAAAGAAAACTTAAAATCAGTCCAACACTAGTGTGTAATCGAGCTAAATCGTATTTGAGCTACTTGAGATTGGCTTGATAAAAGGTTTGAATCAAACCGAGCTTAATCAAGCTTGAATCTAAAGTATGCCCGTTTAATAAATGAACCTGGGTCCGAGCTTCATTTATTAAGCTAGACAAGTCTATTATTTATATGTTTTTTATTTAATATAATAATTTATATTCTGTATAAACATATGATGAAAACTAAATTGTAGATATTAAGTATATATAACAATTATAATTATAAATAATATTATAAATAAATATAATTACAGATACTAATAAATAAAATAATATGTTTATAAAAATATGTTACACGAGCGTGACGAATTACTTACGAGCCTAACACGAACTTTAGAAATATAGATCGAAAGGAGTTGAGCTCGAACTCGAGCTCTGGTAAATTATATGAGTAGTGCTCGAGCTTAGGTGAGCTCCGGTTCAGCTTGTTTACACGACTATCTAAAATTGAACTGGTTCAGCGTTTCAATTGCTATTCGTCAAAAACTGGCTAGTCCAATCGATATCGGTTCAACTATGTCGACGAAACCAGTTAGGGGTCCGGTTTATGATCCAACCGGTCATGTTTTGACATTATCGTTGTTGATTCATTATCATTATTATCTTTAATTTTATTATTATTTTTATGTAGGTCCCTTTGACTAGATCCATGAAAGTCTGACAACCGTTTAAGAGTGCTGAATCCTCTTAAATAATCGCAAAAACAATAACAAATAATTTGAATACGAAATGAATACATGATTACACAAACAAATAAAACTGCGAAATCCTCTTAAAGAATCACAAAAGAAATAAACAACTACTCACCATCTGATCACCCGATGTAACATTTTGATCAACTTACAAGTTATCTAATTTTATTATATTAAATAATAGTTTTTCTAAATACCGAATTATTAATGTAAATAAAAAGATAATAAAAGACGGAAAAAGGTTATGTGATAAAGAGGAGAGAAAGGACCGAATGGTTCTAGTAAAAGTGTAAAAGAATATAATTGAAACTATTCGATTTAACAAAAAGATGTGACTAATTTAACAACGAGGGAATTATAACCCATCAAGTTTAACAAACCATTGCAAATTTTACTAAAAAATAACTCATAAATATATATGATTATAGCTTGTGATATGTAAAGTAAGTACTAATCACTTTTTCTAGACCGTGAGAACAAGAAAATTTTGAGGAGCTACTTTACGAGACTAGAAAAAAAAAAACCAATTCAAGGTTTTACCATGGTTGTAAAATAATGTCTCAAATGTCGAGTACTTTCTGAGTAGTCGCTACAAGGTGTTGAGTTATGGGGGATTTGACTTGAGCAGAGAATTGTTTCTCTAGGCAAATTGATTATTTCTCTGGGTAGAGGATTGTTCCTTGAGTACAGGATTCTTCCTCAAGTCTGTTTTTTTATATATTAAATTCAGTAACCTAATTTGTATCCTATAAATACTTCTTTATTCTTGTACCTGTAAACTAAGAGCACCTAATACACAGAAGAACTAGTTATGAAGAGTGGATGTAGGTCAGATTAAACCGAACTACTATAAATCTTGTGTTCTTGTTCTTGTGATTAAGAGTGTGACAGTGTGTGAGCTTGCTGTGTTTGTTCTAGTGTTCATGTGATATCGGTTTTGACCCAATACAAGGTAGGCTGCCAAGGCAACTTTCTTCAACCACTCCTAATTACTCGAAATTGATCAAACACGGTCAACCTTGGTCAAAACGGATCTAGTAGGTCAACTTGGGTCGAATTTGACTTAGAAAAATAAAACATAATTTTTATGCCTATCATATTAAAGAATGAATATCATTTTCACGTATTTTGTTATAAATATTAGTAAACTTATGTTATTTGACATATATTTAATATCCGAAAACTAATTTCTTTATAATTTAATATGTCCGAGTACTCCCCAAGTACTCTCCGCTAGGCCAAGTACTCTTAACTCCCTGACCGACCGACTAGGGAGCGCCTGACGACGTTTACAACCATACGTTATACCCATCACCTTTGAAAGGGTTAAATTAAGAAAACTATTGAAAACACAATGTGAGTATGGTTTGTTGTCAACGAGTCCAAGCTAGCTTAAGCTATAGCTTGACTCATTGAACTCGAGAGAGGTTGAAGTTGAGCACATTTCGAGCTCTAATTTAAGCTTGGGCTCACCTCATAACTAGTTTCAAACTCGTACTCAACTAATTTATTAGTTATTAACTATTTTATTTATATAATAACTATAATATATATCAATTATAAGACATTATATCTAAATATATATTATTTAGTTACTTTAACATAATTTTAGATATAAAATTTACATACATTTTTGATATATCAAATCAAATTCTATAAGTAATAAGCTCTTTTAGTTTCGTGAGCTTAATCGATCTTAGTAAGTAAACTTTAAGGTCGATCTCGTTTACTAAATGAACTTTTCAGTGAGGCTGTAGATTGGGCTTTAGCCATTTAAGTTCAATTTGATTCAAGTTGTTTAGAGAGCCACTAGCCGAGTACGGAACGGTTCACTAGCGTCTAACTATTTATGACTATGATAGATTGTTATATATCCTATCAGATTTTTTTTCACTTCACATAAACTAGGTGACATACCCGCGCTATGTAACGCCTCGCTTTTCATACCTTCCTTAATTAGAAAGGATTGTTGTATTTCTGTTTTTTGGAACTTGTATTTGTATTTCTTTTCGCAATTTTGTAATCCGAGACTTGAATCGTATAAAAATTTATACTTGATACATGCTTGTCTTACATACATTTAATCGTTAAATTCATGCAAATTACTTGTTATACGTGCAAAAAGATTCATGCATTTGATACTTATACACGTTATATGCTTAAAACATACCAAAAATAAATACCTAAACAAAGTACAAGAACTAAAAGTGATAAAAACCAAAGAATCTTCTGGAATACCTGGCCTCGCGGCCCGCGACCGACCTCTTAGAAACCTCTCGCGACCCACCAGACCTCTAGCGGCCCGCGACCGAAATCCCTTCACCCTCTCGCGGCCCGCGAGAGGGGCATAATCCAGAAATGTTGGTTTCAAGCTCATGGATTGGTCAAGATTGTGTTTTCTGCATTTATTACCCCCAACTAACACCCTCCCAATTTTACCTATAAATACCCACTCCATTTCCTCTCATTTCACACCTCAAATCATCTCTTCTCTTCTCTCTCAAAAGCTCTAAGAGCTTTTCTTCTCTAAAAGATCAAGGCTCCAAAAAGTGAGTTCTAACTCACCTCTCTCATTTTGGTCTTTCCTTCTTCTTCACACTTGAAACACCTTTGGGGATACTTCCACAGGTTTTCCATAGAAAATCAACTAAGAATATCACCCTACTCTAAGGTCCCAAGTGTAAGAACTTTCTTGTTTTAATAGGGTTTTACCCACAAGTGTTGTATCCTTCCAAGCTTGTTCTCGAAACAAGACTTGAGTTGGTAGAGTGAGATCACTTGGAAGCCTTGGCTATCCTACCTTCGATCCACCACCTCACTTGATGTTTTCATTTACTTTTGTCTTTTACTTTTATGTATTAACTTGCTCATGACCATCCTTGTCGTCCTTGTGACGACATGTGCATTGGTAAACTATACACGAGAGGTTTTAAAAGGAAGGTTCTCCTCCTACCTCCATGCATGACTTCTATGAAATTACATGGTGTTTATGATTTACTTATTACGTATGCTATATAATATATGTAAATATTCGCTAACCGAACTCTTGATGGTAATCAAATGATTGTCCGTCAAGGTACTAGGTTACATCACCTACATACTTAATCTCTCGTTACGATTCTAGTGGGTATCCTAACCCATGAAAACACATCAACCCGAATGGGTATTATAGTGTCAACAAGAGTATTAAGTCTAGATGATTACTTTTCGTATAAACTACTTTATTATATTTTATTCCTAATCATCCGTTGTCATTCGAATACTTACCAACCCATTTTTCCTCTGTAGGATAACTCGGTGCCTCTTCCATCCTCTAAACTCTTCACGGGACTAACAAGTGGAAGCTTGCAAAACCGTGAGTACACTTGACCCATTTACCTTTTACACAATTTGGGTTGTAACATGTTAACATACAAAAACACACAAATGCACACACTACATGCTTTATACCCTCAATCCTTATACATGCTTATTGTTATGCTTTGGTACATGCTAAATTCATACATGCTTATTGTCATTAACTTAGCTAGCCCCAACTTAACATATATAGCGCTATAGGAGTAGCACACCGCCGTCGGGGTATTGTTAAGTCTCAAAGCTGTTGCATACTTGTTACAATCATACTTTAGTCTCGTTACTTCGTGTGACGAGGGACACATTCATTCTTGTGGATACTTGGGTTTGACAATTAGTATTGCATGCTAGCAATCCTTGTATACAATTGCCATGTAGATTGAGTAAATTCTTTTATGCATATGCTATATATTACAAACTTGTGTACTCGCCAATACTTGTCGTATTGAACTATACTTTTAACATGTTGCAGTTTAGAGATGTTGATCATGATGGAACTTAGTAGGGATGACTTAGAAACACATCTAGAATACTAAGAATTTTGTTGTCGTATTTGATTTCCTGTTGTACTTGACATTTATTATGAAATGAAATTTGGTTTATCTAATTATTGACACAAATAGTGTTATGTGTGATGAACAATCTATTTCGCCTCACTCCGATGTTTCCGTCATCGGTTGGGGTGTGACACGCTACGCGGCGGGGTGTCTCGTAAGAAAGGTGGTAAGTGCATTTTTAGGTTCGTTAAGTATTAGTGTTATACTTGCAGTTGGTATTGTAACCAAAATATATACATCCAAAAGGATATTAACATATGTTTTACAATTGTCGGAAACTATACAAATACTGTTACAAGTACCAATGTTATTCGGCAGAGCATCGGTTCCATCACTGATATCCGCTATTCCATACGGTAAAAAAAATTTATTGCCAATAGAGCTTTATATTCAATCACTTTTATACAATCACATCAATAAAACCATAAAAATACAATACTAGTATCGATATAGTTCGAACACTGTTGGTTAGATCCGTCACGGTAAAGAACAAAAAAAAAGTTAACTATATTTACAAGTTCAATTAAAAGTTTTATCGAAGCGTATATAACAATAAGCATGTTGCAACGGTGTATTCAAAATTTTATATTATGTTACTCAAGTAACAAAAAAGGTAAACGGTATAGCTATATATATAAAAAGCGCAACGATTTTTGTATCATTATGTTGAGAAAACCATAAACCGAATATAACACCAGTATCGATGTTTGTTCGAATAAAAATTCTATGAAACCGTAGATAAAAGTAAACACGTTGTGATGGATATTCAAGATTTATTAAATGTTATATTATATCACTTAGATAACGAATAGGGTAAACAACTTATAAAACGTCATATTATATTATATTGCTTAAATAAGAAAATAGTAATGATATCACTTTACGTTACTGTGTACAACTCGGTTTTTAATATGGATTTTATGTCTAAACATAGATAAAAATAAGGACATCCCAATGACATACTCAGAGTTTTAAAAATATCATATTTTTAAGTTATAGATGAAAAACGAAATCTACTCAAAAGAAATTGTAACGATAATATATTATAATAAAAAATAGTTATAGGAAAAGAAAAAATAAAAAAAATTGATACTTGTACTAATTCTTTAAAAAAGGTAATCAAAGAAATTAAAAGTTATTTAAAATTATCTACTCTACATGTCCTTGATATTATTATCCATACATACAAATTCGAAGGAGGTGTACAGTATTTTCAACTTGTTAACTTCTTTTTTTCTCAGTATTTTTTTTTTTTTTAGTATGTTTTTGTTTTTTTATCTTTACCCTTCAATATTTAGTATTCTTATTTATAATCCTTCAACTTTCTAAAAATTTTATAATCATTTACTACGTGTTTATTTTTATATATGTATCGGTAAATTGATTACGTTTTTTGAAAATTGGTAGGCTTAGATATAATATGTTTTTTTCCTTTTTATGTACGTTTTTTCAGTTGATATACGTTTGGCATAAATTTTTTTACAACAAGTCGGGTCAAATATAAGTTTTCATTAGACTGTATAAATTCAACGTACTTTATGTTTTGGCGCCGCCGCAACGCGCGGTACCACATTTAACTTAAAAACAACATAATTTTGTACCTATTTTTATGTATGTGTCGGTACGATATTTAAGTTGGGTCAAATGTAATACGTTTCCGTGCTTATTTTTATGTATATCTTCAGGTTATCTACGTTTTGATGTAACTTTTGTTAGAAAACAATTCGGATCTTCACGGTACAAATCCGAGTTACTTTACATTTAAACCCGCCGCAACACGCGGGGAATTTTCTAGTTTGTAAGAAATAAGAATGACAATGAACATATTAGATGGGCCTGAACTAGCTATTGGAAAAGAAGTTATATGGATATGTATTGTAGTATAAGATAATTTTTAAGGACATAAACTCTATAAAAAAGTTTTATTTTATAATATGATATTTATTATTTATTATTTATTAATTAGTTGAAATAAATATTTTAACTTTTTTTATTTTTCTTTTAGTAATATGTATTGATCGGGTAGAGGTCAGGCAACATTAAAGCATGTCACCTAAAAATTGTTATTTTTGTTAGAGTCGAAAAGGGTTTGGGTCAAAGCATTTTTGCTAGAACAAGTTACATAATATTAAATATTTATTAATTAGTAGAATTTAATATATTTAATTTTAAATATTTTTTATTTTTTTTAATAATACATTTGGTATTTAACAATCCTAATCATATTTCTTTTAATAATACGTTGGGTATTTAATAATATGTATTGGTTGGGTTGGGATGGACAATGTGTCATGTTAAAAGAGGTCACATAAAAAGAGTAATTTTGATTTGAGTCAAAAGAGGTTTGGGTCATTAATTATTTGAATTTATAATTTTAATTTTAATTTTCTTTTATTCATTTTTAATAATACATTTGGAATTTAAAAATACGTATTGGTCAGGTCGGATCAGATAGCTTGTCGCATCTGAACAGGTCACATAAAAAGTTTATTTTGGTTTGAGTCAGCACAAGTTTGTGCCAACACAATTCTGGGTGAGCACATATCACGTACTATTTAATATTTATTAAGTAGTTCATATTACAAATATAAATTTTATGGGTAATTTTATCCTATAAATTCTCCTAAATCTAAGAAGTGTACAAAGACAAAATGGATCGCAAAATATAACATAATGTTCAGCAAAATATAACACAATGCCAAGAACATAACACAATGTCGAGAAAAAAAGATGAGTAGCAAAAAAAACACAATAACGCAAATATAGAAAAGACTATGATAAATAAAAAAGATATAAACAAAAATTCTAAAATCTACAAACTATAAATTTAAAAGTGAAAACCTGTATCGTAGAGTTCGATAGACGATCCCAATATTATTTGGATGAGGTCAATCGAAGTCTGTTTGACACTCTTCTTACGACGTCCTATTTTTAGGAGGCTTTCTATTTGATGATAACCTTTAGTTTAATTTATAATATAATATTTATTATTTAGTTGCCTTTAATATTATAATTTTAAATTTCTTATATTTATTTTTCTTATATTATGTTTGGTATTTAATAATAGATATGGTCAGGTCAGGTCTGACAACATATTGCATTAGAACATACATGAAAAGGGTTTTGTTCGAGTAAAAACGCGTTTGGACAGAACAGATGACATAATATTTATTAATTAGTGAAATTTATGATTTTAATTTTTCTTTTATTCATTTTTTAATAATATGTTTATTATTTAATGGTACGTATTCATTTTCTTTTAGGAATACATTGTGGATTATATAATTGTGTTGGTCGGGTTGGGTCAAGTAGCATGTGCATCAGAACATGTCACGCAAAAAGGGTTATTTTGGTTTGTGTTCAAAACAAATTCGGGTCATTAGTTAATTGAATTTAACATTTTAATTTCAAGTTTCTTTTATTGTTTTTTTCTTTTAATAATATGTTTGACATTTAATAATGCATATTGGTCGGGTCGCACAACATATTGTGTCCTGACATGCCACATAAAAAGGTTTGTTTTGGTTTGAGTCAAAACGGGTTCAAGTCAAAACAATTTTGAGACTAACAAGTCATATAATATTTAATATATATTAATTAGTTGAATTTAATATTTAAATTTTAGTTTTCGTTTTTCTTTTAATAATAAGTTCTGTATCGAATAATACTTATCGGTTAAATCACTTACGGATATTGATTATGTCAAAACCTACAAAACTCGCAACAGAACACTTGCTCAATAGCTAGTGTCTATTAGTAGTCGAAAATCATATTTTGTCTTGATCATAGAATGGGATGTTATATCGAAACCCTACTCGGTGCAATGATTTAACCCAAACCCTTCGACTAATGTGTCACAATACATTTTTCTAAGATCCAATTGAGGTATTTAGTTAGCGAAAAAATTAGGAGGTCAACTATTGCAAAAGCAATACATATTCACATAACTATACTAATCGTCAGCATATTAACAAATGTTAAAACAATTCTTTATTTACAACAAATAAACCAAATTATTCAAACCCTAGTTACCTTTAATAAAAGTTTTACAGAATATAATGAAACAATCCTTATTTAAAAATAATATTTGTGTGATACTTAGAATAATTATAAAAGATATAAAACAAAAAAAAAATTGGGAAAAAATTAGGTAAGATTCTATTCTTTTTTATCCAACCACGAAAAAAAAATTGATTTAAATTATATGCTATTATCAACTTGATATGAAAGAATTTCTGGAATCAAATAGAGGAAAAGGGTGGTCTTTATTTTGTATTATCTGAAATATTCTTGTTACAAAACTTTTAAAAAGATAAATTGTGAGTATATTTAACGTATGTCGGGTCTATTTGAGATTAGAATCCAATTAAGTGGCATAGAATCACGGCTGAGATGACACAATCCGGTTTTGTAGTGTTATATTCTGTAATCCATTTAATAATCCTATACACATTCGTAATCCTAGGGACCATGTCGAGTTGATCAAAGCCATTCGTGACAAGAATTTCCGACGAGACAAATTTTAAACTATTTCATGAACGTTTATTCTAGGAAAAGGTAATCATAGAGATGCTTTGCGCCTTTTTGAACACTTATATGGGTTCGCATTTTAGACTTCTTTGAAATTGAACTTTGAATTTTAAGAATGGTCACGCACTCGCTCTTCATAGAGTTAGTCGATCGAATAATATAATTCTTACATATAATCAATTCAAACTCAATATTATAATTCTAAACATATGGAATTTATAATCAATTCAAACTAAATATTATAATTCTAATTCTAAACATATAGAATTTATAATCAATTACACAAAGGGAAAATACAAGAACATATGATCTTTAACAAATGTCTAAAATATCCAACTATTTACACTAATAGTCCCTTGAGTTCAACAATATCCACCTTAAGGTTGATATTTTTCTCTTAAATTTCCAAACACCTCAGACCATGCTTTCTTTGTCAACATATGAGCCAGGGCTATCATGACCTAAAATGTTCTTACTTCTAAAAAGTGTTATGAAGTGTGATGCAAAGTGCAAACCACATCTAAAGTATTGATCTTGCATGAAAAATCTAATTGTTTGAAAGATGAATTGAACTTTGATAATTGCTGATGATTACAACAATTATATTATATATTCCAAGTTCAACTGCTATTCATTTGATTCACACTGCACTTCCATAGGGATATCATATTCCACTTACTTTGAAGACAACAACTACATGACAAAACGCACAACTAGTAGCTCATGGATTTGTTTGGTTGTTCGAGTGAAAACTTCCCTAGAGGTCATCCATATATGAAAGAGTCTTACATGTGCACCTTTAATTGTAGAGTTTGTTTTTTAGTGTGATTGGATTGACTTGTTGACTAATGTGCATCTTGTTACACATCAAACAAGTTAATTAGAAGAGTACTGGAGTGCACACTTTATTGAGTTTATTATGATTTTACGTGTTTGGGAACCTATTTGATACTTAGGAGAGAAGCCCCTAAAAATGAGAATTCCAAGGGGGCAACGTTCCTTGAAGCAAAGTCCAAGTGGTGGCGGTTAAATGGCCTCCCAACCCTAAATTCGAAATCAAACTATTTGGTTAAACACTGGTTCAATAAATCACATAGAAAATCATAATTTGTTCTTGCATAATTTCTCTGAGATTCATCCAGTTGAAAAGTTCGATGAAACCATTGAATTGTTATAATCTGAAAGTAGTCCACACGGCTCTTAGATTATCCAAGCATTGTATTCTGAAATTCCCTAACATAGTTATCTTCTCATCCATAAGCATTGTTGCCAAAACATGTTAATGATATTTGAGGTGGACGTTCCTTATGGCTCAGTATATCCTATGTGGATAGAACAAATAAAATAATGTGAGATTTGCATTTGGTATCGAAAATACCCCCTTGGAACTCATCATCTTTGATGAGGTTTATCTCACCGTTCTATACAAAACATAACAAGAGTGTCTCATATACTAATTGTAACATTGAACCTCTCATACCAACCAATATTGCCAGCTTTCTATCTAGGATCCCACGAATTTGTTTTTGGTTGCCGGAGTAGAAACTTTCAAGGAGGTCAGCCATCCATGGATTACACCCACTCAAACCCGCTTAGTAGTAGAGTTCTCTCTCATCCACAACCATTACGTCTAAAACACGTTCGTGATATTTAAGGGGGACATTCAATTTGATCCAATATCTCTCCTATGCGGATGCAATATATTATACCTATATGAGACTTACCTAAAGTGTAACAATATAGATATGTTATGTTCCTTTCAAGTACCTTAGTACACACTTCACTACTTCACAATACTTTTAGCTAGAATTTACCAAATACCTGGTAACCAAAATGGTTGTATGGTCATGGTCTAGTGTATCACTAACTTAGCATTATTCTTTTGTATATATGCTTATTGGGGTTTTTTCGTTAATCTCTTGGAAACATTTTTGTTGAGGTTATATAATGTAGTATATAAAGATTCAAGGTTTTATATTTAGCGTGTATATCTTTTTTTTATTATCATAAAAAGGGATTGAGCTTTACAATGTGTGACCATGTATCCCATTTGGTAAATATTTACTAAGGCTTTATGGTCCTTTAGCTTCACTAAATGTTGTTACACCATTAACTACCTTCTAAAATCCCAATCACTCTATAAATTAAGTTCATCCTTGTACCATTTATTTATACTTTAGAGCCTTGGAAAAGTTTTTTTTTTATTATTATGGATCATAAATCAAGGTTAAAAGGTTTTTTTTTAAATTATGATCATATGTTGTATTCTTTGATTTAGCCTCACAAATAAAAAAGCACACTTTTCAAAATTAGTTTTTTAATAATGAAATACTATATTCTAAATTTCATCCAACAACATTTTTCAAAACTTATCTCTTCTCTGAACTTTTAAAATCTAGGACTAAGTCATAAACTCAAACCTTCTCAAATTTGTGATTCACTGTAGCTCTAGTTTCTCTCAAGCTTAAGACATTACTAAAGTTTACATTTGTCTTCAGTACATTGATAAAGGTAAAGATTTGCTCCATATGAATTTTTTAGACATGGTTTTCAGTATCGTCGTTGTTGATGAACGTGACCGCTTCAAGATATCTCTTTACAACTTGACTCCGATACCAATTACTCTGATACCAATTATTAGAGATTAACCTAACGCCGAAGCAAAATTGACCAAATACATTTGGGAAGAAACTTAGCCAAAGCTCTTCAATGCTTATTGATTATGAAGAAATCAATTACAAAAAGGTATTGTTCACCAAACTTGCCCCGGATAGTTACATACTTGCATAGTGATCAAACACTAATTAATGATATGAAAAATTACAATTACACCCTCTGATCTTTCACACAGGTATTCCTTAACCCTGAACTACAACTTTCAACTACTAACACCATGTTATAAAAATCAGGAGTAGTAGCATTAATGGCTAGTCGGCTGGTCACTGAGTAATTTTTTGTTAATCGTTCCATTAATCAGTATCCGACCCAACCGGCCCTAGTCAGACCTAATCGGCCCCAGTTGACCGACCAAAAATCGTTGATTCCATTCCAAACTTGTAAATTCCGACCATTTTTCAATCAAACCATGTAGATTCCTACGATTAATACCGTATACTTAAAAAAAGGATCGAGCAGGAGTTAAAACTGTCTATTTGAAATATTTTACCTATAAAAATATGTATGATATACATATAAAACTAAAAATTGCATATATATATATATATATAAATGCCTATCAATTAATTTCCAATTTATCGTTAGTCGATACTTGATCAGCAGACTAATATCTAACGATTTTTTACAACCATAATCTACGCTAATAGTTGCATGAATTTAGTTCAACAAGGCCCTTGCAAAATTCTTTGTAAAGCTAGAAGTTTTGACTTCAAATTCATAAATGAATCGGGTAGTGGAGAATGGAATTGGAATTTTCTTGGTTGGCTTTTTACTAAATATTTATGCATGGAACCATTAAAATAGTTTTAAATAACCAAATATCAACTCTTATATTATTATATTGTAATTTTATTAAATATATTTTCATCTTTGTGTGTGTCAACTAAAAGTGAAGAATCCAATTATAAAACACTTTACAACCCTAAAAATTTGCATTAGTAGATGTTTCACTCTTTTACACACTTGTTCCCATCTTCCACTTCAAGGAACTTGTTCTTAGAATATAGAACATTTTTTATAAACCAATGATTATTATATTACCATGTATTTCCTACCATCATCAAGATTAAAATATAATAAATTCTTTATCGGAATCAATATTTAACTTTTGTTTTTCGTAATACTTACTTTTAAACTTTTATAAAAGTAATGCTTGAATCATTTTAATTAATGCTTTTAAAATTTGATTTTTATGAGTTGCCACCAATTAACAGGTACATTATTAATCACTTAAGCTTTTAATAATTTAATCTCTTAAATTTTGTTGTTACTGTTATTATTTGGTTGTATTATTATACAATATTATTAATACAAAATTTTAACTTTTAGTTACGTATAAAATACAGTGGCAAAAATTGAGATTTCCGACCGTAGGGGGCGGGGGGGGGGGGGGGGTCGAAAACTTCTATACTAAAAAATTTCTAAAAAAACAAAGGGTCGAAAACGTATATACCAAAAAATTTCTATACGAAAGCTATATATGTCACATCCCGACCCGCAGCGGAATAAGAGTCGGGGCATAATTGGGTTATCACCAAAGCTCATGATATTTACTAATATGTTTCATATTTATTAAAGTCAAAATTACATTCTCAATAATCCAAACATGTCCATACAAATACAAAGAAAAATAACCAACTAAACAATCCAAGCTCTAAACCAGTTTATTCTTCTAAGCCAATCCTATGTGTTTCTTGCTGCAGCTGGTTCACCTGTATCATGTGTAAAAATGGGGTTTTTGGGTCAACATAAGTTGGCGAGTGAACCTTGTTAGTTAAACATTTATTATTGATTTCTTGTTATTTTTATCAAGGAAAAATTGTGCATTAGTCATATGCGAGCAAATGTAAATAATCAAACAATAGCAATAACAACCACAAACAATAACATACAATAACATATGAACTTGCATGAATATATAACATGAATGAAATTGTATATGTTGGCAACGTCACGTTCACGCTCATATGTAATGGAGAACTGACGGCCATGATGAATGTCTGTGCGATCAAGGCTCAATCAAACGGAGCCGATCGTATGTTGGCAACGCCAGGTTCACGCTCATAATGTAATGGGGAACTGCTCAACGCTCATAATGTAATGGGAGTGCGGCCTATGATATTGCATGTACTGAAAATAATAAATTAAATCTAAACAATAACCACACAAACAGTTGATACAAGTTGAATACACATTTGTTCATGATATGATGTATGCACAATGATTTAAATATAATAAATGGTAAGACACATGATACACCCCAAAAACGTGTTTAAAACGGGGAATTTGTAGAGATTTCACTCACATTGGGTGCGTTCGGTTGGAGATGATGAGATGCGCACGAGTTTGAAGGATTGATCAACGAGGATTAACTAACCTAAATAATAACGGAAGGTATAGTAAATGAGTGGATTTTATTAATAATTTAATAGGATTTTTAGATATATTTTTGTGAGTTTAAGGCTATTTCCTATCTTTAAAAACATTATTTTTAAGTATTTTTAATTGATTTTCAAATTAAATTAAATAAATAAAAATATAAAAAAATGTTGACTTTTGCGTTGACCATTGACCATTGACTGTTTGACTGTTTGACCGGTTCTATTGTGTGAATGTATGCGCTGGGTGAGGCTCGAACCCGAGACCTCCCGTACGCGTGCACGCAGCTCTACCAACTGAGCTACGTGTCTAACCCGAAATATTTCTGTTTTTAATTATATTTATATACTGTTTTAATTTATTCAAAATTCATTTATTTTTAAAAAGGATTTTAATTATCAAACGTGCCGTCACAGGTCTCGAACCGGACCTTGATTATGTTACCAGTCCAGCTCGAACCCGGACCTGTGATTTAATGTTACACACAGTCCACCGCTGGACTGTGTGTCTAACTTGGTTAATATACAGATTTTTTTATACTTAACATCTAATTGCGAAAGGATCCGGTTCAGTAAAAAAAAGAACATTTTAATTACAGAGAGTGTGTGTGTATCAAGGATCGAACTCGCGGCGTGTGATATATGTGTGCACATAGTCCACCGCTGGACTATGTGTCTAACCCGAGATAATATCCAAATTATATTAAACTTATAATTAACCTAACTTCGTCTTCTTCGTTACAGAATCACAGCCTACGGCTACTCTATTGTTTTCTTGTTTAATTCGATTGACAAACATTCAAAAGACTAAAATGAAATGGCAGAGCCGATTTTGGAAGTAAACATACCGGAGAAACGATTTATCTCAGAGTTCCAGCAAGTCGTCGGCTCTGTTTTTATGAACTTCGACTGAGCGAACAAATTAATAGTTTTGATTAGCTAATTGTGGAATTGAAGTACTAAACAAGAGTTATCAGAATGTTTGAATGACTATACCGTTTTACAGCGGAAAATAGGAATTTTCAGAAGTTTTCCGACGAGAGTGAATTATTCGATATCGACGTCTGCAACTGTTTCCGATTGAAGGTTTTGAGTTAGCAATAGCTTAACAACTGATAGACGATGAAAGAATTAAGAGACTTACTGATTTGATGGAAGACACGGTTTTCCGGCGAAAGTCCGGCGAGTTCAAAAAGCTGCTCCGACGAACTGAAAGTTGTGCGAAAATGAAATTGAAGGTTTGCAGATGAGTTTGAGTCGCGAGAGGGGACTAAGGTTTGAGTAAATCAGGAAGTGTAGATTTTTCGGTTATTAAAACCGATCAACTTATGAATTCAAGTCCATTCAAGATCAAATTGATTGAAGGTGTCGGTATATCGGTTATAATCGGTAAAACCGCGAACAAGTAAACGTTTTTGGACGTTTGGTGACCGATTTCGGTTACAGTTAGCGTAACCAGATCGATTCATGATTGACCATAAAATTTAATTGTTTCCTAGAATTCACAGAAAACATCAAGTGGCGGAGTGGTTATATGTGTGTGTGATAAGTCTTTGAGCTCTTTCCGGCTGACCCGGGTTCGAGTCCCGGCAGCCTATTTTACTTTTTATTTATTTTATTTTTACTTTTTATCAATTATAACTTTTATATTCTAGTTTGTTTATTAATTATGCATCATTAAAAATTAAAATTGACATAAATACGCAACGAAACATTTATAACTTGATATTCGATTACAAACGGAGCGGGTTTGGAAAACCCGTTTTTGACAAATGTTACAGTATCCCATACTTTCAGGAATTTCGTCCCGAAATTTAAGTAGTAGTAGTAGGAAAAAGATGCGGGTATTTTTCGCGCATTGAGTCTTCACGTTCCCAAGTAAACTCAGGTCCCCGTTTCGACTTCCAGCGTACCCTAACAATTGGAATGCGACTTCGTCGTAGACGTTTTTCTCCGAAGTCCATGATCTCTACTGGTCTTTCAATAAAATGCATAGATTCATCAACCTGAATATCTTCCAGAGGAATATGGAGGTTCTCATCAGCGAGGCACTTCTTCAAGTTTGATACGTGGAATGTGGGATGAATCCTGTTGAGTTCTTCTGGTAGATCAAGCTTGTATGCTACAGGTCTTACTCTTTCGAGTATCTTGAAAGGTCCTACGTAGCGTGGTGCTAGCTTGCCTTTTTGACCAAAACGAACTACTCCCTTCCACGGTGATACTTTTAAAAGTACATGATCACCAATGTTAAACTCCAAAGGCTTCCGTCGTTTATCTGCATAACTCTTTTGACGACTTTGAGCCGCTAGAAGATTGTTTTGAATTTGATGAATCTTGTCTGTGGTTTCTTGAATCAATTCTGGACCGGTGATTTGAGCTTCCCCAATTTCGTGCCAACATACTGGAGATCGGCACTTACGACCATATAAAGCTTCAAAAGGTGCCTTGCCGATACTTGAATGATAGCTGTTGTTGTACGAAAATTCAACTAATGGTAGATGAGCGTCCCAATTTCCCTTGAAGTCTATGACACATGCTCGAAGCATATCTTCAAGAGTTTGAATGGTGCGTTCAGATTGTCCATTAGTTTGAGGATGATAAGCGGTACTGAGATCTAATCGTGTACCCAAAGCGGTTTGTACAGCTTGCCATGTTCGTGAAGTGAAACGACCATCACGATCCGAAATAATGCTTAACGGTACACCATGTCGGCTTATGATTTCGTTGATATAAATACGGGCTAGCTTTTCGTTCTTGAAATCTTCGCGGATAGGAATAAAGTGAGCTGACTTTGTAAGACGATCAATGATTACCCATATAGTGTCATACCCACCAGAAGTGCGAGGTAACCCGGTAATGAAGTCCATGGTTATGTTTTCCCACTTCCATACAGGTATTTCAGGTTGGACCAGAAGTCCTGAGGGTCTTTGGTGTTCAGCTTTCACCTTGGAACATGTAAGGCACTTGGAAACAAAAACAGCAATATCCTTTTTCATTCCAGGCCGCCAATAGGGGTATCGAAGGTCTTGATACATCTTATCGGCTCCTGGGTGTATAGAGTATCGTGTTTTGTGAGCCTCATTCATAAGAAATTCACGAAGGTTGTTGTGGTCAGGAATCCATATGCGATCTAGATAGTACAGAATACCATCAGATTTAGTTTCAATTTTAAGTTCAGCTCCACAGGACAGCTCCTTTCATACGTCGTCTTCCGTTACTGAAACATGTTGGGCTTCTCGAATTTGATCTTTAATGTCAGTTATGATTTGCGAACATAGAAGACGAATGGAGTTCGCATAACCCTTTCGACTGAGTGCATCAGCCACCACATTTGCCTTGCCATGGTGGTACCGAATTTCACAGTCGTAGTCATTTAGAAGTTCGACCCATCTTCGTTGCCTCATGTTTAACTCCTTTTGATTGAAGATATGTTGAAGACTCTTGTGGTCAGTGTATATTTCACACTTAGTACCGTAGAGATAATGTCTCCATATCTTAAGAGCGAACACAACGGCTCCAAGTTCTAGGTCATGGGTGGTGTAGTTCTTCTCATGAGTCTTGAGTTGTCTCGAAGCATAAGCTATAACCTTTCCTCTTTGCATTAGAACACAGCCTAGTCCTTGCCCTGAAGCGTCGCAATAAACCACGAAGTCATCACAACCTTCAGGAAGAGTGAGGATTGGTGCATCACAGAGTTTTTGTTTAAGGGTTTGGAAGGCTTCTTCTTGTTTGGGTCCCCATATGAAAGGTTTTCCCTTATGAGTTAAAGCCGTGAGTGGTACAGCAATGCGAGAGAAGTTTGAGATGAAACGGCGATAATAACCAGCCAAACCAAGGAATGATCTTACTTCAGTTGGTGTACGTGGCGCTTGCCATTCTTGTACCGCTTTGATCTTTGAGGGGTCGACATGTATTCCCTTGTCATTGACTACATGTCCAAGGAATTGTACCTCTTTTAACCAGAATTCACATTTGGAGAATTTGGCGTAAAGCTTTTCATTCTCTAGAAGTGTAAGGATGAGTCGAAGATGTCGTTCATGATCAGACTTAGACTTTGAGTAAATGAGGATGTCGTCGATGAAGACTATAACAAAACGATCGAGATAGGGTTTGCAGACTCTGTTCATTAAATCCATGAAGACATCTGGAGCGTTTGTTAAACCAAATGGCATGACCATGAATTCATAATGACCATATCGAGTTCGGAAAGCGGTCTTTGGGACGTCTTCTTCATGTACTCTGAGCTGATGATAACCAGATCGAAGGTCGATTTTTGAAAAACAGCTGGCGACTTGAAGTTGGTCAAGAAGATCATCAATGCGAGGTAATGGATAGCAATTCTTGATCGTTAACTTGTTGAGTTCTCTGTAGTCGATGCACATGCGAAACGATCCATCTTTCTTCTTCACAAAAAGGACAGGTGCACCCCAAGGCGAGGAGCTAGGACGTATGAATCCTTTGTCAGTCAACTCTTGCAATTGACTGGCTAGCTCTTGCATTTAAGAGGGGGCTAACCTATAAGGAGACTTTGCAACTGTGTAGCACCAGGTATAAGATCAATGCGGAATTCGACTTCTCTTACGGGAGGAAGTCCTGAAATGTCGTCAGGAAAAACTTGCGGGAAATCTTTTACTACTGGGATGTCTTCGAATTTGTTCTCCATGATTCCCTTTTTGACGACATGGGTTAAAAATGCGACATAATTCTTGCGAAGATATTTTTGGGCTTGAAGACAGGACATTAATCTGAGCCCTTTCGATGGGGTTTCCCCGAAGATTCGTAGAGTCTGACCGTTTGAAAGAGGAATGCGTATAAACTTTTCACGGCATACAACTTCATCCTGATGTTGGCTGAGCCAGTCCATACCAATTATAATGTCAAAGCTTCCCAACTTCATAGGAATAAGGTCAACTGGAAAATCGTGGTCGTTTAAGGTGAGAGTACAATTGCGTATAATAGAGTTTAATGAGACCGGTTTTCCGTCAGCAACTTCTACTGTTATGGATTCCATGAGCTTATGACGAATTTGGTTTAGGATGGGTTCAAACTCTAAAGACACAAAACTTTTATCCGCGCCAGTATCAAACAACATGGATGCATAACTACCGTTGATAAGAAACGTACCGTTAACCACATTGCTGTCAGCTCTAGCCTGATTAGCGTTGATGTTGAAAGCTCTTCCTCTTGCAGGTGGAGGAGCTTGGTTAGCTTGATTCACCGGATTTGCTTGGGCTTGAGCATGTATAATGTTCACCAAACGTGGACAAGTGTTTCTAAAGTGGCTTGGATCTCCACAATTGTAGCAAGCCCGCATAGGTTGCACCATGGGATAATTGGGTTGGTAGTATGATTGGGTTAAATGTTGGGTAGGTGGTAATAGTAGGGGTTGTTGGGCTTGACCCATTATTTGTTGGTGGGTTTGGGTTGAAGGCTGGTGGCGGTTCGTTCGCTGAGGTATGCGACAGGTTTGAACAGTATGACCTGCGCGACCACAGCCGGTGCAATGTTGGCAGGGATGATTAGGAAAGTGGTGGTATTGGCAACGGTTGCATTTTGGTAATGGGCCAGAGTATGGCCTTTTGTATGGTGCAGGTAAGGGGGCAACTTGGGTAATGGATGCTGCAGGGATAGGGAAATTGGTTTGTGTGACAGCGAAGTTTTTGGTGTTACATTTCCTCTTGTTAGCAAACTTAGAGGAGGAGGTGGAATGGTTTGAAGTTTGGCCCTCAACGGGGGCTTTCTTTTTCTCCTCTTTAAACTTACTGTTGCGAATTTGATTCTCGGTCAGTTCAGTAGCTAGTTCCATAGCAGCTTCAAGTGTTGCTGGTGAAGTGCTGAGAACTGAATCTTGAATTTTCGAGGGAAGACCTCGAATATAATGCTCGATTAAGCGGTAAACTGGGGTGAACAAGTTAGGGACCATTTGGTTCAACTCTAAGAACCTCTTGTTGTAGGAAGTATGATCTCCCTCCTTTTGCTTCAAAGAATGAAATTCGTCCTCTAACTTTTTAATCTCACTTCTAGGACAGAATCGTCTCGTCATGATTTCCCTTAACTCCTCCCACGTTAAGGCCATAGCATCTTCGATTCCCCTCTTACCCTTTTCAGTATTCCACCAGGTAAGAGCTACCCCAAATAGTCTCCCGGTTGCGTATCGTACCTTGCGATCCTCGGGACAATCGCAGTTGAGGAAGGTGTTTTCCATTTCCTCAAACCAGTGGAGAAGAGCAGTGACACCTTCGGTCCCTTCAAATTTAGGAGGATCGCAAGACTTGAAATGTTTATATGAGCACTTTTTGGTAGGAGGGTTGCCGATGTTCTGGTCTTCTTGCTGGGGAGGATTGGTGGGATTTGTGGCGAGAGCTTGTTGTACTTGAACCACAATGTCAGGAAGCACCGCGGCCATTTGTTTTGCGATTTGAGTGGCCAAGCGTTCGTGTGACCTTCCTGATCTTTTACCCCCTCGTTGTTGTCTAGCCGACATCTACAGGCACATACATAAGAAGATTGTGAGTTTATGGAGTCTTTTTAGGTGTCATGTGTCTTAAAGAAATGAAAATAACTTAAATATCAATAATGCAACTACATCCATAGGATGTCTTGGTTTGCTCATGTTGAGCCTCAAATGTCCCCCATACCTTCACCTGTATAGTTATGTGGGCCCCCATGTCTATTGGCTTGGTAGGATTCACATTAGTATTGGCGGTTTAACACTCGCATCACCCGAATGAAAACCACGAAATATGTTTACGAGATGTATGGTCGGAATGTGTCCAGGTGTAGACACAATGACAACTCAAAGTGGGGTTAGCTCACACGACGTTTGGTATAGCATGCTTTGGCCTAATAGGTACTTCGTACTCTCATCGTTAGTCCCCAGGTAGGCAAACTGGTCCTTTATTTTGGATTTATACGAATGCCAGCTGTAACATCCGTCAAAAACGGATTTACCAAACCCGCTCCGTTTATCAACCGAACAGTCAGTCAAATTTTTCGTTGCGAATTAAATGCCCAAAATAATTTTAAACGATCCGTAATCAATTATTATGCGGGAATATGTATTTAGTTTTTGAAAATCTGTCAAAAATAACAAAATAAAAATGTTTTACCCATGCCGGGTTTCGAACTCGGGTCTGTACCGGGTCAAACCAAAGACTTATCTCTCAGCCGACAAACCACTCCGCCACTTTGATTTTCTGGTAATAACAGAAAACAATTAATTCAAATATTCAATTTCAGAAGTTAAATTATTGCGCCCAAAATAACAGTCGTCGGAAATCCCGACGACTTCGCCGTTTATTTACGTTATCGCTCAAAGTAACCGAAGACTTAACTATTACGACGGTTATAACCGACGTCTGAACCCGCGACATCAGCTGTAACCGCCGGAGAACGGCTGACTTCGAATTGAGACCGAATTCAGACCCCATTCATCTCAATACCACCCTATAAATACACCCTCAACTCGCCAGAAGTCTTTCACACTCAAATCGCACCCTTTCCCGGCGAAAAATCAATCGCCGGAAATATTTGATACTTCGCCGGAAAACCGTATTATTAGTCTCTGAGTTTACTGAACCCCCTAAACTCTTACCGAAATCACCCACACCCTTTTCAAGCCTTCGGAAGACTCTCTGCTGCAAGATACTTGTCGCCGGAAAAAGATTTCTGTCGCCGGAGTTCTGCCGGAAAACAGAGTAAAATCAGTCGGTACCTTTCACGCCTAATTCCTTTCCTTTTTACTTTTATCTCGACTGTAATTGATCATAAAACACTAAAGGAACATGAATTAACTTTTCGAACCAGTCCGTCGTCACTTCCGGTTAAAACCGTTGAAGAAGACGAAGTTCAGTAATGGTTAAGTATAATTAAAATCAAGATAATTACCGGGTTAGACACACAGTCCAGCGGTGGACTGTGTGCACTTTTAAAGCTAAGGTCACGAGTTCGAGTATTGTCCCTCACACGCCGCCTTGATAAAAATCCTCTTTTTCGCAAAACAGAACCGGAGTGTTTTGTGTATATGTTAAATATAATGATAACTGAGTTTATTACCAAGTGAGACACACAGTCCAGCGGTGGAGTGTGTGTCCGCTAACCCACAGGTCCCGGGTTCGAGACCTGTGGAGCGCACCGGTTCTCGAGAATTAATTCGTTTTTAATAATAAAGGATTTTCTGTTAATTCTAATTAATATATATATATAATTAAAATCGGATATATAACGGGTTAGACACGTAGCTCAGTTGGTAGAGCTGCGTGCACGCGTACGGGAGGTCTCGGGTTCGAGCCTCACCCGGCGCACAACAATATGCCTATAAACCGGTCAACGATAGTCAAAGTCAACGGTCAATGTGTACTGTAGCAAAAATAAAAATATTTTTTTTATTTAATTATATTATTTAAAAATCAATTAAAAATACTTAAAAATAACATTTTTAAGGTTAGAAAATAGCCTCAAACTCACAAAAATACACCCAACAATCCTACTAAAATAGATTAATAAAACCCGTTTACTTACCAAACCATTATGCGATTTATCTAGGATTAATTTCACTTGTGGTTAACACCATTTTCGCGTGCATTCAACCTCATCAACCGAACGCACCCAATGTGAGTGAATTCTTACAAACTCCCCTTTTTATTCATGTTTTGGGGTGTATCATGTGTCGCTTAAACTAATTTTCTTATGCAAATTCGTGCTATACCATTATATGAATTAAACTAGAATGTAACTATTGTTTGGTTGTGAAGTATTACATATTGTCAAAGTTGTATGCAAATTATTCAGGCCCATCAGTTCCTCGTGGGAGACGAGAACAACGCGTGCCTTAAAACTCATACATTAGGCCCATCAGTTCCTCGTGGGAGACGAGAACAACGCGTGCCTCAAAACTCATACATTAGGCCCATCAGTTCCTCGTGGGAGACGAGAACAACGCGTGCCTCAAAACTCATTCATTAAGGCCCATCAGTTCGTAAGAACAACGCGTGCCTCAAAACTCATACATTAGGCCCATCAGTTCCTCGTGGGAGACGAGAACAACGCGTGCCTCAAAACTCATTCATTAAGGCCCATCAGTTCGTAAGAACAACGCGTGCCTCAAAACTCATTCATTAGGCCCATCAGTTCCTCGTGGGAGACGAGTCGAACATCGCGTGCCTCAAAAAATCATTTGGTGTATGTGAGCTTAATATTCAATATAATGTGTTGTGTGAATAAATTTACATCTACATTTACTCATATGTGGTATGCACATTATTTATAATCAATTGGATAAACTTGTTCAAATGTTTTTCCATAGGATTCACTCGCCAACATTATGTTGATCCAAAACCTTTTTACACATGATACAGGTAAACAGGTTGAAGCAAGGAAAACATAGGATATGCCTTAGAAGAGAATCCAAGAAGCTTAGGCAGATAGTTAAAATATGGTGTATCATTTATTTCCATTAAATTGTATTAATGAATATGAAACATATAATAAATGTCATGAGCTTTGATGATAACCCAATTATGCCCCGATCACCTTTTCCGCTGCGGGTCGGGGTGTGACAGATTGGTATCAGAGCCATGACTATAGGGATATAGGATAGGTTATTAGACCCTTAGAGCCTATACTATAGTCTGCCTAAATTTTAACTTGATTAGGTGGTTACATACAAACTTGTGATATTTATTTGTTTCATATTTGTTTACATTTCAGTCAAACATACATGCTCATATACATATTCATTATACATATATACATATTCATTATACATATATCGATGTTCATGTATTCAATTTATTTTCATACTCTCAATATCCAAAGATTTTGTGCAATTTTCAATTCTCATCAAAGTAAGTTCTGCGACGGGCATGTAGTAACTGGAAGGGTACAAGTACCGGTAGTCGGAACGTCCTGTCTAGGTTGGCATTCGTATAAATCCAAAATAACGGACCAGTTTGCCTACCTGGGGACTAACGATGAGAGTACGACGGACCTATTAGGCCAAAGCATGCCACACCAAACGTCGTTCGAACTAACCTCACTTTGAGATGTCACCGTGTCCATGCCTGGACACATTCCGAATATCACACGTTGTATACATATTTCTCGATTTTCTCCGGGTTTTTGTGTACGCAATCAGGCAGAAACCTGCGAACCATATGAAAAACCGGTATTCATGGGGGCCCACATGATTACACAGGTAAAGTATGGCGGCACGACGGGCCTAACAGCGAGCAAAGCCCAAGACATCCTATGGATGTAGTAGATTTATTTTCTATATTTATTTTATGAACGTTCAATCCCAAACACGACCCACGATCCCAAAGGCATCCAACTCATACTCTTGACATGTATTCCTTGTAGATGTCTTCTAACCTCGCCCGTAGGAAGATGAGAGCAGAAAAAGCCCGTGAACGCATGGCTACCCAAATCGCTCAGCAAATGGCGACTGTAATACCCAACATCGTAGTTCAAGTTCAACAAGCCCTTACCGCTAATTCCGTTAACCCAACCCAACAAGAGGATCAAAACACTGTCAACCTTCAGTCACTAAATGCACCTACAAACATTTCAAATCCTGCGATCCTCCAAAATACGAAGGTACTGAAGGTGTCACCGCTCTCTCCATTGGTTCGAAGAAATGGAGAACACTTTTCTAAATTGCGATTGCCCCGATGAATCGCAAAGTGCGTTATGCTACCGGTCGTTTACTTGGAACAGCACTCACATGGTGGAATACAGAGAAGACCAAACGAGGTGTTGAAGAAACTATGACCTTGACTTGGGAAGAATTGAAGGGAATCATGACAAGACGGTTTTGCCCAAGAAGTGAAATCAAGAAATTGGAGGATGAGTTCCATGCTTTGAAACAAAAGGAAGGCGACCACACCACATACAACAAGAGATTCCTTGAGTTAAATCAAATGGTTCCCAACTTGTTCACTCCCCTCTACCGTTTGATCGAGCACTACATTCGTGGTCTTCCATCAAAGATTCAAGACCCTGTAATAAGCACCTCGCCTGCAACTTTGGAAGCAGCAATGGAGCTAGCAACCGCGCTCACCGAGAACCGAATCCGGAACAAAGATTTCAAAGAGGAGAAGAAGAAGGATAAAGCATCAACCGAAACCTCAAACCCCACCCGAACCGAATCCTCTACACCACCTATTTCTAAGAGAAAACATGATGGGCAAGTCTTCGCCGTCACCCAACGCAACCAACCAGCTTCACAAGTTGTACCTCCTCAAACTATCCCAAACGCTCAAGTAGCACCCAACCCAACTTACCCAAATAAGAAATCTTACATTGGACCTCACCCTCAATGCAACACCTGTTTCTATCACCATCCATCTACTTCACCCTGTCGACTATGTGCGAATTGTGGACGCTACGGTCATTTGAGCAAAGTTTGCCGCACCGCTCAAAACCAAACCTCAACCCCTACTCAACCCATGGCCCAAACATATCAACAACCTCAATACCCCATGTACCCATATGTTCGAGCTTGTTTCAATTGTGGCGACCCTACTCATTTTAGAAATACGTGTCCTCGTTTGGTTAACATCATAAACGCCCAAGCTCAAGCAAACCCAGTTAACCAAGCAAACCAAGCAAACCCAGCTCCACCACCAGCAAGAGGAAGAGTTTATAACATCAATGCCAATCCAGTTGAAGATGTTAACGGTCCAAACCAACCACTTAACTAACTTCTCTCACCAAGAATCAAGATTCAACTCCTATCGTTTAGTTTTATGTTTTTCTTTATCACATGTGTAGTAATTATTGTATATTATATATTATATATTGTTTTCAGTACATGCAATACGATCGGCTCCGTTTGGTTGAGCCTTGATCGGTCATTTCATTTTACATTTCAATACATGCAATACGCTCGGCTCCGTTTGATTGAGCCTTGAGCGCACAGTTCAATTTACATTTCAGTACATTCAATACGCTCGGCTCCGTTTGATTGAGCCTTGAGCACACAGATCAATTTACATTTCCAGTTCATGCAATACGTTCGGCTCCGTTTGATTGAGCCTTGAACGCACATACATTTTCATTATCAGTATCTTGTGGTTGTGGTGTTTGTTGTAGAGTCGCATAGAACTAATCATAACTGGCGGATGAAGTCAATGAAAATTTGACAAGAATATGGTGGATACGCCGCTGGTACTTCCTATATATAAGTATTCTTGTCAAAAGATCGGAGGCATTATCAGGCGGTTATGAGAGGTTCCATGCATAGGCTGTTTGTGTGATTAAGTTATTCATTTTCAATACATGCAATACGCTCGGCTCCGTTTGATTGAGCCTTGAGCACACAGACAATTTCATTTTCAGTACATTCAATACGTTCGGCTCCGTTTGATTGAGCCTTGAGCGAAACAAACATTTCAATTTCAATACATATGATACGATCGGCTCCGTTTGATTGAGCCTTGATCGCAAAGATATATTTCATTTCAGTATTTTTATGTTTGTTGTATTGGTTGTAGAGTTATAGGACTAATCATAATTCACTGATAAAACCAATGAAAATTTGACAAGAATATGGTGGATACGCCGCTGGTACTTCCTATATATAAGTATTCTTGCCAAAGGATCAGAGGCGTTATCAGGTGGTTATGAGAAGTTCCATGTAGGATTTACTATTGCCTTGGTTGAAATTGTGTTACATTTATATCATCTCACTATTTAAAGAAATTGGATTGTGATCCATTTCTATATAGACTAACCTCTCCATCATAACAAACGAGAGAGGAACCATCACCATTCAAACATATATGCTATCAGAATGTGGATACAATTGTTAGTTGTTGTGTTTTTGTGTAGATTGTAGAATTTCTGCCTTAGGATATAACCCTAAGCATTTTTCAAACTTTTATGCGTGATATCATTTTAGCGAATCATTCCTGCTTAACAATACTTATACAGTAGGCAACAAAAAGCGATTCCTGTATTAGGATACTTAACCTTTACAAGGAACGTTACCGCCTCAAACAAAAACTTAAACCCTTATTTCTTCTAAGTATGTAACTGTCAAAACTAAACACCATCATTCTTTTAGTCAATTATATCCCTGTTTAAATTTCGGGACGAAATTTCTAAAAGCAGGGGATACTGTAACATCCGTCAAAAACGGATTTACCAAACCCGCTCCGTTTATCAACCGAACAGTCAGTCAAATTTTTCGTTGCGAATTAAATGCCCAAAATAATTTTAAACGATCCGTAATCAATTATTATGCGGGAATATGTATTTAGTTTTTGAAAATCTGTCAAAAATAACAAAATAAAAATGTTTTACCCATGCCGGGTTTCGAACTCGGGTCTGTACCGGGTCAAACCAAAGACTTATCTCTCAGCCGACAAACCACTCCGCCACTTTGATTTTCTGGTAATAACAGAAAACAATTAATTCAAATATTCAATTTCAGAAGTTAAATTATTGCGCCCAAAATAACAGTCGTCGGAAATCCCGACGACTTCGCCGTTTATTTACGTTATCGCTCAAAGTAACCGAAGACTTAACTATTACGACGGTTATAACCGACGTCTGAACCCGCGACATCAGCTGTAACCGCCGGAGAACGGCTGACTTCGAATTGAGACCGAATTCAGACCCCATTCATCTCAATACCACCCTATAAATACACCCTCAACTCGCCAGAAGTCTTTCACACTCAAATCGCACCCTTTCCCGGCGAAAAATCAATCGCCGGAAATATTTGATACTTCGCCGGAAAACCGTATTATTAGTCTCTGAGTTTACTGAACCCCCTAAACTCTTACCGAAATCACCCACACCCTTTTCAAGCCTTCGGAAGACTCTCTGCTGCAAGATACTTGTCGCCGGAAAAAGATTTCTGTCGCCGGAGTTCTGCCGGAAAACAGAGTAAAATCAGTCGGTACCTTTCACGCCTAATTCCTTTCCTTTTTACTTTTATCTCGACTGTAATTGATCATAAAACACTAAAGGAACATGAATTAACTTTTCGAACCAGTCCGTCGTCACTTCCGGTTAAAACCGTTGAAGAAGACGAAGTTCAGTAATGGTTAAGTATAATTAAAATCAAGATAATTACCGGGTTAGACACACAGTCCAGCGGTGGACTGTGTGCACTTTTAAAGCTAAGGTCACGAGTTCGAGTATTGTCCCTCACACGCCGCCTTGATAAAAATCCTCTTTTTCGCAAAACAGAACCGGAGTGTTTTGTGTATATGTTAAATATAATGATAACTGAGTTTATTACCAAGTGAGACACACAGTCCAGCGGTGGAGTGTGTGTCCGCTAACCCACAGGTCCCGGGTTCGAGACCTGTGGAGCGCACCGGTTCTCGAGAATTAATTCGTTTTTAATAATAAAGGATTTTCTGTTAATTCTAATTAATATATATATATAATTAAAATCGGATATATAACGGGTTAGACACGTAGCTCAGTTGGTAGAGCTGCGTGCACGCGTACGGGAGGTCTCGGGTTCGAGCCTCACCCGGCGCACAACAATATGCCTATAAACCGGTCAACGATAGTCAAAGTCAACGGTCAATGTGTACTGTAGCAAAAATAAAAATATTTTTTTTATTTAATTATATTATTTAAAAATCAATTAAAAATACTTAAAAATAACATTTTTAAGGTTAGAAAATAGCCTCAAACTCACAAAAATACACCCAACAATCCTACTAAAATAGATTAATAAAACCCGTTTACTTACCAAACCATTATGCGATTTATCTAGGATTAATTTCACTTGTGGTTAACACCATTTTCGCGTGCATTCAACCTCATCAACCGAACGCACCCAATGTGAGTGAATTCTTACAAACTCCCCTTTTTATTCATGTTTTGGGGTGTATCATGTGTCGCTTAAACTAATTTTCTTATGCAAATTCGTGCTATACCATTATATGAATTAAACTAGAATGTAACTATTGTTTGGTTGTGAAGTATTACATATTGTCAAAGTTGTATGCAAATTATTCAGGCCCATCAGTTCCTCGTGGGAGACGAGAACAACGCGTGCCTTAAAACTCATACATTAGGCCCATCAGTTCCTCGTGGGAGACGAGAACAACGCGTGCCTCAAAACTCATACATTAGGCCCATCAGTTCCTCGTGGGAGACGAGAACAACGCGTGCCTCAAAACTCATTCATTAAGGCCCATCAGTTCGTAAGAACAACGCGTGCCTCAAAACTCATACATTAGGCCCATCAGTTCCTCGTGGGAGACGAGAACAACGCGTGCCTCAAAACTCATTCATTAAGGCCCATCAGTTCGTAAGAACAACGCGTGCCTCAAAACTCATTCATTAGGCCCATCAGTTCCTCGTGGGAGACGAGTCGAACATCGCGTGCCTCAAAAAATCATTTGGTGTATGTGAGCTTAATATTCAATATAATGTGTTGTGTGAATAAATTTACATCTACATTTACTCATATGTGGTATGCACATTATTTATAATCAATTGGATAAACTTGTTCAAATGTTTTTCCATAGGATTCACTCGCCAACATTATGTTGATCCAAAACCTTTTTACACATGATACAGGTAAACAGGTTGAAGCAAGGAAAACATAGGATATGCCTTAGAAGAGAATCCAAGAAGCTTAGGCAGATAGTTAAAATATGGTGTATCATTTATTTCCATTAAATTGTATTAATGAATATGAAACATATAATAAATGTCATGAGCTTTGATGATAACCCAATTATGCCCCGATCACCTTTTCCGCTGCGGGTCGGGGGACGTTCCGACTACCGGTATTTGTACCCTTCCAGTTACTACATGCCCGTCATGAGAACTCACTTTGATGTGATTTGAAAATACAAAAATCATTGTAAAAACAATCATGAAAATGATGTGATGCGTGCTTTCATGGATATGATATGTTATGAGAATATAATTCATGATAGGCATTATATACTAATATGTACTTATGAACATGCTTGCATAACATTGAATGTAACATTAAACATAAAACATATAGACTGTAACATTTGTAAAAATCGGGTTTCAAAACCCGCTCCGTTTTGTAATCGAATATCAAGTTATAAAAGTTTTGTCGAATATTTATGATTTTTTTGATTTAAAACAATACATAATTAATAAATAAACTAAACTATAAAAATTATATTTGATGAAAAGTTAAAATAAAATAAATAAAAAAATATAACGCTGCCGGGACTCGAACCCGGGTCAGCCAAGACACCCTTCAACAACTTAACACTCAATCACAAGACCACTCCGCCACTTGTTTGTTTTCTGTCATGTTTAGGAAACAAATAGTTTTTATGGACTAAGGTAAATCAATCGATTTTACACATTGTAACTGAAACCGGTTATCAATCACCCAAATCGATTTGGATACTCTCGATTCAGCGAGTACAACCGATAAACGGACGATTCCAATCAACGCTGCCATGAGTACAACTTGAATTCGGAAGTAGATCGGTTTAATAACCGAAAGTCTTCAATTCTCGGATTACTTCAATCCTAGACCTTTCCTGTGACTCAAAACACTCTACAAGACTCCCAATTGCATTTCCGCAACCTTACAGTCCACCGGAGAAGCTTGAATCAGACCGCCGGAAAAATTCTGCAAATCGCCGGAAAACCGGGATCACATCCACATGGTATTTCCTCCGACTCTTTCTGTTTCAATCATGTGATTAATCAGTCACTAACACAACTCCACCATCAGAATCGATCCTAGTCAACGTTTATCGAAAATCTTACCTTCGCCGGAAAACTCCTGAAACTGCCGGAATCACACTGTGAACGGGTATGATCTCCCAAACTTCTGTTAAACCTTGTTTAAGTGACTCAACTTCTTAAATAATCGAACAAAGCTGTTAATTGGTTTCAACAGCCGGAGTTCACTTTCAGTACCGACGAACCTCCGCCGGAATTCTGTGAACAACCTCAATCGGTACATCTTGTTTCCCCAAACTCTCTCCATTCTTTACTTTTAAATTACTTGTAATGTCTGAAAAGCGTATAAGTCATAAATCGGTCATAACAGTCGGAATATGTTTGTTTGTGTAAATCAACGAAGAAGATGAAGACGCAACATAACATAAGGTTAATTAAAATCGGAATTATAAACGGGTTAGACACACAGTCCAGCGGTGGACTGTGTGCAAAATACAAACGCACGTCCCGAGTTCGATTCCTGCTATACGCACTCCTTGTATAATAAAAGGCCTTTTTGTTTAAACTAAATCGGGATAACCCAGTTAGTTTTTAAGTATAATAAAAACCGAGATAATAACCAGGTTAGACACACAGTCCAGCGGTGGACTGTGTGCAACATGAACCACACGTCGCGCGTTCGAAACCCGTCACGAGCACCGGTCCGATTGAATTAAAATGTTTTTGCAAATAAAGGAAATTCGGTTAAATTGAATAAGTGTATAAATATAATTAAAAACAAGATTATTTCGGGTTAGACTCGTAGCTCAGTTGGTAGAGCTGCGTGCACGCGAACGGGAGGTCTCGGGTTCGAGCCTCACCCGGTGCAGATTAATTCGCTGACCGAACCGGTCAACAGTCAACGGTCAACGCTAAATAAATATTTTTTTTATTTTTATTTATATTTAATTTAATTTAAAAATCAATTAAAATACTTAAAAATAACATTTTTAAAGATAGAAAATAGCCATAAACTCACAAAAATATATAACTAAATATTTCATTAAAATCCTTAATAAAATCCATCCATTTAATATATTTTTCCATTATTATTTAGGTTAGTATTCCTCATTGATCCGCTCATCTAATTCGTGCGTAACTCACCATCTCCAATCCAACGCACCCAATGTGAGTGAATCTTACAAATTCCCCGTTTTTAATCACGTTTTGGGGTGTATCATGTGTCTTTGTATATATATATTATTACTAAACCATTGTGCATACATCATATCATGAACTTGTGTATTCAGTTTGTTGCTGTTAAGTAGTTATTATTGGATGCAATTTATTATTCAGTACATGCAATTTCATAGGCCGCCGCTCCCCATTACATTATGAGCGTTGAGCATGTTCCCCATTTTATTATGCGGTTGAACCTGGCGTGCCCACATACGATCGGCTCCGTTTGATTGAGCCTTGATCGCACAGACATTTTCATTTTCAGTACATGCAATACGATCGGCTCCGTTTGATTGAGCCTTGATCGCACAGTTTCATTTATGTTATTTACAGTATGATGTTGGTATGTTCATGTATGCTGCCATGTGTTATTGTATGTTATAGTTGTGACTGCTATTTGCCATTACTTGATTATTTACATTTGCTCATCTATGATTATGCACAATTTTTCATTGATAAACTAACCATAAAATCATTAACAAATGTTTATCTAATAAGGTTCACTCGCCAACTTATGTTGACCCAAAAACCCCCATTTTACACATGATACAGGTGAAGCAGCTGCAGCTAGGAACACATAGGACTTGGTCTAGAAGAATAAAACGATTTAGTGTTGGGATTGTTATGCTTGGCTTATTTTCCTTGTATTGAATGAACATGTTTGGATTTTTGAAATGTAACTTTGACTTTATTAAATATGAAACATATTAGTAAATGTCATGAGCTTTGGTGATAACCCAATTATGCCCCGACTCTTATTCCGCTGCGGGTCGGGGTGTGACACATTGGTATCAGAGCCATGACTATAGGGATATAGGATAGGTTATTAGACCCTTAGAGCCTATACTATAGTCGATTAGAAACTTATAAGAATTTTGTGTGTTATATGCCAAATTTCATGATGTTTATATGTTTTATGTTAAATGTTACATTTGATATTGTGCAAGCATGTTCATAAGTATGTATTATCATCTAATGCCTATCATGAAATCGTATGCTCATAACATATCACATCCATGAAATCACACACCACATCATGATTGTTTTTACAATGATTTTCGTGTTTTCAAATCTCATCAAAGTGAGTTCTCATGACGGGCATGTAGTAACTGGAAGGGTACCAGTACCGGTAGTCGGAACGTCCTGTCTAGGCTGGCATTCGTATAAATCCAAAATAAAGGACCAGTTTTCCTACCTGGGGCCTAACGATGAGAGTACGAAGTACCTATTAGGCCAAAGCATGCTATACCAAACGTCGTGTGAGCTAATCCCACTTTGAGTTGTCATTGTGTCTACACCTGGACACGTTCCGACCAAACATCTCATGAACATATTTTGTGGTTTGCATTCGGGGGATGCGAGTGTTAAATTGCCAATACTAATGTGAATCCTACCAAGCCAATAGCCATGGGGGCCCACATGGCTATGTAGGTGAAGGTATGGGGGACATTTGAGGCCCAACATGAGCGAACCCAAGACATCCTATGGATGTAGTTGCATTATTGATATTTATGTTATTTTCATTTTCTTAAAGACACATGACACCTAAAAAGACACCATAAACTCACAATCTTCTTATGATCCTGTAGATGTCGTCTAGACAGCAACGAAGGGGTAAAAGATCGGGAAGGTCTCAGGAACGTTTGGCCACTCAGATCGCGAAACAAATGGCCACGATATTGCCTGACATTGTGGTACAAGTACAACAAGCCCTTGCTACAAATCCTACTAACCCTCCCCAACAACAGGACCAGAACATCGACAACCCTCCTACCAACAAGTGCTCTTACAAACATTTTAAGTCTTGTGATCCCCCTAAATTTGAAGGGACCGAGGGTGTCACTGCTCTCCTACATTGGTTCGAGGAGATGGAAAACACCTTCCTAAACTGCGATTGTCCTGAGGATCGCAAGGTTCGATACGCCACCGGGAGACTACTTGGAGTAGTTCTCACTTGGGGAATACTGAGAAAGGGAAGAGGGGAACTGAAGATGCGATGGCCTTAACTTGGGAGGAGTTAAGGGAAATCATGACTAGGCGTTTCTGTCCTAGAAGTGAAATTAAGAAGTTGGAGGATGAATTTCATGCTCTAAAGCAAAAGGAGGGTGATCACTCTACCTACAACAAGAGGTTCTTGGAGTTGAACCAAATGGTTCCAAATTTATTCACTCCAACCTATCGTCTAATCGAGCATTATATTCGAGGACTTCCCTCGAAAATCCAAGATTCAGTTCTCAGCGTTTCACCAGTAACACTTGAAGCTGCTATGGAGTTAGCAACTGAACTGACCGAAAACCGAATTCGCAACGTGAAGTTCAAAGAGGAGAAGAAGAAAGCCCCTGTTGAGGGACAAACTTCAAACCACCCCATTCCTTCCTTTAAGTTTGCTAACAAGAGGAAGCGTAACACCAGAAATTTTGCAGTTACCCAAACCAACACCCCTATTCCTGCTGCACCCATTACTCAAGTCACTCCTTCACCCGCACCATACAGAAGACCCTACACAGGCCCGTTACCAAAATGTAACCGTTGTCAATATCACCATTCCCCTGATCATCCTTGACAATACTGCACCGGCTGCGGTCGCGCAGGACATACTGTTCAAAACTGCCGCATGCCTCAACGAACAAACCGCCACCAACCTTTAACCCAAACCCACCAACAGTTAATGGGTCAAACACAACAACCCCTACCGTTTCCACCCACCCAACATTTAGCCCAAACATACTACCAACCCAATTATCCTTTGGGCCAACCTATGCGGGCTTGCTTCAATTGCGGCGACCCAAGTCATTTCAGAAACACATGTCCAAGGCTGGTTAATATTATTTATGCTCAGGCCCAAGCCAACCCAGTGAATCAAGCGAACCAAGCTCCTCCACCTGCAAGAGGAAGAGCTTTCAATATTAACGCGAACCAGGCCAGAGCTGACGGCAATGTGGTCAACGGTACGTTCCTTATAAATGGTAGATATGCCTCTATTTTATTTGATACTGGTGCGGATAGAAGTTTTGTGTCATTAGAATTTGAACCTATCTTAAGCAAAAATCGGGATAAGCTCACGGAATCCATAATGGTAGAAGTTGCGGACGGGAAACCAGTTTCATTAGACTCTATATTACGCAACTGTACACTCACCTTAAACGACCACGATTTCTCAGTCGACCTTATTCCTATGAAGCTGGGAAGTTTTGACATCATAATCGGTATGGATTGGCTCAGTCAACATCAGGCGGAAGTTGTATGTCGTGAAAAATTTATTCGTATTCCTCTTTCAAACGGTCAGACTCTTCGAATCATTGGAGAAACCTCGTCGAAAGGGCTCAGCTTAATGTCTTGTCTTCAAGCTCAAAAATATCTTCGCAAGAATTATGTCGCGTTTTTAGTCCATATCATCAAGAAGGGGACTACCGAGAAGAAACTTGAAGACATTCCTGTAGTAAAAGACTTTCCACAACATTTCAGGACTTCCTCCAGTTAGAGACGTCGAATTCCGTATTGATCTTATACCTGGTGCTACACCAGTTGCAAAGTCTCCATACAGGTTAGCCCCCTCTGAAATGCAAGAGCTAGCCAGTCAATTACAAGAGTTGACTGACAAGGGATTCATACGTCCTAGCTCATCGCCTTGGGGTGCACCTGTCCTTTTTGTAAAGAAGAAAGATGTATCTTTTCGTATGTGCATCGACTACAGAGAGCTCAACAAGTTAACCATCAAAAATCACTATCCTTTACCTCGCATTGATGATCTTCTTGACCAACTACAAGGTGCCAGCTGCTTTTCAAAAATCGATCTTCGATCTGGCTATCATCAACTTAGAGTGCATGAAGAAGACGTCCCTAAGACTGCTTTTCGAACTCGTTATGGCCACTATGAATTCATGGTTATGCCGTTTGGATTAACCAACGCACCAGTTGTCTTCATGGACCTAATGAACAGAGTCTGCAAACCTTACCTTGATCGATTTGTTATAGTTTTCATTGACGATATTCTTATTTATTCAAAATCTAAAGCTGATCATGAGCGTCATCTTCGACTCGTTCTTGCACTTCTAAGAAAAGGAAAAGCTTTATGCCAAGTTCTCTAAATGTGAATTCTGGTTAAAAGAGGTGCAATTCCTCGGGCATGTAGTCAATGACAAGGGAATACATGTTGACCCTTCAAAGATCAAAGCAGTTCAAGAATGGCAAGCTCCACGAACACCAACTGAAGTAAGATCTTTTCTTGGACTAGCTGGCTATTATCGTCGGTTCATTTCAAACTTCTCTCGCATTGCTGTGCCACTCACGGCTTTAACTCATAAGGGAAAGCCTTTCGTATGGGGACCCAAGCAAGAAGAAGCTTTTCAAACTCTTAAACAAAAACTTTGTGATGCACCAATCCTCACTCTTCCTGAAGGTTGTGATGATTTTGTAGTCTATTGCGACGCGTCAGGGCAAGGATTAGGCTGCGTTCTCATGCAAAGAGGAGAAGTCATAGCTTATGCCTCGAGACAACTCAAGACGCATGAAAAGAACTACACCACTCATGACCTAGAACTTGGAGCCGTTGTATTCGCTCTTAAGATATGGAGACATTATCTCTATGGTACTAAGTGTGAAATATACACTGACCACAAGAGTCTTCAACATATCTTCAATCAAAAAGAGTTAAATATGAGGCAACGAAGATGAGTCGAACTTCTAAATGATTACGACTGTGAAATTAGATACCACCCTGGTAAAGCAAATGTGGTGGCTGATGCACTTAGTCGAAAGGGTTATGCGAACTCCATTCATCTTCTATGTTCGCAAATTATAACCGACATTAAAGATCAAATTCGAGAAGCCCAACACGTTTCAATAACAGAAGAAGATGTACGAAAGGAGATGTCCTGTGGAGCCGAGCTAAAACTTGAAACTAAATCAGACGGTATCCTGTATTACCTAGATCGTATCTGGATTCCTAACCACAACAATCTTCGTGAAACTCTTATGAATGAAGCTCACAAAACGCGATATTCTATACACCCAGGAGCCGATAAGATGTATCAAGACTTACGATACACCTATTGGTGGCCTGGAATGAAGAAGGATATTGCCGTTTTTGTTTCCAAGTGTCTCACATGTTCCAAGGTGAAGGCTGAACACCAAAGACCCTCAGGACTTCTAGTCCAACCGGAAATACCTGTATGGAAGTGGGAAAATATAACCATGGATTTCATTACCAGGTTACCTCGCATTTCTGGTGGGTATGACACTATATGGGTGATTATAGACCGACTTACAAAATCAGCTCATTTTATTCATATCCGCGAAGATTTCAAGAACGAAAAGCTTGCACGTATTTATATCAACGAAATCGTAAGCCGGCATGGGGTACCATTAAGTATTATTTCTGATAGTGATGGTCGTTTCACTTCACGAACATGGCAAGCAGTACAATCCGCTATGGGCACACGATTAGATCTCAGTACCGCCTATCATCCTCAAACTGATGGACAGTCTGAGCGCACCATTCAAACTCTTGAAGATATGCTTAGAGCATGTGTCATAGACTTCAAGGGAAATTGGGACGCCTACCTACCATTAGTTGAATTTTCGTACAACAACAGCTATCATTCGAGCATCGGCATGGCACCTTTTGAAGCCTTATATGGTCGTAAGTGCCGATCTCCTGTATGTTGGCACGAAATTGGGGAAGCACAAATTACTGGTCCAGAATTTATCTAGGAAACCACAGACAAGGTTCATCAAATTCGAAACAATCTTCTAGCGGCTCAAAGTCGTCAAAAGAGTTATGCAGATAAACGACGGAAGCCCTTAGGGTTTAACATTGGTGATCATGTGCTTTTAAAAGTATCACCGTGGAAGGGAGTAGTTCGTTTTGGTCAAAAGGGGAAGCTAGCACCTCGTTACGTAGGACCTTTCAAGATACTCGAAAGAGTAGGTCCTGTAGCATACAAGCTTGACTTACCAGAAGAACTCAACAGGATTCATCCCACATTCCACGTGTCGAACTTGAAGAAGTGCCTCGCTGATAAGAATCTCCATATTCCGCTGGAAGATATTCAGATTGATGAATCTATGCATTTTATTGAAAGACCAGTGGAGATCATGGACTACGGGGAGAAGCGTCTTCGACGAAGTCGCATTCCAATTGTTAGGGTACGCTGGGAGTCGAAACGGGGACCTGAGTTTACTTGGGAACGTGAAGACTCAATGCGTGAAAAATACCCGCATCTTTTTCCTACTACTTCAACTACTTAAATTTCGGGACGAAATTCCTAAAAGTAGGGGATACTGTAACATTTGTAAAAATCGGGTTTTCAAAACCCGCTCCGTTTTGTAATCGAATATCAAGTTATAAAAGTTATGTCGAATATTTATGATTATTTTGATTTAAAACAATACATAATTAATAAATAAACTAAACTATAAAAATTATATTTGATGAAAAGTTAAAATAAAATAAATAAAAAAATATAACGCTGCCGGGACTCGAACCCGGGTAAGCCAAGACACCCTTCAACAACTTAACACTCAATCACAAGACCACTCCGCCACTTGTTTGTTTTCTGTCATGTTTAGGAAACAAATAGTTTTTATGGACTAAGGTAAATCAATCGATTTTACACATTGTAACTGAAACTGGTTATCAATCACCCAAATCGATTTGGATACTCTCGATTCAGGGAGTATAACCGATAAACGGACGATTCCAATCAATGCTGCCATGAGTACAACTTGAATTCGGAAGTAGATCGGTTTAATAACCGAAAGTCTTCAATTCTCGGATTACTTCAATCCTAGACCTTTCCTGCGACTCAAAACACTCTGCAAGACTCCCAATTGCATTTCCGCAACCTTACAGTCCACCGGAGAAGCTTGAATCAGACCGCCGGAAAAATTCTGCAAGTCGCCGGAAAACCGGGACTCACATCCACACGGTATTTCCTCCGACTCTTTCTGTTTCAATCATGTGATTAATCAGTCACTAACACAACTCCACCATCAGAATCGATCCTAGTCAACGTTTATCGAAAATCTTACCTTCGCCGGAAAACTCCTGAAACTGCCGGAATCACACTGTGAACGGGTATGATCTCCCAAACTTCTGTTAAACCTTGTTTAAGTGACTCAACTTCTTAAATAATCGAACAAAGCTGTTAATTGGTTTCAACAGCCGGAGTTCACTTTCAGTACCGACGAACCTCCGCCGGAATTCTGTGAACAACCTCAATCGGTACATCTTGTTTCCCCAAACTCTCTCCATTCTTTACTTTTAAATTACTTGTAATGTCTGAAAAGCGTATAAGTCATAAATCGGTCATAACAGTCGGAATATGTTTGTCTGTGTAAATCAACGAAGAAGATGAAGACGCAACATAACATAAGGTTAATTAAAATCGGAATTATAAACGGGTTAGACACACAGTCCAGCGGTGGACTGTGTGCAAAATACAAACGCACGTCCCGAGTTCGATTCCTGCTATACGCACTCCTTGTATAATAAAAGGCCTTTTTGTTTAAACTAAATCGGGATAACCCAGTTAGTTGTTAAGTATAATAAAAACCGAGATAATAACCAGGTTAGACACACAGTCCAGCGGTGGACTGTGTGCAACATGAACCACACGTTGCGCGTTCGAAACCCGTCACGAGCACCGGTCCGATTGAATTAAAATGTTTTTGCAAATAAAGGAAATTCGGTTAAATTGAATAAGTGTATAAATATAATTAAAAACAAGATTATTTCGGGTTAGACACGTAGCTCAGTTGGTAGAGCTGCGTGCACGCGAACGGGAGGTCTCGGGTTCGAGCCTCACCCGGCGCAGATTAATTCGCTGACCGAACCGGTCAACGGTCAACGCTAAATAAATAATTTTTTTATTTTTATTTATTTAATTTAATTTAAAAATCAATTAAAAATACTTTAAAATAACATTTTTAAAGATAGAAAATAGCCATAAACTCACAAAAATATATCTAAAAATTTCATTAAAATCCTTAATAAAATCCATCCATTTAATATATTTTTCCATTATTATTTAGGTTAGTATTCCTCGTTGATCCGCTCATCTAATTCGTGCGCAACTCACCATCTCCAATCCAACGCACCCAATGTGAGTGAATCTTACAAATTCCCCGTTTTTAATCACGTTTTGGGGTGTATCATGTGTCTTTGTATATATATATTATTACTAAACCATTGTGCATACATCATATCATGAACTTGTGTATTCAGTTTGTTGCTGTTAAGTAGTTATTATTGGATGCAATTTATTATTCAGTACATGCAATTTCATAGGCCGCCGCTCCCCATTACATTATGAGCGTTGAGCATGTTCCCCATTTTATTATGCGGTTGAACCTGGCGTGCCCACATACGATCGGCTCCGTTTGATTGAGCCTTGATCGCACAGACATTTTCATTTTCAGTACATGCAATACGATCGGCTCCGTTTGATTGAGCCTTGATCGCACAGTTTCATTTATGTTATTTACAGTATGATGTTGGTATGTTCATGTATGCTGCCATGTGTTATTGTATGTTATAGTTGTGACTGCTATTTGCCATTACTTGATTATTTACATTTGCTCATCTATGATTATGCACAATTTTTCATTGATAAACTAACCATAAAATCATTAACAAATGTTTATCTAATAAGGTTCACTCGCCAACTTATGTTGACCCAAAAACCCCCATTTTACACATGATACAGGTGAAGCAGCTACAGCTAGGAACACATAGGACTTGGTCTAGAAGAATAAAACGATTTAGTGTTGGGATTGTTATGCTTGGCTTATTTTCCTTGTATTGAATGAACATGTTTGGATTTTGAAATGTAACTTTGACTTTATTAAATATGAAACATATTAGTAAATGTCATGAGCTTTGGTGATAACCCAATTATGCCCCGACTCTTATTCCGCTGCGGGTCGGGGTGTGACATAGACATCATGAATTTTGCATGTAACACACAAAACAAAAATCTTAAAAATTTCTAATCAACTATAGTATAGGCTCTAAGGGTCTAATAACCTATCCTATATCCCTATAGTCATGGCTCTGACACCAATCTGTCACACCCCGACCCGCAGCGGAATAAGAGTCGGGGCATAATTGGGTTATCACCAAAGCTCATGATATTTACTAATATGTTTCATATTTATTAAAGTCAAAATTACATTCTCAATAATCCAAACATGTCCATACAAATACAAAGAAAAATAACCAACTAAACAATCCAAGCTCTAAACCAGTTTATTCTTCTAAGCCAATCCTATGTGTTTCTTGCTGCAGCTATTTCACCTGTATCATGTGTAAAAATGGGGGTTTTTGGGTCAACATAAGTTGGCGAGTGAACCTTGTTAGTTAAACATTTATTATTGATTTCTTGTTATTTTTATCAAGGAAAAATTGTGCACTAGTCATATGCGAGCAAATGTAAATAATCAAACAATAGCAATAACAACCACAAACAATAACATACAATAACATATGAATTTGCATGAATATATAACATGAATGAAACTGTATATGTTGGCAATGTCACGTTCACGCTCATAATGTAATGGGGAACTGACGGCCTATGATGAATGTCTGTGCGATCAAGGCTCAATCAAACGGAGCCGATCGTATGTTGGCAACGCCAGGTTCACGCTCATAATGTATTGGGGAACTGCTCAACGCTCATAATGTAATGGGGAGCGCCGGCCTATGATATTGCATGTACTGAAAATAATAAATTAAATCTAAACAATAACCACACAAACAGTTGATACAAGCTGAATACACATTTGTTCATGATATGATGTATGCACAATGATTTAAATATAATAAATGGTAAGACACATGATACACCCCAAAAACGTGTTTAAAACGGGGAATTTGTAGAGATTCACTCACATTGGGTGCGTTCGGTTGGAGATGATGAGATGCGCACGAGTTTGAAGGATTGATCAACGAGGATTAACTAACCTAAATAATAACGGAAGGTATAGTAAATGAGTGGATTTTATTAATAATTCTCATAGGATTTTTAGATATATTTTTGTGAGTTTAAGGCTATTTCCTATCTTTAAAAACATTATTTTTAAGTATTTTTAATTGATTTTTAAATTAAATTAAATAAATAAAAATATAAAAAAATGTTGACTTTTGCGTTGACCATTGACCATTGACTGTTTGACTGTTTGACCGGTTCTATTGTGTGAATGTATGCGCTGGGTGAGGCTCGAACCCGAGACCTCCCGTACGCGTGCACGCAGCTCTACCAACTGAGCTACGTGTTCTAACCCGAAATATTTCGGTTTTTAATTTATTTATATACTGTTTTAATTTATTCAAAATTCATTTATTTTTAAAAAGGATTTTAATTATCAAACCGGTGCCGTCAACAGGTCTCGAACCCGGGACCTGTGATTTAATGTTACACACAGTCCACCGCTGGACTGTGTGTCTAACTTGGTTAATATACAGATTTTTGTTATACTTAACATCTAATTGCGAAAGGATCCGGTTGAGTAAAAAAAAAGAACATTTTAATTACAGAGAGTGTGTGTGTATCAAGGATCGAACTCGCGGCGTGTGATATATGTGTGCACACAGTCCACCGCTGGACTGTGTGTCTAACCCGAGATAATATCCAAATTATATTAAACTTATAATTAACCTAACTTCGTCTTCTTCGTTACAGAATCACAGCCTACGGCTACTCTATTGTTTTCTTGTTTAATTCGATTGACAAACATTCAAAAGACTAAAATGAAATGGCAGAGCCGATTTTGGAAGTAAACATACCGGAGAAACGATTTATCTCAGAGTTCCGGCAAGTCGTCGGCTCTGTTTTTATGAACTTCGACTGAGCGAACAAATTAATAGTTTTGATTAGCTAATCGTGGAATGGAAGTACTAAACAAGAGTTATCAGAAGGTTTGAATGACTATACCGTTTTACAGCGGAAAATAGGAATTTTCAAAAGTTTTCCGGCGAGAGTGAATTATTCGATATCGACGTCTGCAACTGTTTCCGATTGAAGGTTTTGAGTTAGCAATAGCTTAACAACTGATAGACGATGAAAGAATTAAGAGACTTACTGATTTGATGGAAGACACGGTTTTCCGGCGAAAGTCCGGCGAGTTCAAAAAGCTGCTCCGACGAACTGAAAGTTGTGCGAAAATGAAATTGAAGGTTTGCAGATGAGTTTGAGTCGCGAGAGGGGACTAAGGTTTGAGTAAATCAGGAAGTGCAGATTTTTCGGTTATTAAAACCGATCAACTTATGAATTCAAGTCCATTCAACACCAAATTGATTGAAGGTGTCGGTGTATCGGTTATAATCGGTAAACCGCGAACAATCAAACGTTTTTGGACGTTTGGTGACCGATATCGGTTACAGTTAGCGTAACCAGATCAATTCATGATTGACCATAAAATTTAATTGTTTCCTAGAATTCACAGAAAACATCAAGTGGCGGAGTGGTTATATGTGTGTGTGATAAGTCTTTGAGCTCTTTCCGGCTGACCCGGGTTCGAGTCCCGGCAGCCTATTTTGCTTTTTATTTATTTTATTTTTACTTTTTTTATCAATTATAACTTTTATATTCTAGTTTGCTTATTAATTATGCATCATTAAAAATTAAAATTGACATAAATACGCAACGAAACATTTATAACTTGATATTCGATTACAAACGGAGCGGGTTTGGAAAACCCGTTTTTGACAAATGTTAATATATATATATATATATATATATATATATAACACTACATTTCTATACGAAAACTATATATATAAACTACTAAGCGAAAAGTTCGAGGGATCGAACGTCCCCCGAGCCCCCTTCTAACCTACGCCCCTAATAAAACATATTTAACACCAACACATACACAAAAACATAGGTGGAGGATGAGAAAAGGGAAGAGAAGAATGATGCAAAAGAAGACGATGGTTAGAGAACCAAAGCAATTGGTAAGAAAAAAGTGGCAACATGTGTTTGTATAATGAAGGTGGTGGATACCGGATGCAATTCCAGATATATACGAAACAAACAAGACACGAACTAATCAGATTTGTGTTGTCATATACAGCTAGATTTTGTATCCTTCGCGCGTTGCGACGGCACCGTACGCGAAATGGGACGTATAGATTATAATCGACTAGGCTCGTTTCCAAATAAATCTATGTAAAATATATGATAACTCAAATTTATACAAAACATAGTCTAGCTCTAAACATATATAAAACAAAACGTTTTACAATTGACCCATCTTATTTTCAAACAAAAACTACGTTACAACATAGACGAACTCGAACTTATACCAACACATCCATAAAAGAAACGTAACACATGAGTATCAGGGCAACCTTGAAACTTTAGAAACGTTAGTGAGTGAAGTGATATTTACAAAGTTAGAGGGTTACCTTTTAACACTATAGCTAAGTTTGGGGTAGAGTGGGTTAAAAGTTACGTTAAAGCATAAATGAACTTGAATCTATATCGACACATCCATAAAACAAACACTCAAGAAATTAGTTATAGGGTAACCTTTGACACAATAGCAAAGTTTAGGGGTAGACTGGGATGCATGTCAAAAGTGTGAGTGTTAAAAGAGAAGTTAGAAAATACGAGGGCATTTTTTGTGAAGTAAAAAAAATTGGGGGTCGAATGGGTTAATAGTTACGTTAAAACGTACACAAACTCGAATATATACTCACTCGTCCATAAAACAAAAGCGTAAGAAATTAGTTTTAAGTCATTATTATAGAAAATAGTGTGATTAACTGATTACTAACATCTTCGTTCAATCTTGAACTAATAAAGGGTAACCATACTAACATATAAACAAACATAAACATGAGGAAGTATATCAATGATCATTTTCAACTTATATAACTTAAATTTGTGACGTTTGAAATTCAACATTATATAGTTGGCTAGAGCTTTATAGTTACTTGTTTATTAAAAAAAACATTAACTGATTTTTTCCATATTCATTTCAGTGGGTTCGTTTTGGTAGATTTTTACTAACTTTTTCCAAATCCTACAAGGTTTTCACCGTTTTTTTCATTTTTTTCCAATCTGAGTGGTTCATGTGAACCCACAAAACAGGGCTGGATCCGTCACTGATTATGCCCACGCACACGTCACTATACCCAAATCTTATTACAAATTCAAAGTTCTTTCAACAAAAACAGAGAAAGGTAGCAAAAATGACGATATTAATGATGATAATGAAAGACTAAAAGCCAAAGTAAGAAAGCGAACTACTTTTAAAGTGTTACATTGGCTTTGGATTTTGCCTGAAGCTGCCAGCTTATTGAAAATATTAGGTACTTAAAACCAAGTTTCAACTTCATCATAGTCGGGCCATGCATTGAACACCGACCTTTCCTTTTAAGACATGTAATAACTGTGTCATGTTTTGTTGACTTGCATAACCCATATAATTAAACGGGTCAAGTTTTGGTTGAAACCTATTTAGTTAAAAGGTTGACCCGTAACACATTTAATTATATAGATTGACCAGCTAACACGTTTAATTCGTTTATCACAACCCATTTAGATAAACGAGTTAAATGATTAGTGCTTGGATAACACGGATTTATGTATGCTTGGTTCGAGTTGACATTTTAGACAGATAAATATATGGATCATATTCGAGTTTAATGATTCAACGCGTTCATCTAGCACGATTTACACCCTCATCTATTTCATATTGATAGTGTCTCTTTGCATAATTGCTTGTATACTTTTATTTAGTACAATATTATTTTTATTTGATTTCTTAATAACAATATTATTTTTTAATATATAACTAGTATTAAGCTCCTGCGTTGCAGCAGTTGTCGTAAAACTGTGTCAAGTAATACCAATGCTATACCACTGTCAGCGACCACTAACACCAAAAAAGCTCGTAAAAAAAAAATAAATAAAAACGAAAAAAAATAAGTCGAGCGAAAAGCAGACATAATCTTTGAATTACGCACGCTCGTAGCAGAGAACTTAAACCGATACATAAAACACAAAAATAACTAAGTCAATCCAGGACCTACGCGTTAGGACGAACCTGTCAAACAGAGAAAACAGATGTGTTGCGACGGGCCAGTCAAACAGGAAAAATATACGAAAGAAATGTTGAACCCCACACGCACGTTGGGTATTAAAAATTAAAACGAAACGAAAAATTTGGGAAAAATGAAAAGTACGATGGAACCAAAATTGAAAATAAAAAAGTTGGGATTAAATTACAAAAGATAAAAAATTGTGGGTTAAAAGTAAAAAAAAAACAAAAGATATAAATAGCAACTTTAAACAAGGGGTAAATGTTATTTAGACAAAAGATCTAATACAAATATACTTATTATACAAAACGTACGAATAAGGTGAAAATGTAAAAAAACGGTGCATTTTTGTAATTATTTGCTCGACAATTATCAAAATTACTCTACAAATGATTTTATAGAGTAATTTTGATCTTGTAGAGTAATTTTGTAAAATGTTCTTGTAGAGTAATTTTGATCTTGTAGAGTATCATAATTACTCTAATGATCATGGTAATTTTGATCTTGTAAGGTAATTTTGTAGAGTATTATAATTACTCTACAAATGATTTTGTAGAATAATTTTGAATTGTATGTTGTTTGATAAACTTGCAGAGTAATTTTGATACACGTGTAGAGCAATTTTGATCAGAGTTATTTTGATACACTTGTAGAGTAATTTTGATAATTACCCTACGAGCAAATAATTATGAAAATGCCACCGGTTTTTTTTGGCTTTTTCATGCCTTTCGTAAGTTAGTACGTTAAAGTTATTTGTACGAGAGCTTTATTCATGTTATTTAATATTAATAAAAACTCTTATTACACTAAGGATCGATAAGGCTCGACGAGCTTCACATGCTAGGCTCCTCGAGCTCGGGCTCGATAAATAAATGAGCTATACTCAAGCTCTGCTCGGGCTCGATAAGGCTCGGCTTATTTCTAGCTTTTTCTTGAGCCGATCTCGAGCAACTCGCGAGGCTCGTTTGCACCCCTAAATTACACTTTGGGAAACTTTCGACTTTTTAGCTTATTTATTTGATGTAACCACCCAAGTTTGTGTTTTCAAAAATGCCTTTTTAGGTAGAATTTTGAATCCTTTTGTTCATTTTTAGTTGACGATTCACCAAGTTCAAAAGTTGAAACATTTAAAATTGTCGGTTTCACACCCTTGTTGGATTCGTTATTTCTTTTAAAATCTGTGTTGTTACAAACTTGGGGGTTTTTTGTTTAACATCTTCTGTAGATTTCTTCACAGACAAGTTTAGGTTAAAACATAACCCAATTCAACCCATACTTGAGTTAATGGGTCAAAATTGCTACCTCTACATGGTTCAATGTTTTTAAGCGTGTTTGCTTTTATACTTTCTTTTCTTGTTTTATGATATCATCTTAACATTTTTAAAGCAAAATAACTATTACATTGTTTTTTTTTCAGGTTTGTCGTCGTAGAAGGTTTCAACCATCTGGATTATTCACAGCCCGGGTTGATATGCAAGGGTCTAGCCCAGTATGTTGGAGTCTGTTGCTAAACCTATATTAAGAATCTGGTTAATAACAATATACTTCCACCTTTGTTCCGTTTTGGTATTATTAAAGTATCTTTTTATCCCATAATCTAAGTTTCTTGACGAGCAATTTTGGTAATTATGTCTGTTTTTAACACGCTATGCTGATGATGTCGCATTTAGTTGGGAAATGTCATAGAATGGCTACTTTCGCCTTTGGTCGTTTTGGCATTTTGTGCCATTTTGTCAATTTTTTTTTACTTATTAGTCAACAGAGTGAATTTAAAACTTCCTGCAAACGAACTGAACGAACACGGACAAGATCTTGTTCATGTCCGTTTGTTAAGGAAATATATGTGTTCACGAACTATTCATGAACACTTACAGATGATTTTTATGTTCGTGTTCGTTCGTTAAGAAATTAAAGTGTTCATGTTCCTTTTGTTAATTTTAGGCAACGGACGCAAACGAACAATCATGAACACAATGAACACAAACTAATGTGCATGAACACAAATGGAAACAAACGAACACAAACAAGTGTTCATGCACATAGTATATAATACACCGATTCTTATCAAATATTTTATTGTCGAAGTTTTGAAGTATTTAAATAAAATTTAAAAACTAAAAACACCAATGAACTTTCAAACACAAACGAACACGTTACCGAACGTTCACGAACATAAATAAACGAACGTGGTCTCTGTTCATGTTCGTTCATTTAACTAAACGAATGGAATTTCTTGTTTGTGTTTGTTCATTTATTAAACGAACGAACACAAACGAACTGTTTGTTGAACGTTTGGCTCGTTTGCCTTTATTTGTCGGAGTTTCGAAGTACTTCCGGTTACCAAATTGGGTCGTACCAAATGACTAATTAAGGCCACATTAGCTTTTGTTACACCTGGTATCCAGTCAACAAGATTACCAAATAGCTGAAAGAAAGTATAATTACCAAAACAGACAATGGTCTTAAAGTATATTGCTATTCTGACATTTTCTGTTTAGGATTTCTAATTATTGCTGTTTTCCAGACACACATCGAGCGTAGTTTACTTATTATGTGGCAGGGATTACATGCTCTTTTTACCGGAGAGGATGATACATGGGACGCTTGGCTAAATGTTACCTCATCTGGATTTACTAGCATGGTTAATTTCGGAGGGACTAGCCTTAAATTAAGGCGTGGGTATGCTCCATCACGTTCACCAAAGCCGAGCCAGGTATATTTTATTTTTCTCAAGATTTCCTAAATGGCAGATATTAAGGACTTAAGGTAGCTAAATGATTGGGTTCGGTAATGGGTCAAAACATATCATTACATGATACATGTTAGATTGTCAGGTTGGGCCTAAGCAGTTAATGCGCTAAAAAATGGTTATCTGTCAAGGACCGATATTTGAGATATAGGTTATCGCGGTGGGATATCGGTAATTTTAATTTCATTTATAATTGCAAAACACTAACAATTGTAGAAGTAGGAACTGATTAAGAATTGAAACATCAACATTTAACATTTAACACTTAACAATTAACATTTAAGACTTAAAACACTAATAGCAGCAATAAGAAGAAAGACGAAAGACGAATGGTAGAACTAAGAAGAAAGGTACTGACATCGGGAATATCGGTGATATCACCAATATTAACTACATAGGGTTGGGCTGACGCAAAACATGTTTTTGTCCAAAATTTTTATTTTACTTCAACAAAAAATTTATTTGTCTTGGGAACACAAAATGATTATATTAATCGGTTGATAAAATGTGTTTCTAGGATGAGTTACGTCAACAGAAAGAGGAAGAAATGGATGATTACTGTTCACAGGTATAACTGATGGCATTTTACCCAGCTTATTGTTCATAAATGTATGTATCTGATAGTGTTTAGTTTACAAATACAGTTTTCTATGTTGCTGCATATGAAGGCATTGGAAATTTGGGTCCCGGTCGGTTTGGTAGGCAGTTAGGGACGTATAACTAGAGGTGGGCAAAAAAAAACCGGTTTGTTTACCCAACACAGGCTATTAACCGGAACCATAACCGGTTAATAACCGGTACACCAATAACCAGTTAGGAGTTCAAAATAAACGGCGGTTTTAAGCGATTATTAATATTTAGGATCGTAACCTGTTATTAACTAGTTAAAAACCTATGTACCGGTTAACCGGGAAAAATCAAAGAAATGAAAAAAAACCCTGAAAATAACAGGTTAATTAACCAAAAATAACCTTTAAAGTGAATAACCGAACCAGTTAAAGTAATAACCGGTTAAAGCAAAAAATTGAAAATAACTACCTAAACCGCTTAACCGAACCGGTTAGGGAAATCAACCGATTTGTGCACCTCTACGTATAACCTAACCCGCACATGACCCAATTACTTAATCATGTCGAAAAGTTGAACACCAACCCAGACACATGTAACCCGAGAATCTGAACAGGTTAAATGGGTTGGTCAAGTCAAAAGGTTTAAACGGTTGGTCAGGTCAACCAAAACCCAAGCCATTTATCAACGGGTTAGCCATGCTGATGTATACGACCCAAACCTGTTTAGCCCCAACTTTAACCCGTTTATTTCGTGTTTTGTTGGGAATCGTTGTTCGTGATGTTTATTACCATCGGAATCGTAATTGATATCGTTTTATTTTTTATTTTTTGAGAAATCATTAATGGACCGATTTGTTAGCTTTAAAGACATGCATGCAGTAAAACTTCTTTTGGTGTTCAAATTCTTACAGGTCCCAGTTCGGCATCTAGTATTCATGGTTCATGGTATTGGTCAAAGGTCGTAGAAAGCAAATTTGGTAGGTGATGTTAGTGCTTTTCGCCAAGTCACACAAAGCCTTGCTGATCAGCACTTGACGTCTTACCAACGACGAACGCAAAGAGTTCTTTATATTCCATGCCAGGTAATGATTATCTTTACATAATTATAATTAGATCCAACAATTCTTGACCCATTTTCATTAAGGTTACCTAGGGATGTCAATGAGACAAGTATTGGTAATCCCATTCCCATATCCGACTATAAAATCGTTTCCAATACCCGTCGGGTATCGGGTATACTAATTATCGGGTATCCTGACAGGTATCGTGTGTACCCGTTAAAGTTTTGCGATTAATGAAGGTGAAGAAAAAGAAAATTGCACATATTTTAAATAGCGCGCCTGAGGCGCAGGGTCCAGCACCTTTTCGCTCAGCGCCTAGACTAATTCCAAGAAGCGCCAAAAAAGTGCAGTTTTTAGGGGTTTCTTTGGGTTTTCAGGCCTAAGGTGCGCCTCATGTTTTTGGGGTGTTTTTATGCAGAAAAGTGTTGTACCTTGGGTTTTTTGGCTTGTACATCTGGTAAAATGATATAAAAACCTTATTTATAGCTAAATTTTTGGTAAAGGAAGCGAAAAAGTTGTGGGATGTATAAACAAATTATATAATCACCTTGCGCCTCGGGTACGAAAAGCCTGCCGCTTTTGCATTTTGCACCTTGGTTTTAGACCTCGTCGCTTTTGTGCGCCTCACGCCTTTTAAAACCAAGTGTGTATTTCACGTTTAAGTCTATAAATAATAACTAAATATATAGGTTGGAGGGATGGACACTCGATTTCCTCAGCAAATGACGCGAAAACACTCGATTTTGGACCAAAACGGACAAGTTCGCTCCAAAAAGGGGCAAGTTCGCCCGAAGTTGACACCAGATTGGTGCCAACTTCGCCTGAACTTGTACTAAGTTTTCAGTTAGACCACGCCAACTTCACCCGAACTTGTACCTGGCTTAAGTTGGTACAACTTCACCCGAAGTTGTCCTCCAACTAAAACCAGTACAAGTTCGACCGAACTTGTCTGCTGCTCCTTCGCACTTATTCGTGTTAATAGTTGGAAAAAGTATTCTCCTACAATTCTAGAAATGGCATTTACCGACCAAATGGAAGCTAATGGATTATGTCTTCTTATATTATTCTTATTATTATAAAATTTTAAGTTGAATAAATTAACAACCAACTAGTGAGTACTGGACTATCTAAGGGTAAGGAGATAATAAAAATAAAATGAAAATATTTTCTGGTAAATAGGCATGTGGTTCAGGTAATCTGGCGCGGTATCACCTAATACCATACCCGTATCCGAACCCGATCTTTTTCAATATCAATCCATACCGGCGCTGTACCCGTATCCGTCTCATTACCCGAACCGAATGTGCAGGTTTCGGGTTTTCCGTAGGCTTCAGGTTTTTTTACCATCCCTAACACGTTTGACCATAATTTCTACTTTTTAACCATAGTTTTAGTATGATCTTATTATTCATTTATTCTGTCCACATTATTGATACAATTGGTCATTTTATATTGCCAGTGGAGAAAGGATTTAAAGCTCAGTGCGGAATCTGCTGTAGAAAAATGTACATTACCTGGTTTACGTGAGTTAAGAACAACATTAAGTGCAACGGTACACGATATTTTATACTACATGAGACCAATCTACTGCCAAGATATCATTGACTCGGTATCCATTTTTTTATTTATCTACCCCGTTATTTGCGATTGTTTTGTTCAAAAATTGTTTTTAGAATTTGAATCCGGAGGAAGTTGAATCCTTGTGTTTGGTTAGCAGGAAATGAATGGAGTTCATAATAATAAATAGTTATAAATATATTTTTGGAATTGAAACAATTACAATAACCGGTTATAATAAAATAAAAATCAACAAATAATTATAACTTTAATACTAATATATAATTAGAATAAAATTATTACTTTAATTAAATAACTATTTACATAAATAGTAATAATAATATTAAAGGATATTAGGATCTAGAGTAAAATGTCATTTTCATCCTTGAGGTTTGTCCAGTTTTGAGACTTTCGTCCAAAGGTATGTTTTTCAGCATTTGGATCCAAAAGGTTTGAAATCTTGTCATTTTCATCCGGCTCGTTAACTCCATCCATTTTTCTCCGTTACGCCAGGGGTATTTTCGTACATAAAGTGAAAAAGACCGAATTGCCCTTTAAGTTAACAAAAAAGACGGAATTACCCCTGACTTAACGAAGAGAAATGGATGGAGTTAACGAGCTGGATGAAGATGGCAAGACTATAAACCTTTTGGATTCAAATGCGGAAAAACAAACCTTTGGACGAATATTGCAAAACTGGCCAAACCTCAAGGACAAAAATAGCATTTTACTCTAGGATTTATTTTGCTTGAAAATTCAACATTTAGAACCTGATCAGCTTTATGACTGTATTTAATTTTTATGTAATATAGATTTGAATTGAAAAAACTCGTGTAATTTAGATGTGGTCCATTAAAGTCTTGAGGTAGTAATTTATTTTTGATTTACTGTTGTCATGAACTTGTGCAGGTTTCCAACCAATTAAACAGGTTATACTTGAAGTTTCTTAAGAGGAATCCTGGTTATGATGGAAAGGTGTGTGATCTTAGATCCATTTATAGATGATTGGGTTGAGTTGGGTGGGTTATATATTATTTGATGCAGATCAAATGGGTAACACTTTAAAAATCAGATGCAATGGAAACGCGTTGAAACTAGATTTAAAATGCATAAAACCTTTTAAATAGTTCTATTTAGATTACTACATTAGTATTTGTATCTTGCAGTTAGAAAATTTATGCAATTTAATAAATAAAACACATTTATAGGCAATGGGCCATGCACTTGCCCATGATAGTAGGCAATTTCGACCCGTTTATAGGTAAGTGGATCAATTTCGACCCACCCAAAGTCAATTTTAAATGCATAAAGCACATAAATAGTTTCATTAAGAAATATCATATTGTTATTGTAATCATATTTAGCAAAACTATGAACAAATTAAAAAAAAAAGACAAAAAGTGCCCACGGGCCAACACGACCCTGCCTGTTTTGATCCACATAAAAAAGTTAACCGTTTTGGACCGTGTATAGCGAAGTAGGCTATATATTATCTCAAACAGGTCAAACTTCAAAGATCATACAAAATGGAAACAGGTCGAAACTCACTCAAAAGTGTAATTAAAATACAAAAAACCTTCAAAGTATTGTCTTTGTAGTCATATAATCATTTATAAAACTTACAATACAGGAGACAAAGGCCTTACCATTATTATTGCGGTTTTTGTGTCATCAGGTTTCCTTATATGGCTACTCCTTAGGAAGTGTCCTCTCTTATGACATCCTTTGTCATCAAGAAACAGATTTAATCATAAATGAAGTGGGTACAGATATGGTGGCGTCGCCTGTGAAGGGCATAAATGGTAATTTGTCAACGGCAATGGATTTTGAGAAACCGGATAATCCGGTTTTAGATGAAACTGGAATAAATTGTGGTGATGATCCTCTCGAAATGCAGTATGAAAGTAAGGGAGTCTTAAGAAGCATCTCAAATCAAATTGATGAGAAATTTACTAAAAATGATGAAAGCATAGTAATCAAGTCACTGAAGGAAGAGGTCATGAAGTTTTAAACTGCTATTTTATTATATCTTTAAATGGTCCTTTTGTTTTATCCTAATTATTTGTGTTTATGATCTTGCAGATTGATTCTTTGAATGCCAGGATTAAAGAATTAGAATCACACATAGTTAAAGGTACCATCTTGAGTATAGAGGGGGAACAATCGAATTGGTGAAAATAACAAAAAACAAAACATATATGTAATCTGACCAAAATACCCTTGAGTTAACTGACATTTTTAACGGAGTTAATGAGTTGAACGAAAATGACAAAAAAATGCAAACGTGAAGAACCTAGATGAGAAAAAAAAACTATGTATTTGGACTAAAGTGGCAATTCTGGCCAAACCCCAGGGACTAAATGACAATATACTCAAAGGAAAACGAGTCAAATGGGTTGAATGTTGACCAGAGTTAGTTTCGAACATATACAACCTCCTAAGTCATTTTATTTGAAGATTCAGATCATTATAACAATAAAATGTTTGGTCAACCCAAGTCAACCCGTACTAAAATGGTTCGTTTCATTCCAAACCTGTTTTGATTACTTACCCAACCCGTCCGACCTGTCCTTGCCACATCTTAGTAATACCATCTATTGAGTTAATATTTGTTTTATATTTATAACAGCAAATAAGCAGGAAACTTCAACCGCAAAAATGAAAGTTTCTCTGTGAGTTCTCCATTTTTGAAAAACGACACTATGAAGAGTTACACCCGTTATATAAACTACACCAAGTTGCTGTTTAAGGTAACTGTTATATATTTTGTGTAGAAACATTGAATTTTAAAATAAAAAAGAACTTGATTAACATTGACAGTTGATTTTTAAAGTTGAGTATTTTGTAATTGCTACTTTTAGTTATTACTATTTTTTTTGCATAAGCGTGTTGCCCAATTTCCATTGGTATTAAAAGGTTTCAGATTTAAAATTTGTATTAATAATCCAATTTCAGAATGGTTTCTTAGGGAAGTAGTAAAAATGAGGAGGTTTTTGGCTAGTGTGTTCTGTAAAAACGTTCACATTACCCAATAAAGGTAACTGATGGAGTGTTCATGATCCCGGGTTCGACCAGTTTTGATGAAAATTTTGGGCCAAACCGCTAACTGCCGTTTTTGGGAAAGACAAACCTAACCGGCCTGATTTTACCGGTTTGGTGCTTTCACAGGTCGGTTTTGGCAGGTTTAACCCTTTCTTTTTTCCAGTTATAAAGATGTTTCATGATTATAATACATATACATAACTACATATTCCAAGTATGTGAAAAGGTACAAAGATAGTAAAGGTTAACCGGCTGGTTCCAAGTTGAAATTAAATACTTGGCTAATGATTATCTGGAATTTAAGATAACCATGAAACCCTGAATATATGGGAAACCAGGGGTGAAAAAACAGGCAGGTCAGGCATGTTGTTATTGTTTAGTATGGGTTGAAAAAGTGTTGGGTTCAAGTTGACTTGAAACATTGTGTCCAAGCAATTTTATTTTATGAACAATTATGTATTTGTAAAAAAATTCTAATTTTTTAGAATCAAATGATTTAGGATGTTTTATGAACAATTATGTATTTGTATAGAATTTCTAATTTTTAGAATAAAATGATTTAGGATTTTTTTGTGAATTATACACTATGAGCGACTTTTAAATATTTCGACCCATTTGACCCTCCTGATTGACCTGCTATAACTGCACTGGACATGTGCTATAAATAGTTCTAGTTGTTGATTGTTTGATTCTTATCATATTTCATATTCATGCCAGGTGGATACATTCTTTGCAGTAGGGTCTCCACTTGGTGTATTTCTTGCCTTACGCAATGCCCGCATTGGAATCGGTAATTATGAATTTTGATCCTTGGAGAATAGTACGTTGGGTACACCAAAATTAGTGTAATTGTCATTTACCTATTGAAGAACCTATGTTTGGTGTTCATTTGACTATTTGACCTTTTAAAGTCTCACTTCATGTGAACTATCAAACTCCTTTCACCAATTCTATACTGCTATACACACCTGTTGTTTACCATGTGTGAATTTGTATCTAATTTTTAGAGTTCTTTTGTTTTTGTTTTTTTTTTTCCCCAGGGAGAGGAAAAGATTACTGGGAAGATAAAAGTATAATTGAAGAAATGCCGTGCTGTCGTCAAATGTTAAACATTTTTCATCCTAGTGATCCAGTGGCATACAGGTATCTCTCAGCCTTTGCTTATCTTTGTATATCGTAAAGCAAAATAAATATGAGATCAACAGTTCTATATTTTTTCGCAGATTAAGTTTTTATAAAAATCAGTTATTTCAATAAATTAATTTTCATATATAGGAAATCAAGTTTTTCATGATAAGGGTCCAGTTTTATTATAAAAACTTCATGTTATATTTCAACTGCTTTAAAGAGTCGACGACCTCTTGCATCCGACACGTTAATGTTTTCTAAATCTTGATACAAGCAATGTCTACAAAAAAAATAAAATAAAATTCTTTTAACAAACTACATAATTACATCATATAACTACGTAAGTGCACTTTAGTGTTGATGTTCACATGATTTTTAACTTTCTTACAAATGAAAATAATCCATTTTGTTATTAAGCAGAACACATTTTAATTTATATGTACACCCTTCTGTTATAAAATGCTAAAAAAGGGGGGTATTATTTATATCTAGATTTATTAATGATTCAAATTCTAACTAAAGCTATCAGTGTGATAAAAATAAAAAAAAGGTGGTCAGATTTATAAAACGTATGGTAGCAAACCTGTAATCTTGTTCATATAATTATTTTCTGTTTTAACCTTAAAAAAACATCATGATGACACCTGGCATGAAATAAACTGGTCTTTTTTCTCAGAGTAGAACCACTTGTTTGTAAAGAGAATATAGACAAACGTCCGGTTATTATTCCTTACACAGAGGTGGAAAGAGGCTGCATGTCGTATACCAGGTACATGTTCTACACATATACTTTTCAACGGGTCAATTTGGCATGTATTCAATATCAAACGGGTCAACTCGTCAAATCTCAAAGTTCAGATAAAATGGAAATGGGGCAAACGAGTCGAAAGTCACTCATAGTCTATCTTTAATGCATACGAGATACGACCAACTAAATTGTTTCATTCATTTATATGGTTTATTGTGTAGTCATAACTAGCGCATCTATCATTAATTAAAAAAGTTACAATGCATGGAGGCTACCTAAGTATTGAGCCTTTTTCATTTAGGCCATCCATAGGTATCCAAAGTATTATATATATGTCACCCACATACGTATTATTAGGTTTCATTTAAACCAATTATAGCTGAAAAACATGGTGGATAACAAATACGCCATTAAAAGGTTTGAAATGACCTTTAGTGAGGTGTTAACATGTTATAGGTAAAAGTAAAACTTTATTATTTTAAAGAAGGGATATTCGATTTAAATAAACCCCCAGTTTCATCATTTGGCTGATAATTATGAATTGTATTACACCACTCTCAACTTTCACCTTATATTCCTCTAGCACTCCCAAACTAACTGAACTCTAACCCAGTTAGCTAACGTCAGATGCCACGCCACTAAACAAGTGCCACATCATATGCTACGTCAGCGAAAAATGCCACGTCAGCAAAAGGTGCCACATTAGATGCCACGATAGCAAGAAATTGCCATGTCAGATGCCACATCGGCCAAAAAACCAACTAGATTAGGGTTTTGTTAGTTTGGGAGTGACAGAGGAAAATAAGTTGAGAGTCACATGGTACAATTCGTAAGTTAGGAGTGTTATCGGCCAAATGGTGAAACTTGGGGTTATTTAAATCCAATATCCCTAAAGAAATTCAAGAACATTTTTATCATTCAACATATTTGTGGCTGAAATTAGTATACATGAACGAAGAACCCAAATACATACTTGGAATTGGATGGCCTATAACTTAGCTTCAATTAATGGGACCTCTTTGGCATACGTATTATCAAGAAAAGAAAATTAAAAAAACGGACAAAACAAGTTTTCCCATATGGACCCGACCCGTTACCGACTTGTGTGTTAAAATAATTCTTATACATGACGATGCAGAAATTTGTGGAAGGAGTTGCATCACGCTCTAAGGATGTGGTGGATCAAATGAGCTTGGCAAGGGTTGTTACTAATTGGCCTACAAATATTGTGCCATGTATCCTATTTTGTAGAGGAAATTTGAATTTTAATAATCCAAACTACGAACCTAGGGCCAATAATGATCCATACCGGCAATTTGACCAATGTCACTTTAACTTTCACCTTTGTTGACGGAGAAGTATGTCTATCTGCCCCTAATGAGTAGTGAGTTATTTTTATCCCAATCGGAATGTTGTAAATAATATCATTTTTAACTCAACATAAAATGACAGTTAGGGTCAAACGTATCTCTTCTCCGTTAGAGTAATTGCCAGTATGGATTATTATCTGCCAATGGGTCGTTGTTTGGATTACCAAAATCCAATTTGCCTTTTTTACGTAACATATTAATTAGGATTTAATCTTTGTAGGTTAAAGTCCTAACAATATGTCAATCAAGAGACAATGATGATCATGAAGGTAATTTAAGAAACAAATAAAAAATAACGTTTTTGCTATCAATCATCTCAACGCATACTTTTTTCTTCATTTATTCGGCGAAACTCTTATTTATATTTACTACACGATGGCCAAATATGATATTTGTAGTGCTTTGAAAAGGCGAATTTATGAATGAAATTTTGAACTTCTCGAACGATACATATGAATGCCATTTTAGTTAATTAATTTTTTTTTCGTTTTGTTTTGGCTTTTAGGTGAAACATTTGAAGAACCCGCAGAAATAGAAAGATCCTATGGTTCAATAATGATGGAGGGGTTAACACAAAGTCAAGATGGCCGAATTGATCATGTACTTCAAGTATGTACTATTACTTTTTGAGTCAATTCAGTTTCCTGTTTTGACCAACTTAAGAAAGATGCCAATTTTGACTCGCTCAGTTTGCAGTAGGGATGCAAACAAGCCAAGCTACTCGTGAGCTACTCGAGATCGGCTCGAAAAAAAGCTCGAACGAGCCAAGCTTAAACGAGCTCGAGCCCGAGCTTAAAAACAAGCTCATTCAATAAACGAGCCTGAGCCCGAGCTTCACTTATCGAGCCGGCTCGTGAGCCTAAACGAGCCTACTGTTTATATATATTTTTATTAATATAGTAAATATATATTTAAATACTAATAATTGATATTTATAATTCTTATATAAAAAATAATAAGAATTATAATTAATATAAATTAATAATTAGGAAATAATAAACGAGCCGAGCCGGAGCCGAGCTCGATCATGAAACATTACCTATGAGTCGAGCTCGAGCTTGAGCTTTCATAAGTTAAACGAGCTCGGGCTCGGCTCGTTTGCACCCCTAACTTTCTTATGGGTTATGTTTTATCTCTAATGGTGCCGAAACAGTTAAAAGTTAATAGGAGTGCTTTAAAGGAAATGGGTAGAAAGTTTTCCATGAAACCTACTAAATCATTTTAATAAAAAAGATCAGAAAATTATTGGAACAATATGATTTTTTGTATTCTATTTGACACACTGATTGGTTATAAAAAAATACCCAACCTTTTACAAGTAACTAATTCTAATTATCAACCCATAAGAAAAGTTTTATTTGCAATCCACATGCATATAATGGTCAACTTTCTTAGCGATATATATTATTATATATTTCATTTATTATTGTTTAGATAGATGATCAATTGGAATTCTATTGTGATTGTGTTTCCTAAATTAGAGATAGGCAGACATTGTAATTCTCCATATTTAAAGGGCTCTCTTTTATGAATTAGATCATCAAGAATTATACACCATAAACTCTTTTATGGTATCAGAGCTTCGGTTCTGAATATCTTCTTCTTTTCCCTTCCCTTTTTTTTCCGATTACTTCCTTAACAGCCGGTCATCATGACCAAACCTGATGACCAGACATCATCATCCAAACCCGAATGACCAGCACCCTAAAACCCTTCACCCTGCCTACTCTGTTTCGAATATACAATCCAAAATCCGAACACTTGACGGTACATCTGTCACATATTCTTCCTGGTAAAATTATTCAAGTTCCATTCTATTGCATACCGGGTCATCAACCACATCGATGATACACCGCCCCCAGCAACCCCAGATCCAACTTATACGGAGTGGAAGGAATTGGATGCTTTAGTCTCTCAATGGATATATAGACGGTCTCTGATGATCTGCTAACCAGAATTCTCGACACCGAAGCTTCGGCTCGAACCAGTTGGTTAAAACTTGAGAAAATCTTTCTTAGCAATAAGAAAGCCAAAGCAGCCGCACTTGAAACCCGGTTTGTAAACCTCACCCTCGCAGCATGTAGTTCCGTTGAAGACTATTGCAAACAACTGAAAGATTTAGCAAATCAACTGGGAGACGTTGACCAACCGGTTACGGAATCACGCTTGGTACTGCAGTTAGTTCGTGGGCTTTCTCAGGAATATGACACTACCGCATCTTTAATCAATTCTCAAGATGTTGATTGGGATCTTGCCAGATCAATGCTCAATGATGAAGTTATTAGGCAAGCTGCTCGCCAACAACAATCCTCGTCTATCTTGGTAACAACATCCAACCCAAACTCCACGACCCAAACACAACAGCCCTCTCCTGCAACACCCTCCACCGATAATACAGCTGCTTCCAACAATGGCTCCTACCAGTCCAATTATCGAGGAAGTGGAAGGGGCAAGAATGGTCAGAACTACCGCGGACGGGGCGGTCGTGGACGTGGCAACAGGGGAAACCCTACGGGACCTCCTTGGCAGTTCCAGAACCCACAAACTTATCCACAATGGGCCTGGTGGAATACTCCACCTTGCCCATATCCGACTGCAACCACATGGCGACCCAATCCAACTCAACCCAATGTTGCAGCCCACTACACATGCTATTCGGGGCAGCCTAATTATGGTCCAGCACCACCCACACCCGGATACGATGCATTATGTCCGTCGGATCTCCACCAAGCTTTCAACACTATGCAGCTAAATTACACGGAACCGTATCCGGTTATGGACACAGGGGCTGAACGTCATGTTACCGAAAACCGAGTTATGATTCAACTTCCTGATTCTTTTTCTGTTACTGCTAAACTGTTAGTCGGCAACAGGCAATGTTTACCAATTAAGGGTTCGGGCACTGGTTACCTTCCCATGTATAACCGAACTTATATTCTACCCAACATACTTTATAGCCCCCAAATTATCAAAACTTTATTGTCCGTACGCCGTTTCACACGTGATAATAATGTTTCTGTCGAATTTGACCCTTTTGGCTTTTCCTTGAAGGACCTCAAAACGGGCCGGCTCCTTTCCCGCCACAATAGCATAGGCGATCTTTATCCAGTCACTCCACCTACCCTTCCGCCACAAGCTTGTTTGATTGCATCTTCAACTTTACCATGGCATAACCGCCTCGGGCACCCTGGAGCACAAGTTTTAGACATTTTAACTAGAAATTTTGGTTTTCCGTGTAACTCGAATAAACATTCTTCTTTTTGCAATTCATATCATTTATCTAATAGTAAACGGTTACCTTTTTATGAATCCACTTCTTTTACTTTTTCTCCATTTGACATTGTGCATTTTGACTTATGGACATCTCCTATACTGAGTAAAACCGGATATAAATACTATATGGTCTTAATCGATAATTTCTCAAACTTTGTGTGGGCCTATCCTCTAAAATATAAATCCGAAACATTCACCACTTTCACCAAATTTCACCGTTTGATTGCAACACAATTCAACCGCAACATCAAAACGTTTCAGTGTGATCTTGGGGGCGAATTTGACAACAATGCCTTTAAAAGCTTTGCTCAACAACATGGTCTGTTGTTTCGGTTCTCCTGCCCTCAGACATCCTCCCAAAATGGTCATGCTGAACGAATGATTCGCCGTCTCATTGATTTCATACGTTCCCTTCTCATTCATGCACAATTACCACCAATGTTCTGGGTAGAAGCACTTCACACCGCCACCTATCTCCATAACATTCTTCCTACTAAAAGACTCAATTTCTTCACCCCAACTTTTGCCTTATATCTCCGTCACCAACGTACGACCACTTACGGGTGTTCGGGTGTGCTTGTTATCCAAATACCTCTGCCACCCAACCACATAAATTACACCCACGGTCAGTTCGTTGTATTTTTTTGGGGTACCCTCCTAATTTCCGGGTTATCGCTGTTTTGACCCTACTGCTGGTAAAGTCATCATCTCTCGTCACGTCACCTTTGACGAACACACTTTCCCCTATACCATTAAAATCCCCTCCGCCACTTATTCATTCTTAGATGATATTACGCCACTCGGTTTCATTTTCCGCCAGCCCGTCTTCATACCTCCTAACCCCACACCACCTCCACCCATCATACATACCTATCACCGACGCCCGAAACCTACCACCGCTGCCCCATCGTCCCATGCTGCTACGACAGCTCCGTCCCAGCCCGCCCAACAGCCTACGGCTGTTCCTTCCCAGCCTCCTCTCTCCACTAACACCCACCCAATGACCACCAGATCTAAAGCCCACCGTACTTTGCTTTCCACCTCTATTTCTCCGGTTCCCAATTCGTATGCCAAGGCCTTTGCCGACCCTCATTGGTTACATGCTATGCAGGCTGAGTTTAGTGCTTTACAGGAAAATGATACATGGGAGTTGTTCCTAGACCATCTGACCGCCCGGTTACTTGTTGTATGTGGATTTTTCGCCATAAATTTAAATCTGATGGGTCACTTGAACGGTATAAAACACGTTTGGTGGTTAATGGGAAATCTCAGACAGTGGGAATTGATTGTGAGGATACTTTTAGTCCGGTTGTGAAACCGGCTACTATAAGGACTGTATTGTCCGTTGCTGTTTTCGTTCTTAGCCTATCCATCAACTGGATGTCAGAACGCTTTTTTACATGGAATTTGAATGAAACTGTATTTATGCATCAACCACCAGGATTTGTCGACTGGCGTTTTCCTAATTTTGTGTGTCGGTTGAAAAAGTCCCTTTATGGTCTTAAGCAGGCCCCTCGGGCGTGGTACACTAGGTTCGCTACTCATATTTTATCACAAGGATTTTGCAGCAGTGTGTGTGACAACTTGTTGTTTCTCTACTATCGTGGCTCACAGACAGCTTATTTACTTCTATATGTTGATGATATTGTTCTCACTGCCTCCTCCAATGAGTTATTACAGGATATTATTCACATGCTCTCATGAGAGTTTGCCATGACCGATTTAGGTCCGCTACATCATTTTTTGGGGATCAAGGTTACACGGACATCTAGTGGTCTTTTCTTAGATCAAGCTCAGTATACTAAGGACATCATCTCACGCGCTTCTATGTCCTCTTGTAAACCATGCACGACACCCGTTGACTTATCTACCAAACTGAGTGCTTCCGATGGTTCTCTATTTCATGATCCTACCTTATATCGTAGCTGGCTGGTGCATTGCAGTACCTTACATTTACGCGCCCGGACATTTCATATGCTGTTCAACAAGTTTGCCTCTTCATGCATGCCCAACGGGATCCTCATTTTGCTTTTCTGAAGCGTTTTTAAGATATTTACAGGGCACGGTTGATTACGGTATTCGTCTTGGTAAATCTAATAACACTCTTTGGTTGCCTATTCTGACGCTGATGGGGGTGGGTGTCCCGATTCTCGTCGTTCTACTAGTGGTTATTGTGTTTTCCTTGATGATAATTTAATTTCATGGTCCTCCAAGCGGCAGCCGACAATCTCTTGCTCAAGTGCTGAAGCCGAATATCGGGGCGTCGCTAATGCTGTTGCTGAAACAACTTGGCTTCACAACTTACTTCTTGAGCTGCATCTTCCTCTTCAGAAGGCTTCTGTGATTTATTGTGACAATGTCTCTGCTGTTTATATGTCAGACAATCCTGTCTAGCATCAACGAACCAAGCATATCGAGATAGATATCCATTTTGTTCGTGAAAAAGTCCGCGTCGGACATATTCGAGTGTTACATGTGCCCTCAGCCTTACAGTTTGCAGACATCTTTACCAAGGGACTTACTCGTTCGTTATTTCAGTATTTTAGATCCAGCTTGAGCGTCTGTCCACCGCCCGCTCAAACTGCGGGGGAGTCTTAGCCGATAAATATTATTATATATTTGATTTATTATTGTTTAGATAGATGATCAATTGGAATTCTATTGTGATTGTGTTTCCTAAATTAGAGATAGGCAGGCATTGTAATCCTCCCTATTTAAAGGGCTCTCTTTCATGAATTAGATCCTCAAGAATTATACACCATAAACTCTTTTAAACTTTGGTTAATATCATTTGTAAATTCTCATCTCTTGAAATTTCGATGATGCAGGATAAAACATTTGAACATCAATACATATCGGCTGTTAAAGCACATTTGTAAGTATATATTAGCCGTCTCGTATTGTTGTACCTTCACGCCCCGCTTGCGGGTGCACGTATAATGTATATATGTGTGGCCCTCGAGGGGCAAAAGTGTGCACTAATTTTAATGTTATTTTACTAATATCGTGAAAATAACGTTAAAAGCGGGGAACGGTTAATCTTGCATCATGTAGTGGCGTTGATAGCCGAAAGACAAGGGGTACATGCACTAATCGGCCTATTTGCCGAGAGTTATGCGCCTTATGTTCAAGGCTTGATGCAAAACTACTATGGAGCCGGGGGTCTCACTGGAAGCAGCCTCTCTATTCCTACGGGGTAGAGGTAAGGCTGTTTACATCTTACCCTCTCAGACCCTACCTTAGCTTTGCTATTGGTTGGATTACTGAGTATGATGATGATGATGATGATGTATTGTTGTATCTTCCTTTTAAGCTTTAACTGTTTTGAGCATCTCTTTTTTTTGCAGAAAGTACTGGAGAAACCCTGATACTGCACTATTCATATTAAAGCATTTGTATCGAGACATACCAAACGAGCCCAAAATATACTCAGAAAGCACTAGACATCAAGAAAACGATGATCGCGAAGAATTGTTTGATGATGAACAGCTTCCTTTAACTTTTGCTAGTCAGAACTTTCTGAAGCAGTTCTCAGTTAGAGCCAAAAGGTTCTTGAATCAGTGAATGCTGATGACTTTCCTTGTAAAAAAGTTGACCAACATTAACTTACGATTCTTCGCCTTTCACCAAGAGGTTTTATGCTTTAAAAGATGGAAACAAGCCAAGTACAATAGGGGGTATAAACCACTAATGACAAAAGATCAACCGGTCGACGAAACCCGACGTATTTGACTTGTATTAAAATTATAATGCATTGACTTGAAGCGGTTTTGATCCGTTACTCAACTTGCCTGATCCACCCATTTTCCACCTCCATCTAATGGGTCATTTTGAACCGGTTTTGGGCTATATTGTATATTTTGAATGAAAGACTCGTTTGACTTTTGACTTGAAATATTCAATGTACAACATTGATATTGACCAAGAGAAAGGACGATTGACTATGACCAATTCATTGGGGGATGAGTTCTATATGAATCAAAGAAACTTATGTTAGGTTACCAGATTAAGAAAATTAGAAGCAATGTCTGATCTTCCTCGTGATATCTTAACCGACATTCTTTCCGGGTTACCTGCAAAGGCTTTAGGGCAGTTCAAATCAGTATCCAAGTACTGGTTTTCTTTAATATCATCTCCGTGTTTTATTAAACTACATCATCGTTGAGCCCTCTCGGATACCAACACTAATCATTCGCGAGTGTTTATCATGTCAACTCATTCATTGCACTCGACCAACTATGAATCACCATCATGTTATGAAGGCATTGATGATGATGATCATAACTCAAACGCCATGATCAGTTTAAAAGATCCTTTAGAAAAAGAATCAGTTGGTGAAAAGGCATTGGGTTCTTGCTATGGTTTGGTTTTCTTTGTTTGTTATAATGATGTTATCCTCTTGTGGAACCCAACTACTCAAAAGACTCGTTTGATACCGGACCCGAATCACCCGATAACACCATTCTCCAATGCCACTCGCTTTTATGGGCTCGGGTATGATTTTTCAATCGATGATTACAAGATGGTTAGAGCGTCGCGCTCCATTTCTAGTGATGCTATCACTTCTCAAGTTTTCAGTCTTAGAACCGGATCCTGGAGAACGATCAAGGCCGCCCACATGAACATCAACGATCCGGATGAAATTGGGTCGTTTTCCAAAGGCGCAATTCATTGGATAGTGAGGCATAAGGCGCATAATGGCGGTTTCAACAAAAGTGAAACGATACTTTCATTCGACGTAAAAGACGAGGTTTTTCTTGAAATTCGCTTACCAAATAGTGGCGAATGCGAAAATGAGCAAAGTGGATTTTGGAGTGTGGGAGATTTGAAAGGTAGTTTGTATGCAGTTTATGGTGGTGATGGTATAGATATGGATGTGTGGGTGATGAAGGAATATGGTGTTGAAAGGTCATGGAGTAAGGTGATTAAACTAGATTGGATTAGATTTCCATGTGATTAGGAATGATGCCAGTGTGTTTTACACATGGAGATGATGTTGTGATTGATTTGGATTCATGGAGCTTGGTGAGATTCAATATAAAAGAAAATACGTATAAAACATTCAAGAAATGTAGTACTGATTGGCATTTTTGGGTCGTGTATACCGAGACTTTGGTATCGCCTTATGGTTAGCGACCACGGTTTCATGCAGTAGCAGACCCATGATTTATTTTCTGTGAGGGCAAACGAGGGGCTTAACCAAACATTAAAGAAGACAATCAGGTTTTTTACCTATAAAATATACTAATTTTTTTACGAGAGCGGTCACACCCTCCCAACCCATAAGGTAGTACTAGATCTTCATGGATTTTCTTAGAAGTTTTTGGGTACCTTCACACTTTGACTGACTAAATTTTTGTATTATATGTCGTTACTTTCTTGTAGCTTAAGTTTCAAGTTGTTACTAATACTATGTATATTACTTTGAAAATTTCAAATTTATAGATATAAATGTTTAATGGTTGGTTATGCATTTTTATGTTAATTGTGTTGAAAATTTCTATTTTATAGTTACAAATGTTTAATTGTTGGTTATGTATTTATATGTTAACTAGCAGGATTCCTCACGCTACGTGGTTGGAACTCGGTCGGTATCGATTTGGTTTGTTACTGATTGGCATTTTTGGGTCGTGTATATAGAGACTTTGGTATCGCCTTATGGTTAGCGACCACGGTTTCATGCAGTAGCAGACCCATGATTTATTTTCTGTGAGGGCAAACGAGGGGCTTAACCAAACATTAAAGAAGACAATCAGGTTTTTTACCTATAAAATATACTAATTTTTTTACGAGAGCGGTCACACCCTCCCAACCCATAAGGTAGTACTAGATCTTCATGGATTTTCTTAGAAGTTTTTGGGTACCTTCACACTTTGACTGACTAAATTTTTGTATTATATGTCGTTACTTTCTTGTAGCTTAAGTTTCAAGTTGTTACTAATACTATGTATATTACTTTGAAAATTTCAAATTTATAGATATAAATGTTTAATGGTTGGTTATGCGTTTTTATGTTAATTGTGTTGAAAATTTCTATTTTATAGTTATAAATGTTTAATTGTTGGTTATGTATTTATATGTTAACTAGCAGGATTCCTCGCGCTACGTGGTTGGAACTCGGTCGGTATCGATTTGGTTTGTTACGAAACCTACATTCATTATAGCAAATGGAAAAGAAAACTAAAAAATAAAGTCGTGATTTAAACCAAAGGATATTGACACATCTTTAAAATCGATTGGAAACTTAAACCCAAAACAAATACCGGTATTAATTCTGATAATAACAATATTGGTACCGATGTTCAATCAGAATCAATTTGATTTATCAAGGTGACGGTACAGTCGATAGTCGTAGAATTTTATGATACTGAAAAATACTCAACTTGTTTTTTTTTTTTTAAGTTTCCATTTTCAATAAAAAGTAATACCGAAATGGCAAGAAAAAAAATGAAACACATTTACGTATTCAACTTTTAGAACGAATCACAAAACCGTGTTCAACAAAAGCTATACCGAAATGTCAAGGAAAAAAAGTTTAAATACAACTTCGTATTCAACTTTTATAACTATAATAATGTATGTGTATATAGGTTATGTGAAATTAAAAAATAAGAAAAATTCTTTAAAAAGTTGGAAATTAATAATGTCAGAAATATATATATATATATATTGAATTTATAATTAGAATATAAATATTATATATATAGTGAGAGTCAAAGAGAAGAAAAATTTTTAAAAACTTTTAAACCAACAGAAATTTTCATTTACTTTATTTAATGTGTGTATTTAATGTTATGAAAAATGGCATATATGTAAATCTATAATTATCGTTAATTAGCTAATTAATTAAACTTATAACTCATTTTTTTCATATACTCTTTCAAGATAAAATAATTTTGGTGTAGGACAATTTTCGACTTGTATAGGATAAATTTTAGTATGTGTAGGATAAATTGTGAAATGTGTAGGGTAAATTTACATGTGTGTATGGTAAATTCCGGTAAATTTAAGACGTATGTAGGATAAATTTTGAAATGTGTAGGATAAAATGTTTTTGCTTTATTAATGAGAGATAACATAATTAACTAGAGAAGTTATATCTATTTTATGTTTTATCACTATGCTCTTTCTTCGTTTTCTTCTCACATTAATTTTTTTCTCAAATGAACCTTCCCATATATATATATATATATATATTATATATATAAATTGCACAATAAACATAGATGTACTAATTTCTAAAAGTGTTCAAACGCTTTATAACGACCCAATTCGATGTAATTATTGCACTCGATATTAGTGGTGTAGAGAAGATTTTTTTTTTTCAAGTGGTTCACTTTAAAAGTGCTCAATGTTTTATAACCCAACGTTTTACATCTACTTCTATTAAAATAACAAAAACTCAAAAACTCAATGGGTTCGCGTGTCCAGTAACTTTATGATGGCTTGCGTGTGAACGCCAATACATGAAGGCTACGTTGTTTTCTTGTCATCCAATGATCCAAAGTATCCGTTCATTTTAAACTCACACTTCAAATGTTGTATTTTTGTTTTCTTGAAGTTTCATTTGTATGGATCTTGGTGAGGAATTTTAAAGTGTGTTACCTCTTGAAATTTGTTGTGTGTAATTGAAAGTCTGTTTACAGATTCCGAAAGTTGTTTGCGAAACTCATCATTTCTCGCTTATGGCAACAATTTCTGACACGACTATGATACCAAAGTAATTAGGTTTTTGGTCGACTAATACAACTTGTTTTTATTAAACGAGTTAACCCAAACATCAGTAGTTTTTGTTAAGCTCCTTGACATGAGTAAACATGACAAGTTATTTCACGTCACGCAAGAGCCGTCCAAATTAGAGGTGCACAAAACTTACCGGTTAATTAACCAAAACCGTAACCCGTTAATAACCACTTAAGGAATAACCAATTAGTGACATATAAATATGCTATGTCGGTGGTTTTGTTTTCTTCTGCTTTTCTTTTTATATTATTATAATGGCTAAAGATATCATTCAAACTACCAAGCCACTTTTTCAAAAGTTTTTTCTTTACTTTTACCCTCCACTTGTACCAAGTGCAAGTGCAAGCAATTATATATATATATATATATATATATATATATATATATATATATATATATATATATATATATATATATATATATATATATAATAAACTATAGGTTAGTAACCAGTTATAATATTTAGTATAGTAAATGGTTATAAACCGGTTAACCGAAAAAACAGAAAAACTCAAAAAAAAGGCAAATCGAAAATAACCTATTAATTAACCGAACGATTAAAGTAATAACCGGTTAAAGCGTTAACTGGTTAAAGTCAAAAAGTCAAATTAACCGATTTGTGCACTTCTAGTCCAAATCAAGATACTTGTTTGGAGTTTGGGCTCAAAAGTGAAAAGAATGTACACCACTAGTTTTTGCCCCGCCCTCGTTGCGAAGCACTAAGCTGAATATTTTCTCTCATAACATGTAGGTCTATGCTTCGGTTACTTGTAAATACTACTCATAAAATGACCAAAAAAATTTTAACATCGAGTCAACCAATTAAAACAAAGTACTGGACAAATGAGCATGTTGCAGTAGCCGATTGGCACAATCGTAATCTCACAAGGGAAAAAATAAAAAGGATGGCAAAACTATAAATATAAACCGAGTGCAAAACCGTAAGTTGGCTTAAAAAGGGAAAAAGACAAAACTAATGGAAAAACTGTAAATTTAAATGAGTAAAATCGTAAGTTAGCTTGACGAATGGAGAAATGTCAGCCTAGCAACTGGCCGTTCATTTCCACCAATAACAGGAAAATACTATTCCCTCTTATGGTAATTGTTGTTATAGGTAGCTTGAGAATGAAGAAATGTTAGCCTAACAGTTGGCCGTTCATTTCCACCAATAACAGGAAAATACTATTCCTTTTATGGTAATTGTTGTTACTAGGTAGCTTGACGAATGGAGAACTGCTAGCCTAATAGTGGCTGTTCATTTCCACCAATAACAGGAAAATACTATTCCCTCTTATGGTAAGTGGTGTTATATTTCTTACGGTAATTGTTGTTATAGGTCGCTTGATGAATGGAGAACTGGTAGCCTAACAGCTGGCTGTTCATTTCCACCAAACAAGAAAATACTATTCCCTCTTATAGTAATTATTGTTATAGGTAATAAAATGTATTGTTATTTGTAGTGGCTTAATTGGGTTTTTGTTGTGTTCTAATGAAGAAACTTGGGCCTTTGAGCTGGGGATACTTAGCCTCGTGATGATGGACAGCCACGGCCCATTAGTTGATTACTATATTCCACTATTCAAGGTTCATAACTTCATCATGAATAGAAAAAGTTTTATGTATAAATCTTATGTATCTGTATGCCCTTTCAATACGTAAAATTATCCTATTATAAAATATAATAAAATTAGTTACTCTTACAGTTGGCTTGTTTACATAAATAAAGCATACACACGTCCAAATGTATCAAGGGGTTGTTTGGCAACTTTTGAATATTTAAGTATTGAACCAGTAAAATATCTGAACCATTAAGAGCCAGTATAATGCTTAACCGTTCAGAGGAAAATGTTTGATCAATTTGGATTAGAGATCATAATCATTCAGACTCAGTATTATGCTTAACCATTCAGAAACAAATGTCTGAACCATTCAGACATCTGCTCGCGAAACAAACAGTCTAAACCATTAAGAACCTTGTTAAAAGGTAAACAAACAGTCCCTAAATTTCTATAGTGGTTCTAGATGCCGGTTGGGTTCACAAGCAAATAGGTTTGCCTATTTCTTGATAAATTTAATGCATAACTAGTATGTTAAATAAGACTAAAATAATGATATCGGGTTTGTTAACGAGTGTTTTATGCAAGTGATTCCACTTCGTGTTGCTTTCAATTTTTAGAGACATATAGGAAGAAATAAATTATAAGATTGAAAAGTAGTGTCACACCCCAACCGATGGTAGAAACATCGGGATGAGACGAAAACGAGATTGCTCATTGCTCACAACGCTAATAAATGACAATATTTAATTAAATCTAAATTTCATTTCACAACATTATCAAATACAACATGAAGCAATACAATAAGTTAATAAAACATAACAAAATTTGGTACAACATTTATAAATCTAACGTCTAAAATGTGCGTATCTAAGTCCTTGCTATTTTGATTTCATAGCATCATATCCTTCAACCTGTAACATGTTTTAAAATAAAGTCAATGCAAAAGCAAAGGCGAGTACACAAGTTTAAGCATAGCATACGTATACGAATAAAGTTTTAACAATCCTCATGGCAACCAAATCTATACAAGAGAAATATCAAGGCATGCAATACTAATAATCAAACCCTTAACGCAATCACGATGTTTTAACATGACTTCACGAATAACACGATGGAGGTGGATGCGTGAATTCCTATAGCGCTAAGCATGTCAAACGAAGGCTAAAAATAGTTAATGACTAAAGCATAGCATAACGAATATCCAAGACAAGCAACAAGTATACGATTCAAGTATTCATGGGTATAGGATTGTTTGTGAGTTTCATAAAGTTTAAGTGTTTGTGATTTTTGTATAGGTAAAACATGTTACACCCAAAAGTGTTATAAACAAAAGTGGGTCGAGTGTACTCACAATATTGCATATGCTTTCCGATTGGTGATTCCGTAAAGAGTTGGAGGTTAGAGCTTCAAAGCTTCTTTTAAAACACTTAATGTTTTCTTTTAGAACTCTTAGACTCTCTTCCTTGCTTGGAAGATTTGAGAGAAGTATAGAAGTTGGGAGAAGAATGGGTGGAACACTTAGTGTCCTTTTAGAATTCTTGATTTAGAGAGATTGAGAGAATTAGAGAGATGGAGAGAAGAATGGTGTGAAGAAAATGGTAGAAGGGGATTGGTATTTATAGGTAGAGAATGTGGAAAAGGGTGAAATATGATTGGTTAAAGAAGGTGGAAGAGGATTGAGAAGGTGATTGGTGGAGAAAGGAGGTGGAAAAGGGTGAATATGATTGGTTAAAGAAGGTGAAAGGATTGAGAAGGTGATTGGTGGAGAAAGGAGGTGGAAAAGGGTGAAATATGATTGGTTAAAGAAGGTGAAAGAGGATTGAGAAGGTGATTGGTGGAGAAAGGAGGTGGAAAAGAGTGAAATATGATTGGTTAAAGAAGGTGAAAGAGGATTGATGAGGTGGAAATATGATTGGTATATTTCTTGGTATTTCTTGAGTATATATTATGTAATTGAGTATATAAAAAGTATAAAAGTATAATTCAAGTATTGAGGATGTGCGTATAAGTATTTATACGTATAAAAGTGTCGGTTTGCGTATAAATACGTATTTTAAATGATCGGTTGTGTGAATAAAATAAAAAAATATAAAATATGAATCTTATTATGATTAACGCCTCGAATTGTGAGATTGAAATTAAAATACGAATGTAAGGTTTCTAAAATTAGAATACGAATACGAACTTTTTTTTAAAATAGAAATACGAAGATACGAGGCGTTACAAGTAGCAACTCACTTAAATTAGCTTAATTCTAGAAATCATTTATAAAAATAAAATGTATTTAGAGTAACATTTAACACCAGACATGCATAAACCATATGCCTAGCTTTGTTGTTCCTAGCACGATACATATGCGGTTAATCTTGTTGGGAAATTTTAATGAATCGATCATCAAAAGACGTGTATTTATTCTCAAATCAAATTATTTCGGTGGTTATGTCTAGCTTTGATGTTCCTAGTACGACACATATGTGGTTAATCTTGTTGGGAAATTTTAATAAATCGGATTATCAAATAGGCGTGTATTCACTCTTAGATCAAATTATTTCGGTGGTTCTCCCGAATAATTTAATCAGATACAAGTCTGATTTTCGAGAAATTGAACAAGTGTATGTTTGTATAGAATTTTGTCTGAACCAGAGAAAAATGATCAAAAACCTTGTATATGAATTTTGAGGTTGCGGATGATTAACTGCCTAATGGCAGTTATTTTAGTTTTAAGACAAAATGCCACCAAAACTACCATTTTTTTATGTTTCGAAAATATGGCATTTTCCAGAAAATTATTTTTTCTGATGCAATTTTAGTAAGGCAAATTTATTAAAATAAAATTTTCCAACCTACCTGGTAGCTCGACCCCAGCCAAGGGCGTTGCCCGCTATAACCCCCGTAGAATACGGGCTCCGCCCGTACACTTTGAATTATAATAACTCAAACAAAAGTGCACTCCCACACCTCCTAACTTGCTTGATGTGTATTATTATTCGCTTTGATCATCAAGTCAATCCCAATTACACAAAAATATCTAACATTCCTCCCCCATTTTAGCGTAATTCTTGAATAACTTAAACAAATTCACAACAATCAAACTTATGCATAAATGAAATATCGACGATTGAATTTCACATTAGTATATTACACATTCCAAATATTCGAATATAGGGGTGTCGCTAAGGATTGAAACCTTTCTATTACATGAAGATAATATACACACAAGTTTACATACTCTAATGTTCTTTCTTAACACTATTTTTACTAGCCAGTGTCCCATCTTTCAATGAACATATCAAAGCCAAGTCCTAGCTTCTTGAAGCGGCTAAAATTCATGCTCATATAAGTAGCTCTTTGTTCTTGCACCTGCATATGCAATTTTTCAAAGAACTATTAAGAAGAAAACCTTCAACCTCCTTTAACTTGCAGGTCTGAACACATACCTTGGGATGATGCTACTCATGTGTTCCAATTTCTAAATATTAAGCTTTCCACATTGAATTCAGCACGTAACGTCATATTAGGTGGGAATTGAGTATCTTAACACGAGAAATTTCATGTGAACTTTATGTAACGCTTCGCATTTTGTACTTTATTATTTAGTAAGTGTAATCGTATTTCTATTTATAGGAAACTAGTAACCATGTTCTGTTTGTAATTCGTTTCCAACCTTGTAATCGATAGGTTGATTATAATGAAAATTCATACTTTATTTATACTTGTTATGCGTGCAACCAATCATTTAAATACATACTTTCATGCAAATCATACTTATTATACATACGATACTCATACGCTATAGCATTATTGTCACACCCCGACCCGCAGCAGGAATAAAAGTCGGGGCATAAATTTGGGTTATCACAAAAGCTCATGATATTTACTAAAGGTTTCATATTTATTAATTTGGAATTAAAACTTAAAATATCCAAAAGCAAAGAAACATACAAGCACAAATAAATATTGTTCTCAACATAATATATTTTTATTGATCTTCTAAGGCTATTCCTATGTGTTCCTCTCCTCAACCTGTCCACCTGTATCATGCGTAAAACAAAGGTTTGGGTCAACAAAAGTTGGCGAGTGAATCTTAGTAAACATTTAAACAGTTGCTATATATTTGTTATTTAAATAAAAATTGTGCATGAATCATAAGTGAGCATATGCATATATATAAACAATCACAAACCACATAATATCCACAATGAACACATGACATGATGAATGATGAACTTGAGATCAAGGCTCAATCAAACAGAGCCGATCTAATGAGGCACCTAATGCTCAACTCGTATCACACAGGACTGATGGGCCTTAAATGAATGATTGCACCGAAATGATAAAATGTATCCACACATAACCACACCAACAAAAAATACACATTTGATCACATAACGATTTTAGCACAAGTGTTTAAATAAATAAATAAAACATGTACGATACATGATACACCCCAAAATGTGATTAAAAAGGGAGTTTGTAAGTATTCACTCACCGTGGGTGCGTATTCTTGGTTGATGATGAGTGCGCACGAGTTGAGGGTTTGTTCGACAAACGAATACTAACCTAAAATAATAATACGATAATTTGATAAATATAAACAAATTAATATTTTGATTTGATTCTTTTGTTAGATTTTTAGGTTATTTTTGTGGTTTTTTATTGAGATTTTAAAACCTTCATAATTGTACTTTTAAGTATGTTTAACTGATTTTTAACTAAAATATAAATATATAAGCAAGATAAATAAATAGAACAAAAATAAAATAAATAATAAAAAAAAACATGTCAGGTCTGACAGGTGACCTGACCGGTTCGACCGTGATAATAGGCAGCGTGTGTAGGATTCGAACTTGAGACCTTCCGTTCACGTGCACGCAGCTCTTCCAACTGAGCTACGTGTCTAACCCGAAAGGATTCTGTTTTTAATTATATTTATACTCTTATCAGCTTAACTCATAAATTGATTAATTTTAAAAAGGTTTTTAAATGATTCGAACTGGCATGCACACCCGACTCGAACCGGTGCCTTTGCGGACAATTTGCACCAGCCCAACCAGTTGGGTGGGTGTCTAACCCGTTGATGTAAGAGTTTTTATTATACATATGAACTATCGGAAGAGTGATCTGCATAGCTTTTAAAAAGAAGAATTTTACTACTGAAAACCGGTTACATGCAGTATCGAACTCAAGGCTTCCGCTTTGAAATTGCACACAGTCCACCACTGGACTGTGTGTCTAACCCGCTTAAAACCCACAATTTAATTATATAAATTATTAACTAACTTCATCTTCTACATCTAAATTAAACCCAGTTTCCTGAACTCGATCGTGCCTGATTAAAATGGTGTTGTTGTGTATGTTTATACATTACTCATGCTAATGACAATCTACCAAATAATTAGGAGGTTTAGCGATGAACGTGGAGTTCCGGCAATGGATTCCGGCGAGTAAAGCTTGACTTCCAGCGTACCGAATTGAATTACGACAAGAACAGAGGACTTGAGCAGTGATGATTTCGAGTAATGATTGAAAAATGTGCGAGCTTAGAATGATTGCTATGGGGTATTTATAGGCAGAGGTATTTAAAAGTTTCGGTTATGAGAATCATAGTTATGAATGAAATTATGTAAATTTTCGGTTATAACTGATGTTTTTCATCAGTTATATCCGTTTGAAATCGACCAAAAACTAACATCCTTGAATTTGCGGGGTTGACAAATGATTCGGAGATGAACCTGATTTGCAGGTTTTTATTACTAATGCTACTATATAATTTATTTGTTTCCGTCTTAAACACCAAAGTGTGTGTGGTGTAGTGGTGTTTGGTGTGTGTGCATACATGGGAGACACTGGGTTCGATCTCCGTTTTCCCCTTTTATTTTTGGTTTTACTATTTTTAAGTTTATTTTAATTCACTTATCAATATTTTATTTATTGATCAATTTAAAACTTTTAATTCTACCACCTTTGTTAATAGAAGTAACTGATGCAAGTAAATACGCGACGAACAAATAACAAATACTTTATTAAAAAGGTGCGGGTTTTGGAACCCGTTTTATACGTATGTTACAATTATACTCGAAAATCGGTTAAAATACGTAAAAACAACCTGAACCAACATTCCCGTGCGAGTTGGACCCCTTCGCACGAAGAGGGCACTCACTTCGCACGAAGTGATGGTCACTTCGTACGAAGTGAACACTTCACACGAAGTGGATCTGGCAGCAACCTCCCTCTATAAATACAACTCACTTCACTCCTTCAAACTTTCCAAAACTTCACTCGTTCACACTGAAATTCCAGACTTTTGCATACTATTCTCAACCATTCTAAGTGAGTTCTAGCTCACTACTATCTTTGTACTTGTAAATTCTTCTCTAAACTTTTCTACATTTTTTCTTTTGTACCAAGTGTGAAGACTGAAACCAAGTTCAACATAGATGAACTTGTGTTCTAGCTAGTGTGAGAATGTTGGGAGCCTTGGCTTCCAAATTAAGTTCCACACTTCACTTGTACACTTTTTCGTATATTTCAATTTCTGTACATTCATCACCAACCGGGTTTATATCGACATACTTGTGCTTTGGTGAATCATATAACGAGGTTTCATACCTCCTTGCTTGACCTTTATGATGCATCTTATGAACTAAGGACATAAACTATATATTACGTACTTTTTTATAAACCTGGTCCGGACCATGATACTATCAAATTTTGATCAAGTGTTATGACCTTGCATGTTCACCTCGTTCCTAAACTTCTCGTTCACATAAATCAGTGTCGTAACAAGTGTTAAACGAGCTACATCATTTTAGAACTGTCCACTTCGCACGAAGTGAACAGTCACTTAGCACGAAGTTAGAATTAATTCGCACGATATGAGCAGCCACTTCGTACGAAGTGGCATTTTTCTACGTTTACTTTTCATACTTTCTGTTTCCGAACTCGAACACACCCTCCAACGCAAATACTCACACCTTCTGTTTCCCGTATAGGGTAACTTCGGCTCCTACTCGTCACCGTAACGACTCATGGTTTGCTTGTAACACTTTGCAAAACTGTGAGTATACTCGAATCCTTTTTCATCTTTAAACACTTTTAGGTACAACATATGTGTGCTATTAAAATCACTAACTCACGACACTTATGCTTAAACACGAAACAATATTCATATCATACATGCTTAATATGAATACTTGCAAACTTGTATATGCTAGAACCGAATGCTTAATGTGATGTCATTAACTATGTACAAGCCTCCCTTAACATGTATAGTGCTATAGGATTAACCACCGCCTGTATTCGTGAGGTCATGTTAAGTAAACAAAACGGTCTAGTCATTGGTATGATGCTAGGGTAAACTTTGGGTTCACATGTATAGTCGCATTACTAGTATTCTATGTTAGTTCAAGTAAACAGTTATGTCATGTGGAATGTTAAACTTTTATTATCTAGTATTGAAACTTGTATACTCGCCAATGCCTTGTGTGTTGAACTATACTTTAATATATGTTGTAGGAAATTGATGATGACGAGATGCATGGAATCTAGTAGGATTGAACTAGAAACCCATTTAAATTTAGTTGTAATGTTGGAGCGTGTTTCTTAATTATGTTGTTGTATTTTGTTTCCAAATCGATGTACTTGAATCCTTTAGAAATGAAATGGAATTTTGTTGATTTAATACTTGTCGCAAATTTAGTGTTGTGAAGTCTCGAGCAATCTATTTTGTCCTGCCCTGATGTTTCCGCCATCGGTTGGGGTGTGGCACTTTAATCCTATCACTACAGTCGCCTTGTGACAAGTTCTCTACATAACTCTTTGGTTAAATGATCGGATAAATTATGTTGAGTTCTCACAAACTCCACCAATATTACCCCATGCATGATGAGCTCACGAATCATGCTATGTCTAACTCCTAAGTGTCTAGACTTCCCATTATACACTTGGCTATAGGCATTAGACAAGGTAGCAGTACTATCACAACTAATAGATATTGGTGATATAGGTTTGGGCCACAATGGAATCTCATAAATCAAGTTTCTTAGCCACTCAGCTTCTTTTCCAGTTGCGGCTAATGCTACAAACCAGACTCCATTGTTAAATCAGTTATGCAAGTCTGTTTCTTAGATGCCCAAGATATGGTACCTCCTCCAAGCAGTAAATTCCATCCACTCGTGGAAGAATGATCTTCCTTGTTGTTAATCCAACTTGCATCCAAATAACCTTCTAAAACTGAAGGAAATCAAGTGTACGTAAAAACAATATATCATGGTTTCTTTCAAGTACCTAAATACTCGATTCATAGCTTGTCAATGACTTGCACCTAGATTGCTAGTATACCTACTAAGCTTTCCAACAGCATAAGTTATATCCAGTCTAGTTGTCACACCCCGGATTTCCAACCCCGAAATCCAAACACCGGTGGGCCCGGGTGGGGAGTATCGTGACAACAGTTGATAACATCATTGTCAATTAAACACGGCACAGCAGAAGTCTTGGAGTAAAATTACTATTACAAACCAAATGTTCGAAAATACAAAATAATATACAAGCTTGTAATAGAAGATCCACAGGCGGATCATAAATTGTACATGGAAAGAATACAAAACAGACTTTGGGCAGATTTAGGATTTGCAAGATCCTCTATCACTACCGAGCATTTCGGCCTAATTTCGTATTGTACCTGCAGATTAGTCTTTTGAAAATACGTCAGCTTTCGTGGTAAATACACCCAACTGACTCACTTTGAAAACATTTAAAAATGTTTTAAGTGCGTATCAGCACAAAGATTCTTTTTTATAACTTGGGTTAATTGGCCGTCCAACCTTGTTAACAAATTTACATGTTTGTCAAACATACGGGGCTCAGCACGAAAACCGAGACACAATTAACGTACACACCACTTTGGACTCACGAAGGAGTCAATTCCTACCAACCTTGTGGGAATGCATAATTGAGCGTTTATCGGGTGTATGCCTACACCCGCGCTAAGGTCGTGGCCATTTTGATTATAATGAGCCGAGGATATCCAGGACACGGTAGTTAACCCCCGATGTTTAAATTATCAAACAAAACTGAGTAAAACATAATATACGGATTTCTATCCCGAACCGGCGTTCGATTAATCCCATTTCCGACCAAGCGGTGATAATTTACCGTAACCCAAGCCCGTATAGGGGAAATAAGTCGAGAATATTTACCTGAGCTAGTCTTCTTTTAATTTTTAATAACTCAGCCGTACACAAAAGGATTAAGTGCAGATAGCATTTACCGGCAAGTCTCTAGTCTTGATTATGGCATAAACTAACCAATTAAATACTAACGGTCTTATTTAAGTCATAGACTTAGACCGACTAGCGTATTTGATCAAAACGTATGATGCTAGATTAAATGATGATTCGATAGAATGTAGTTTAATCCCAACAAGTACCTTGACTTGTTTAATATGGGTAAACTATTAACATTCTGGATTTTGAGACTTAAATGACAAGGTTAAACCCGTTTCGGTTAATTTCCGTAAAATAGTTACATATACGTAACCGTGCGCATATTAGCGATATCGGGTAACCGGATAAGTCATGGACAAGTTCTATATGCCATTATACTTTAAATAAGTTAAAATATCAGTAGGATATTAACTTATATGCCCGTTATGGTTTTAAAACGAAACTATGCCTCATAAGGGCATTTTTGGTAATTTATACCGTATAAAAGAAACTTGAATATATTTTAAATTTACCATCATAAGTATTCTGGAAAAATATTTTATTTATGATATAATATCAGTAGGATGTCAATTATATGTGTAAATTATCTTTTATGACTAAACTATGCACCAAAGGGGCAGTTTGGTCATTTTACACATAGTTTATAAATTATTTGGAATTCTGAGTTTATAACATGTACCTACTGTAAATATGTTTAAAATAAGTTTTACAATCAGTAGGTAACAAGTCTTGGTCCATTAATATGGTTAAAAACCATACTATGCGCTTAAACGGCGCTTATGTCGTAAAATGGCGTCTTTATGTAATTTTTAGAAAACTGACGTTAAGGTCAGATTAAAATGTATTAGATATTTTATTTAATATAACATATCAGTAGGTAAATGATTTACCTTGGAAATATTTGATTAAAACCATTTTATAAGTCACAAGAGCTAAAACCGTCATTTATCAACATAGTTTAAGGATCTGCTTGAAAATTCAGTTTATAACTTGGTTTAACATCCCAAATAATCCTACTTATAATATTACATCAGTAGGAAACTCATTTTCAAGTTTATTATCATTAAAACCTTGATTTATGTAAAAAGGGCATTTTGGTCAAAGATGGCATTTAATTATGGAACTTGCGCATAAACTTGGATTCTGATTATGATCATGTAATATAACCTCAGAGGGTTATGCTACATTATATTATGATCATAATGCAACTTTAGATCAGTAGATAACTAATCTAAATCGGGTCAGAATCGAAAGTCAAAGCAGAAGTCAAACTTCGCGACTTTCGGTTGCGAATCGACCCTAGAACTGAAATTGACGAGCCGAACATGTTCTTACATGTTCTAATAATTATTACCAAGTTGTTTAAGTGTCAAAACAGGTTTCATAACATATATAAGATCAACTTATGATTTTTCCGAAAAATGGCCTGTTTACTTTTTAATATCATAACTTGACCCGTCAATTGGTCTAGCAAACGTGATCTTCAGGAGGTGCCCTTTATAGGGATTAACACCTACCTTATTACGATCACTTAGCCATGTTCATTTTGAACAATGGCTGGACCATAATGATCTTAACCGAAAGTCAAAGCGTTTTACGAAAATGCTTGACTTTTGGCTATAAAGCCTATAAACGAAAATGCAAGAGCAAGGAACACTTACAAGAGGTTCCTACAATACAAGAGAACTAAGTTGGATGCTCCTTTCAGCTAGGAACTTCCAGAGGAAGGAGAAGAGTGATTTAATGAGAAAGGTGCAAGTTGAAATGGTGAACTTAAGCACCTATTTATAGTTGGAGAGCTCAAAGGAGGTGAAGCCAGGTGTTTAGGGGTGTAAGAGGAAGCTTACAAGTGTCCCAAAACATGGTATAGCTAATTACAAGTCCATGGTTTCGATTTAATGGTTTTGTGGAGTTTTGCTTGGCTACCAAACATTTTTTCTGCAGCAGACCCTTTCTCACGGGGCGCGAGAGACTCAGGCCAGGTCTCTCGCGGCCCGCGACCGCCCCATGGCAAGTTTCAAAGTTTGACATATTTAGCCCCTTAACTTATAAAAGCTTATAAAAACCTATTTAAACACCTTTTTGGCACTTTTAGCCCTCCGTAGCCAATACTTGGCATACCTGAGATTATGCCCGGACATTGTCGAGCTCTCGGTTCATTAAAAGGTCACTCAGAGGTATAAATTAACATGTTGACACTTTTAATCCCTCCATTATCCAACTTTCACATATTTACAAAATTGAACACTCTCGTCCAACAAATGGCACGTATGAGAGTCAGGACTTCACAAAGGATCACTTAGAGGCTTATTACAAGCATGTTGATTCTGATGTCACCCAGAGGCTGGGCATGTTGACATATCAGTCACTCAGAGGCCAAATTTCAAGCATGTTGACATATCAGTCACTCAGAGGCTAATGATTTAAGCATGTTGACATATCAGTCACTCAGAGGATGTTATTTATGCATGTTGACATCGGACCGTCACTCAGAGGCTCGGTTTGAGCATGTTGACGCCTTTAGTCCTTACTGGTCTTTAACAGACTATATTTAAAAATACAACAGTGTCACTATACTATTGGACACGATTTTACAGGGTGTTACACTAGTGCTAATCATAGCATACATGAGAGATCCAATGGCCCTTCAATATTCAAGTTGGCTTATAGCTACACCTTCGTTAGGTGAGAGCTTAAAAGCAGGATCCATTGGAGTACTAATCGAAGAACTATCATGAAAATTAAACTTTTTCAATATCTTATCAATGTAATGAGATTGAGAGATCGATATGCCATTGTTCTCCCTTTTGATCCTTATACCAAGAATCACTTCCACCTCCCCCATGTCTTTCATGTCAAAACAAGATGACAAAAATTTATTTGTTTTATGAGCTTGATCTTGGTCAGTACCAAAGATCAACAAGTCATCTACATATAGATAAATTATGACTCCTTTCCTAGAGTCATCAAATTTGCTAAATACACACTTGTCCTCTTGGTTTAATAGAAAACCATTAGACAAAACCACATCATCAAACTTTTGATTCCACTTTTTGGGTACTTGCTTTAAGCCATACAATGACTTAACTAGCTTGCACACCTTATGCTCATTACCAGGCATAACAAAACCCTCTGGTTGTTTCACATATATATATATATATATATATATATATATATATATATATATCCCCTCATCCAAATCGCCATTCAAGAAAGCGGTTTTCACGTCCATTTGGTGAATCACAAGATTGTGTATTGCAGCTAAGGCAACAAACAATCTAATAGTGGATATTCTTGCTATAGGAGCATATGTATTAAAGTAGTATATTCCTTCCTTTTGTCTAAAGCGTTGGATAACCAATCGGGCTTTAAACTTATCAATTGAACCATCTACTTTTATCTTCTTCTTGAAGATCCACTTACAACCAAGAGGTTTACACCCAGGGGGTAGATCAGACAATTTCCAAGTGTTATTCTGCATAATAGAGTCCATCTCATCATTTATAGCTTCTTTCCAAAAAGCTACATCCCGAGACGCCATGGCTTCACTATAGGTTTTTGGATCTTCCTTAATATTGAAACAATATTGATATTGAATTTTAGTTTCATCTCTAGATCCTTCAACCAAATATAGTTGAAATTCATCACCAAATGATTTAGCTTTTCTTGCTCTACCACGCCTCCTAGGTTCAGGAGGAGTATCAATCACTTGATCAGCCATTTGAGAGTTACTAGAGCTTGGAACCATGTCTCTAGGCCTAGATATTGAAAAGAATCTATTCTCATCATAGTCTTCAGTTCTTGCCTCAATTACCGTATGCATAGACACATAGTCATTTGGTTCTATAACATAGAACCTGTGAGCAAATGAAGGCTCAGCATACCCAATGAAAATGCAGTCTATACCTCTTTCCCCTATGTTCCTTATCTTAGGATCAGTGAGCTTGACCATGGCTCTACAACCCTAAACTCTCAGTTTGTAACACCCCGACCCGCAGCGGAATAAGAGTCGGGGCATAATTGGGTTATCACCAAAGCTCATTATGTTTACTAAAATGTTTCATATTTATTAAATTCAAATTACAACTTAATATCCAAAACAAAATCCATACAATTACAAGATAATGAAACTATATAATTATTCCAAAGCTTAAACTTGTTTATTCTTCTAGGCCTTCCTATGTGTTTCTTATCTCAGCTGGATCACCTGTATCATGTGTAAAACGGGGGATATTTTGGGTCAAAAAAAGTTGGCGAGTGAACCTTGATAAAACATTGTTACTAATTTCTTGTTTTATTTAATAAGGAAAATTTTTGCAATAATCACATGTGAGCAAACATATATAAATAAACAAACACAAACCACTTTGGATGAATATATGATATGAATGATAATGAATGTGAGATCAAGGCTCAATCAAACGGAGCCGATCTTATGAGGCACCTGATGCTCAACCCGTCTCCCACGGGGAACTGATGGGCCTAATGAAATGCATGCACTGAAAATGATAAATCCAATCTACATATAATCCACACAACAATTGATACACATTTGATTACGGATATGATGTATGCACAAGTGTTTATATATATAATAAAAGAATTATACGACACATGATACACCCCAAACCATGATTAAAACGGGGAATTGATAGAGATTCACTCACATTGGGTGCGTTCTTTGATGACGTTGGATGCGCACGAATTTTAGGATTCAATCGACGAGGGAAAACTAACCTAAAATAATAACGAAATGATTCGGTAAATAAATAAATTTTATTTGAGATTAATATTTTTAATTAGTGCTCTTAATGGAATTTTTAGATTTATTTTTGTGAGTTTAAGGAAGTTTTCTAACTTTAAAAATCTTATTTTTAAGTATTTTTAAATGATTTTTTCAATTAAATAAATAATTAAAAAGAAATAAAAAGTTGACTTTTGACCGTTGTCCGGGTCTTGACCGGTCAGACTGTGTTTTCTATGCGCTGAGTGAGGTTCGAACTCGGGACCTCTCGTATACGTGCACGCAGCTCTACCAACTGAGCTACGTGTCTAACCCGAAATATTCTCTGTTTTAAATATATATATATATATATATATATATATATATATATATTAATTATCTTTAAACTTATTTGGTTTTTATTAAAAATGATTTATATGGCCGAACCGGTTGCAGAGACCCGGAGTCGAACTCGGGTCCTTTGGTTCGAGTGCGCACAGCCCAACCAGTTGGGCTGTGTGTCTAATCTGTTTAACTAATGGATTATATTACTCTTATAAACATTCTGTGACTTGATCTAATTAAGTTCTAAAAATGTTGGTTTTATTTCTGAAATTCGGTAACGTGTGGGATTCGAACCCGGGATGTGTGTATTGTTTGTGCACACAGTCCACCACTGGACTGTGTGGCTAACCCGTTCGAATATCCACTTTTAATTATATTTATACATATACTCGACTTCATCTTCTTCGTTTACAAGAACACAGAACAGTGAAATCCGACTGTTCTGTTTAAATCGATCATCAAAACTTATAATTGGTTGGAATGAAATAGATAAAGAAGATTACGGAATAAAATGTACCAAAACAGAATGTTTTCCTCAGATTTCCGGCAAGTGTCGTCGGCTCTGATTTGTGACTTCCGGCTGAGTGAATTGTTTAACAGTTTGATCATTGTGTTGTGCAATTAAGTTACTAAGCAAGAGATATCAAGAGGCTTTAGATGTTTATACCGATCGACAGTGAGGCTCTAGTTTTTCAGTGATTTTCCGGTGAGTGCGGGGATTTCCGGCAACTTTGTCTGAGACAGATTCTGGTTGAACAATTGAGGTTAATACATGCCGAAATAATGGATTATAAGGAAAAGAGTTGAGGATTATACCGATTAGGAGTAATGTCTCGGTTTTCCGGTGGAATTCCGACGAATGCGAATATTTCCGGCGACGTGTTTTGGAAGAATAAAGCTTCGGAAACGAACGTGGTTCTGAGCGAAAGGATTTTCAGAGTGTTCAACTGGGTATTTATAGTGGAAACAGGCTAAATTGGGTTTGGATTGAGTCTTGATTCGCGATTAAAGACTTTCCGGCGGTTATGACCGAAATTGATGGTTACACATCGGTTATAACCGATGTCGAAGTCGGTTATCGTGTTTTAGTCAAAAGGAAAATGGCAAAAATCGCGGATTGTCGATTTTTCCGGTGATGACTAGTTCTGGGCGCGCTGATTACCAGATTTGACTTTCGGGTTTTATTATAAGTCTTATTTGTTTCCGTGTTTATCACAAAAGCAGTGTGTGGCGGAGTGGTGTGGTGTGTGTTTGTGTTTGTGGGTGGCCCGGGTTCGAAACCCGGCGTCTCCATTTTATTTTTTTTAATTCACTATTTTTTTGTTATTTAATAATTATGGTTTAAAATTCTAATATATATATTAATTATTTATTGTTTAAAATTTATCTGAGCAATAAATACGCAACGAAAAATTATAACTGAGCATTTGATTAATAAACGAAGCGGGTTTGGAAACCCGTTTTTCGACGAATGTTACAGTATCCCCTACTTTTAGAAATTTCGTCCCGAAATTTAAGTAGTAGTGGTAACAGGAAAAAGATACGGGTATTTTTCACGCATTGAGTCTTCACGTTCCCAAGTAAACTCGGGTCCTCGTTTTGCCTCCCAACGTACCCTGACAATTGGAATACGGCTTCGTCTTAAACGCTTCTCTCCAAAGTCCGTGATTTCTACTGGTCTTTCAATAAAATGCATAGATTCATCGACTTGAATGTCTTCTAGAGGAATATGGAGGTTTTCATCGGCGAGGCACTTCTTCAAGTTTGATACGTGGAATGTGGGATGAATTCTGTTGAGCTCTTCTGGTAGGTCAAGCTTGTATGCTACAGGACCTACTCTTTCGAGTATTTTGAAAGGTCCTACACAGCGTGGTGCTAGCTTTCCCTTTTGGCCAAAACGAACCACTCCCTTCCACGGTGATACTTTTAAAAGTACTTGATCACCAATGTCAAACTCCAAGGGCTTTCGTCATTTGTCTACATAACTCTTTTGACGACTTTGAGCCGCTAGAAGATTGTTTCGAATTTGAATGACCTTGTCGGTTGTTTCTTGAATTAATTCTGGACCGGTGATTTGCGATTCCCAATTTCATGCCAACATACTGGAGATCGGCACTTACGACCATATAAAGCTTCGAAAGGAGCCATGCCAATACTTGAATGATAGCTATTGTTGTACTTAGCGTAGAGTTTTTCGGTCCTTAAGAGTGTAAGGATGAGTCGAAGGTGTCGTTCATGATCGGATTTAGACTTGGAGTAGATAAGAATATCGCCGATGAAGACTATGACGAAACGGTCGAGGTAGGGTTTGCATACCCTATTCATTAGATCCATGAATACAGCGGGGGCGTTGGTTAAACCGAATGGCATGACCATGAATTCGTAATGACCATAATGAGTCCGGAAGGCGGTCTTTGGGATATCTTCTTCATGTACTCTGAGCTGGTGATAACCAAGAACGAAGGTCGATTTTTGAAAAGCAGGTGGCGCCTTGAAGTTGGTCTAGGAGGTCCTCAATGCGAGGTAGTGGATAACGATTTTTAACTGTTAACTTGTTGAATTCTCTATAATCAATGCACTTGCGAAACGTTCCATCTTTCTTCTTCACAAAGAGGACAGGTGCACCCCAAGGCGATGAGCTAGGACGTATGAATCCTTTTTCAGTCAGCTCTTGCAGTTGAATGGCCAGCTCTTGCATTTCGGATGGGGCTAACCTATAAGGAGATTTTGCGAGTGGTGTAGCGCCAGGTACAAGATCGATGCGGAATTCGACTTCTCTCACAGGAGGGAGTCCTGAAATGTCGTCGGGAAAGACTTGTGGGAATTCTTTCACAACTGGGATATCTTCGAGTTTCTTCTCCTTGTTTCCCTTTTTGACGACGTGAGTTAGGAATGCGACATAGTTCTTGCGGAGATATTTTCGGGCATGAAGGCAGGACATTAATTTGAGTCCTTTCGAAGGGGTTTCTCCAAAAATACGTAGGGACTGACCGTCTGCAAGAGGAATGCGAATGAACTTTTCGCGGCACACTACTTCAGTGTGATGCTGGCTGAGCCAGTCCATACCGATTATAACATCGAAACTTCCCAACTTCATAGGAATGAGGTCAACTGGAAAATCGTGATCGTTTAGAGTGAGGGTACAATCGCGTATAACAGAATTTAATGAAACAGGTTTTCCGTCAGCAACTTCCACCGTTAGAGATTCCATGAGGTTAACACGAGTTTGGTTGAGGATAGGTTCAAATTCTAAGGACACAAAACTCTTATCCGCGCCAGTATCGAATAACATGGATGCATAACTACCATTGATGAGAAACGTACCGTTAACCACGTTGTTGTCAGCCCTAGCTTGGTTGGCATTGATGTTGAAAGCTCTTCCTCTGGTAGGTAGAGGAGCTTGGTTAGCTTGGTTTACTGGGTTCGCTTGGGCCTGAGCATGGATGATGTTCACTAAGCGTGGACAAGTGTTTCTGAAGTGGTTTGGGTCTCCACAGTTGTAACAAGCTCGTATGGGTTGCATCATGGGGTAGTTGGGTTGGTGGTAAGTTTGGGCTGCGTGTGGTGCAGGTGGTAGAAGTAAGGGTTGTTGGGCTTGACCCACTATCTGATGGTGGGTTTGGGTTGGGGGTTGATTGCGGTTCATTCGAGTACCACAGGTTTGGATGGTGTGACCTGCGCGGCCACAGCTTGTGCAATGTTGGCAAAGAGTTTCGGGAGGGTGATGGTATTGACAACGGTTGCATTTTGGGTGTGGGCCGGTGTATGGCTTTTTAAATGGTGCAGCTGAGGGGGTAATTTGGTTGCTTGGTGCAGCAGTAATAGGAGGGTTGGTTTGGGTGACAACAAAATTCTTGCCATTACGTTTCCTCTTACTAGAAAACCTTGAGGATGAGACTGGGTGGTTTGTAGTTGAGGTCTCTATGGGTGCTTTCTTCTTCTCATCCTTAAATTTGTCGTTTCGAATGCGATTTTCAGTGAGTTCTGTAGCTAACTCCATCGCGGCTTCAAGTGTTGCAGGCGAAGTGCTTAAGACCGAGTCTTGAATTTTCGAGGGAAGACCTCGAATGTAATGTTCAACCAAACGGTACACGGGGGTGAACAAACTAGGGATCATCTGGTTCAGCTCGAGAAATCTCTTGTTATAGGAAGTGTGATCTCCTTCCTTTTGTTTTAGCGCGTGGAATTTATCTTCCAACTTTTTGATTTCACTTCTTGGACAGAAGCGTCTGGTCATGAGTTCCCTTAATTCTTCCCATGTTAAGGCCATGGCATCTTCAACTCCTCGTTTACCCTTTTCCGTGTTCCACCAGGTAAGGGCTACCCCAAACAGTCTTCCAGTTGCATAACGTACCTTGCGATCCTTGGGACAATCGCAATTGAGGAAAGTGTTTTCCATTTCTTCAAACCAGTGAAGGAGGGCGGTAACACCTTCGGTCCCTTCATATTTTGGGGGATCGCAAGATTTGAAGTGTTTGTAGGAGCACTTTTTGGAGGGAGGGTTGGCGACGCTCTGGTCTTCTTGATTGGGAGGGTTGATGGGATTTGCGGTGAGAGCTTGTTGAACTTGAATCACGATGTCAGGAAGTATTGCGGCCATTTGTTTAGCAATTTGTGTGGCCAAGCGTTCATTTGATCTTCCTGACTTTCTACCTCCACGTAGTTGCCTAGCCGACATCTACAGGAACATACATAGGAAGGTTGTGAGTCTAAGAAGTTTCTAGGTGTCATGTGTCGTAAAAAGAATGAAAAATAACATAACTGACAATCATGCAACTACATCCATAGGATGTCTTGGGTTTGCTCATGTTTGGGCCTCAAATGTCCCCCATACCATCGCCTGTGTAGTCATGTGGGCCCCCATGACTATTCGGCTTGGTAGGATTCACATTGATGTTGGCGGATTAACACTCGCACCACCCGAATGAAAATCGGAAAATATAATTGCGAGATGTATGGTAGGAGGGTGTCCAGGTGTAGACACAATGACAACTCAACGTGGGGTTAGCTCACACGACGTTTGGTATAGCATGCTTTGGCCTAATAGGTCCTTCGTACTCTCATCGTTAGTCCCCAGGTAGGCAAACTGGTCCTTTATTTTGGATTTATACGAATGCCAAGCGTAGACAGGACGTTCCGACTACCGGTACTCGTACCCTTCCAGTTACTACATGCTCGTCATGAGAACTCACTTTGATGTGATTTGAAAATACAAAAATCATTGCAAAAATCATGGTAATCGTGATGTGTGTGCTCTCATGGATATGATATGTTATGAGGATATGATTGTAACATCCGTCGAAAAACGGGTTTTCAAAAACCCGCTTCGTTTATTAATCGAATAGTCAGTTACATTTTTCGTTGATCATTTAATGCTTATTTTAATTTTAAACAATACATAACTAATAAACATTTTAGAAAATGGAAATTTAAAATTGTTAAAAAATAAAAATAAAGTAATTAAAAATAAAAATGGGCTGCCGGGTTTCGAACCCGGGTCAGCCGGAAGACTTAAACATCAAACACTTAACCACTCCGCCACTTGTTGTTTTTGTGTAATCAAGAAACAAATAAAACTTTAAGATCACCTGTGAATCTATCTGTTTGTGCCAAAACTGAAACCGATAATCGGCTTTCAACCATCCAGACGATTAAGTGACCGTGAGTTACTGGTTATAACCGATATAATCATTACGACCGACGTTCTCAATCAATTCTGTCTTCAATTTCTTCGATTCATATGATTTGTGTGATTGAACAACCGAAATCGTATAACTCCTGTCTTGCGCTAATAATTCCAACGTCTCACATCTCAGAAACACCCACAGAACTCTCAATTTCATTTTTACTCTAACTTCTGTTCGTCGGAATCATTATCTGCCATCGCCGGACTTTCGCCGGAAAACCGTGTCGTTCATCAAAACGGTAAATTTCTCAATCCTTTCATCTTCTATCTATTGGTAGACTTTTACTAACACAAACCCTTAAACCAGAATCGGTCTCAGACGACGATATCAGATAACCTGCAACCGCCGAAAATTTCTCTGAAAATTCTGAAATCACGCTGTGATTCGGTACGAGCATCTAAACTCTTTGATAATCATTGTTTAGTCACTTAATTTCACAATTATTTAATCAAAACTGTTAATTGTTCCGCTCAGACGGAACTCATAAACAGAGTCGACTACTTTCTCCGGAGTTCTGAGAAAAACCATCTTTCCGGTACATTCATTTCCAAAACCTTCTGTAATCATTTCATTTTAATCATTTATATGTCCGATAATTGAATTGAACAAGATCAGTCGAATATAAATTGTTTGAGTTGTTTTAACGAAGAAGATGAAGTCTGGATTGTGTATATATTTAATATAAATCGGGTTATATCTCGGGTTAGACACACAGTCCAGCGGTGGACTATGTTCATTTGAAACATAGAGGTACCGAGTTCGAGTCTGTCCTTGTTCCGATTCGTCACAATATTCAAACTTTTTATAAAACCCAAATACGGAAACTTCCAGTTAGTATATAAGAGAAATAAAAACAAGTATTTTAACCAAGTTAGACACACAGTCCAGCGGTGGACTGTGTGCAACGTTAAACCACAGGTCTCGGGTTCAAAACTCATCATGCACACCGGTTCGATATAATTAAAATCCTTTTTAAAATAAATGAATTCGGAATAAATTAAATAGTATATAAATATAAAGAGAAATAAAAACATGTATTTTAACCAGGTTAGACACACAGTCCAGCGGTGGACTGTGTGCAACGTTAAACCACAGGTCGCGGGTTCGAAACTCATCATGCACACCGGTTCGATATAATTAAAATCCTTTTTAAAATAAATGAATTCGGAATAAATTAAATAGTATATAAATATAATTAAAAACAGAGTTATTTCGGGTTAGACATGTAGCTCAGTTGCTAGAGCTGCGTGCACGCGTATGGGAGGTCATAAGTTCGAACCTCACTCAGTGCAAACATATACAAGACCGAACCGGTCAACAGTCAACAGTCAACGGTCAACGGTCAACCCCAAAAAGTCAAGATTTTTTTATATTTTTATTTATTCATTTAATTTAAAAATCAATTAAAAATACTTAATATTTTTAAAGTTAGAAAATGACCTTAAACTCACAAAAATATATCTAAAAATCTATTAAAATTATTAATAAAATCCACTTATTTACCGTACCTTTTCGTTATTATTTAGGTTAGTTAATCCTCGTCGATCAACCCTCTAAACTCGTGCGCATTCAACATCGTCAAACAAACGCACCCAATGTGAGAGAATCTCTACAAATTCCCCGTTTTAATCACATTTTGAGGTGTATCATGTGTCTTATTATTTATTACAATTAAACACTTGTGCATCCATCATATCCATGATCAAATGTGTATTCAATATATATCAACTGTTTGTGTGGTTAATATTTAGATTAAATTTATCATTTTCAGTACATACATCATCATAGGCCGCCGTTCCCCATTACCTATGAGCGTGAACCGTTCCCCATTACCTAAGAGCGTGAACCGTTCCCCATTACCTATGAGCGTGAACGAGGCGTTGCCAACATACGATCGGCTCCGTTTGATTGAGCCTTGATCTCACATACATCATCATAGGCCGTCCGTTCCCCATTACCTATGAGCGGAACGTGACGTTGCCAACATATACATTATCATTCATGTCATATACTCATGCAAGGTGGTTCGTTATCGTTATTGTTATTGTTATTGTTATTGTTATTGTTATTGTTATTGTTTGTTTATTTACGTTTGCTCACATATGATATATTGCACAATTTTTCCATATTAAATATAACAAGAAATCAATAATAAATGTTTTCTAACAAGGTTCACTCGCCAACTTTTGTTGACCCAAAAACTCTCATTTTTACACATGATACAGGTGATCCAGTTGCAGCAAGAAACATATAGGACGGCTTAGAAGAATAAATCGGTTTAGGTTTTGGATTGTTTATTTAGTTACTTTTTCTTTGTAATTGTATGAACTTGTTTGGAATATTGAAGATGTAATTTTGAATTTAATAAATATGAAACATATTAGTAAACATCATGAGCTTTGGTGATAACCCAATTATGCCCCGACTCTTATTCCGCTGCGGGTCGGGGTGTGACAGATTGGTATCAGAGCCATGACTATAGGGATATAGGATAGGTTATTAGACCCTTAGAGCCTATACTATAGTTGATTAGAATTTTAAATTTTTTTTATGTGTTACATACAAAATTCATGATGTTTATATGCTTTATGTTTATTGTTACATTCAATGTTATGCAAGCATGTTCATAAGTACATATTATTATACAATGCCTATCATGAATCATATTCTCATAACATATCATATCCATGAGAGCACACACCACACAATTTCCATGATTTTTGCAACGATTTTTTTATTTTCAAATCACATCAAAGTGAGTTCTCATGACGGGCATGTAGTAACTGGAAGGGTACAAGTACCGATAGTCGGAACGTCCTGTCTAGGCTTGGCATTCGTATAAATCCAAAATAAAGGACCAGTTTGCCTACCTGGGGACTAACGATGAGAGTACGAAGAACCTATTAGGCCAAAGCATGCTATACCAAACGTTGTGTGAGCTAACCCCACTTTGAGTTGTCATTGTGTCTACACCTGGACACCATCCGACCATACATCTCGCAAACATATTTCATGGTTTTCATTCGGGTGATGCGAGTGTTAAACCGCCAATACCAATGTGAATCATACTAAGCCAATAGTCATGGGGGCCCACATGACTATACAGGCGATGGTATGGGGGACATTGGAGGCCCAAACATGAGCAAACCCAAGACATCCTATGGATGTAGTTGCATTATTGATGTTTATGTTATTTTCATTTTTTTTAGACACGTGACCCCTAAAAAGACTCCTTAAAATCACAATCTTCTTATGTATGTTCCTGTAGATGTCGGCTAGGCAGCAACGTGGGGGTAGAAGGTCAGGAAGATCAAACGAACGCTTAGCCACCCAAATCGCAAAACAAATGGCTGCGGTGCTTCCTGACATCATAATTCAAGTCCAACAAGCTCTCGCCACAAATCCTATCAATCCTCCCCATCAAGAAGACCAGAACGTCGACAACCCTCCCTCCAAAAAGTGCTCTTACAAACACTTCAAGTCTTGCGATCCCCCGAAATTTGAAGGGACCGAAGGTGTCACTGCTCCCCTCCACTGGTTTGAGGAAATGGAAAACACCTTCCTCAATTGCGATTGTCCCGAGGATCGCAAGGTACGTTACGCAACCGGGAGATTATTTGGAGTAGCTCTTACCTGGTGGAATACAGAAAAAGGTAAGAGGGGAATCGAAGATGCAATGGCCTTAACATGGGAGGAGTTAAGGGAAATCATGACGAGACGCTTCTGTCCAAAAAGCGAGATCAAAAAGTTAGAGGATGAATTTCACTCGTTGAAGCAAAAGGAGGGAGATCATACCTCCTACAACAAAAGGTTTCTAGAGTTGAACCAAATGATCCCCAACTTGTTCACCCCAGTATACCGCTTAGTCGAACACTATATTCGAGGCCTCCCCTCGAAAATTCAAGACTCAGTTCTAAGCACTTCGCCTGCAACACTTGAAGCTGCTATGGAACTAGCTACCGAGCTTACCGAGAATCGTATTCGTAACGGCAAATTTAAAGACGAGAAGAAGAAAGCCCCCGTTGAGGGCCAAACTTCAAACCATTCCACCTCCTCCTCAAAGTTTGCTAATAAAAGGAAACGAAACACCAGAAACTTTGCTGTCACACAAACAAATTTCCCTATCCCTGCTGCACCCATCACTCAACTTGCCCCCTCACCTACACCCTATAAAAAGCCATACTCCGGCCCATACCCAAAATACAACCATTGCCAATACCATCACTTTCCTTATCATCCCTGCCAGCATTGCACCGGCTGTGGCTGCGCAGGTCACACCATTCAAACCTGTCGCGTACTTCAGCGAACGAACCGCCATCAGCCCTCAACCCAAACCCACCATCAGATAGTGGGTCAATCCCAACAACCTTTACTTCTACCACCTGCCCAACATGTAGCCCAATCCTACTACCAACCCAACTATCCGATGGTGCAACCTATGCGGGCTTGTTACAACTGTGTAGACCCGAACCATTTCAGGAACACCTGTCCACGCTTGGTGAAAATTATCCATGCCCAAGCTCAAGCTAATCCAGTAAACCAGGCTAACCAAGCTCCTCCACCTGCAAGAAGAAGAGCTTTCAACATCAACGCTAATCAAGCTAGGGCTGACAACAATGTGGTTAACTGTACGTTTCTCATCAATGGTAGTTATGCATCCATGTTATTTGATACTGGCGCGGATAAGAGTTTTGTGTCCTTAGAATTTGAACCCATCCTCAACCAAACTCGTGATAAACTCATGGAAACCATAACGGTAGAAGTTGCTGACGGAAAAAACGGTCTCATTAAACTCTATTATACGCAATTGTACTCTTACCCTAAACGATCACGATTTTCCAATTGACCTCATACCTATGAAGTTGGGAAGTTTCGACATTATAATTGGTATGGACTGGCTCAGCCATCATGCTGAAGTTGTATGCCGCGAAAAGTTTATACGTATTCCTCTTACAAACGGTCAGACTCTACGAATCTTTGGAGAAGCCCCTTCGAGAGGACTCAAGTTAATGTCCTGTCTTCAAGCCTGAAAATATCTCCGCAAGGATTATGTCGCATTCCTAACTCATGTTGTCAAAAAGGGAACCAAGGAGAAGAAACTTGAAGACATCCCAGTAGTAAAAGATTTTCCGCAAGTTTTTCCTGAAGACATTTTAGGACTTCCTCCCGTGAGAGAAGTTGAATTCCGCATTGATCTTATTCCTGGAGCTACACCAGTTGCAAAATCTCCTTATAGGTTAGCCCCATCCGAAATGCAAGAGCTAGCCAGTCAACTGCAAGAGCTGACTGACAAAGGGTTCATACGTCCTAGCTCATCGCCTTGGGGTGCACCTGTTCTTTTTGTGAAGAAGAAAGATGGAACGTTTCGCATGTGTATCGACTACAGAGAACTCAACAAATTAACGGTCAAAAACCACTATCCATTACCTCGCATCGATGATCTTCTTGACCAACTTCAAGGCGCCAGCTGTTTTTCAAAAATCGACCTTCGTTCTGGTTATCATCAACTCAGAGTACATGAAGAAGACGTCCCAAAGACCGCCTTCCGAACTCGTTATGGTCATTATGAATTCATGGTCATGCCATTTGGTCTAACCAACGCTCCAGCTGTCTTCAAGGATCTAATGAACAGAGTCTGCAAACCCTATCTCGATCGTTTTGTTATAGTCTTCATCGACGACATCCTCATTTACTCAAAGTCTAAGTCTGATCATGAACGACACCTTCGACTCATCCTTACACTCTTAGGGAATGAAAAGCTCTACGCTAAATTCTCCAAATGCGAATTCTAGTTAAAAGAGGTACAATTCCTTGGACATGTCGTCAATGACAAGGGAATACATGTCGACCCCTCAAAGATCAAAGCAGTACAAGAATGGCAAGCGCCACGTACACCTACCGAAGTAAGATCATTCCTTGGTTTGGCTGGTTATTATCGCCGTTTCATTGCAAATTTCTCCCGCATCGCGGTACCACTCACGGCTTTAACACATAAAGGAAAACCCTTCATATGGGGACCCAAACAAGAAGAAGCCTTCCAAATTCTTAAACAAAAACTCTGTGACGCACCTATCCTCACACTTCCTGAAGGTTGTGATGACTTCGTGGTTTATTGCGACGTGTTAGGGCAAGGACTAGGCTGTGTTCTAATGCAAAGAGGAAAGGTGATAGCTTATGCTTCTAGACAACTCAAAACTCATGAGAAGAACTACACCACCCACGACCTAGAACTTGGAGCCGTTGTGTTCGCTCTTAAGATATGGAGACATTACCTCTGCGGTACTAAGTGTGAAATATACACTGATCACAAGAGCCTCCCACATATCTTCAACCAAAAGGAGTTAAACATGAGACAACGGAGATGGGTCGAACTTCTTAATGACTACGACTGTGAAATTCGGTATCATCCTGGCAAGGCAAACGTGGTGGCCGATGCACTCAGTCGAAAGGGTTATGCGAACTCCATTCGTCTTCTATGTTCGCAAATCATAACAGACATCAAAGATCAAATCCGAGAAGCCCAACATGTTTCAGTAACGGAAAACGACGTACACAAGGAGTTGTCTTGTGGAGCTGAACTTAAAATCGAAACTAAATCCGATGGTATTCTGTACTATCTAGATCGCATATGGATTCCCGATCATAATAATCTTCGTGATTTCATGAATGAGGCGCACAAGACACGGTACTCTGTACACCCAGGAGCCGACAAGATGTATCAAGACCTTTGATACACCTACTGGTGGCCTGGCATGAAGAAGGATATCGCTGTTTTTGTTTCCAAGTGCCTTACATGTTCCAAAGTAAAAGCTGAACATCAAAGACCCTCAGGACTTCTAGTCCAACCGGAAATACCTGTGTGGAAGTGGGAAAACATAACCATGGACTTCATTACCGGGTTACCTCGCACCTACAGTGGGTATGACACTATATGGGTAATCATTGATCGTCTTACAAAATCAGCTCACTTCATTCCGATCCGCGAAGATTTCAAGAACGAGAAGTTAGCTCGTATCTACATCAGCGGGATCGTAAGCCGCCATGGTGTACCGTTAAGCATTATTTCAGATCATGATGGTCGTTTCACTTCACGAACATGGCAAGCTATACAAACCGCCTTGGGTACACGATTAGACCTTAGTACCGCTTATCATCCTCAAACTGATGGACAATCTGAACGCACCATCCAGACGCTTGAAGACATGCTTCGAGCATGTGTCATAGACTTCAAGGGAAATTGGGACGCTCATCTACCATTAGTTGAATTTTCGTACAACAACAGCTATCATTCAAGTATCGGCATGGCACCTTTCGAAGCTTTATATGGTCGTAAGTGCTGATCTCCAGTATGTTGGCACGAAATTGGAGAAGCTCAAATTACCGGTCCAGTGTTGATTCAAGAAACCACAGACAAGATCCATCAAATTCGAAACAATCTTCTAGCAGCACAAAGTCGTCAAAAGAGTTATGCAGACAAACGACGAAAGCCTTTGGAGTTTAACATTGGTGACCATGTACTTTTAAAAATATCACCGTGGAAGGGAGTAGTTCGTTTTGGCCAGAAGGGCAAGCTAGCACCACGCTACGTAGGACCTTTCAAGATACTCGAAAGAGTAGGACCTGTAGCATACAAGCTTGACCTACCAGAAAAACTCAACAGAATTCACCCCACATTCCACGTATCAAACTTAAAGAAGTGTCTCGCCGATGAAAACCTCCATATTTCCCTAGAAGATATTCAGATCGATGAATCTATGCATTTCATTGAAAGACCGGTAGAGATCATGGACTACGGAGAAAAATGTTTAAGACGGAGTCGTATTCCAATTGTTAGGGTACGCTGGGAGTCGAAATGAGCCTGAGTTTACTTGGGAACGTGAAGACTCAATGCGCGAAAAATACCCGCATCTTTTTCCTGTTACCACTACTACTTCAATTTCGGGACGAAATTTCTAAAAGTAGGGATACTGTAACATCCGTCGAAAAACGGGTTTTCAAAAACCCGCTTCGTTTATTAATCGAATAGTCAGTTACATTTTTCGTTGATCATTTAATGCTTATTTTAATTTTAAACAATACATAACTAATAAACATTTTAGAAAATGGAAATTTAAAATTGTTAAAAAATAAAAATAAAGTAATTAAAAATAAAAATGGGCTGCCGGGTTTCGAACCCGGGTCAGCCGGAAGACTTAAACATCAAACACTTAACCACTCCGCCACTTGTTGTTTTTGTGTAATCAAGAAACAAATAAAACTTTAAGGTCACCTGTGAATCTATCTGTTTGCGCCAAAACTGAAACCGATAATCGGCTTTCAACCATCCAGACGATTAAGTGACCGTGAGTTACTGGTTATAACCGATACAATCATTACGACCGATGTTCTCAATCAATTATGTCTTCAATTTCTTCGATTCATATGATTTGTGTGATTGAAAAACCGAAATCGTATAACTCCTGTCTTGCGCTAATAATTCCAACGTCTCACATCTCAGAAACACCCACATAACTCTCAATTTCATTTTTACTCTAACTTCTGTTCGTCGGAATCATTATCTGCCATCGCCGGACTTTCGTCGGAAAACCGTGTCGTTCATCAAAACGGTAAATTTCTCAATCCTTTCATCTTCTATCTATTGGTAGACTTTTACTAACACAAACCCTTAAACCAAAATCGGTCTCAGACGATGATATCAGATAACCTACAACCGCCGGAAATTTCTCTAAAAATTCTGAAATCACGCTGTGATTCGGTACTAGCATCTAAACTCTTTGATAATCCTTGTTTAGTCACTTAATTTCACAATTAGTTAATCAAAACTGTTAATTATTCCGCTCAGACGGAACTCATAAACAGAGTCGACGACTTTTGTCGGAGTTCTGAGAAAAACCATCTTTCCGGTACATTCATTTCCAAAACCTTCTGTAATCATTTCATTTTAATCATTTATATGTCCGATAATTGAATTGAATCAGTCGAATATAAATTGTTTGAGTTGTTTAACGAAGAAGATGAAGTCTGGATTGTGTATATATTTAATATAAATTGGGTTATATCTCGGGTTAGACACACAGTCCAGCGGTGGACTGTGTGCATTTGAAACATAGAGGTACCAAGTTCGAGTCTGTCCTTGTTCCGATTCGTCACAATATTCAAACCTTTTATAAAACCCAAATACGGAAACTTCCAGTTAGTATATAAGAGAAATAAAAACAAGTATTTTAACCAGGTTAGACACACAGTCCAGCGGTGGACTGTGTGCAACGTTAAACCACAGGTCGCTGGTTCGAAACTCATCATGCATACAGATTCGATATAATTAAAATCCTTTTTAAAAAAAATAAATTCGGAATAAATTAAATAGTATATAAATATAATTAAAAACAGAAATATTTCGGGTTAGACACGTAGCTCAGTTGGTAGAGCTGCGTGCACGCGTACGGGAGGTCACAAGTTCGAACCTCACTCAGTGCAAACATATACAAGACCGAACCGGTCAACAGTCAACAGTCAATGGTCAACGGTCAAGGGTCAACCCCAAATAGTCAACATTTTATTATATTTTTGTTTATTTATTTAATTTAAAAATCAATTAAAAATACTTAAAAATAATATTTTTAAAGTTAGAAAATGACCTTAAACTCACAAAAATATATCAAAAAATCCTATTAAAATTATTAATAAAATCCACTTATTTACCGTACCTTTTTGTTATTATTTAGGTTAGTTAATCCTCGTCGATCAACCCTCTAAACTCGTGCGCATTCAACATCGTCAAACGAACGCACCCAATGTGAGCGAATCTCTACAAATTCCCCGTTTTAATCACATTTTGAGGTGTATCATGTGTCTTATTATTTATTACAATTAAACACTTGTGCATCCATCATATCCATGATCAAATGTGTATTCAATATGTATCAACTGTTTGTGTGGTTAATATTTAGATTAAATTTATCATTTGCAGTACATACATCATCATAGGCCGCCGTTCCCCATTACCTATGAGCATGAACCGTTCCCCATTACCTATGAGCGTGAACGAGGCGTTGCCAACATACGATCGGCTCCGTTTGATTGAGCCGTGATCGCACATACATCATCATAGGCCGTCCGTTCCCCATTACCTATGAGCGGAACGTGACGTTGCCAACATATACATTATCATTCATGTCATATACTCATGCAAGGTGGTTCGTTATCGTTATTGTTATTGTTATTGTTATTGTTATTGTTATTGTTATTGTTATTGTTATTGTTATTGTTATTGTTATTGTTATTGTTTGTTTATTTACGTTTGCTCACATATGATATATTGCACAATTTTTCCATATTAAATATAACAAGAAATCAATAATAAATGTTTTCTAACAAGGTTCACTCGCCAACTTTTGTTGACCCAAAAACTCTCATTTTTACACATGATACAGGTGATCCAGTTGCAGCAAGAAACATATAGGACGGCTTAGAAGAATAAATCGGTTTAGGTTTTGGATTGTTTATTTAGTTACTTTTTCTTTGTAATTGTATGAACTTGTTTGGAATATTGAAGATGTAATTTTGAATTTAATAAATATGAAACATATTAGTAAACATCATGAGCTTTGGTGATAACCCAATTATGCCCCGACTCTTATTCCGCTGCGGGTCGGGGTGTGACAATGAGGATATGATTCATGATGAGCATTGTATAATATTATGGATTTGTGAGCATGCTTGCATAACATTGAGTGTAACAATAAAAATAAAGCATATAAACATCATGAATTTTGTATGTAACGCATAAGCAATTTAAAATTTTAATCAACTATAGTATAGCCTCTAAGGGTCTAATAACCTATCCTATATCCCTATAGTCATGGCTCTGATACCAATCTGTCACACCCCGACCCGCAGCGGAATAAGAGTCGGGGCATAATTGAGTTATCACCAAAGCTCATGATGTTTACTAAAATGTTTCATATTTATTAAATTCAAATTACAACTTAAATATCCAAAACAAAATCCATACAATTACAAGATAATGAAACTATATAATTATTCAAAAGCTTAAACTTGTTTATTCTTCTAGGCCTTCCTAAGTTTTCTTGTCTCAGCTGGATCACCTGTATCATGTGTAAAACGGGGGATATTTTGGGTCAACAAAAGTTGGCGAGTGAACCTTGATAAAACATTGTTACTAATTTCTTGTTTTATTTAATAAGGAAAATTTGTGCAATAATCACATGTGAGCAAACATATATAAATAAACAAACACAAACCACTTTGGATGAATATATGATATGAATGATGATGAATGTGAGATCAAGGCTCAATCAAACGGAGCCGATCTTATGAGGCACCTGATGCTCAACCTGTCTCCCACGGGGAACTGATGGGCCTAATGAAATGCGTGCACTGAAAATGATAAATCCAATCTACATATAATCCACACACAACAATTGATACACATTTGATACACATTTGATCACGGATATAATGTATGCACAAGTGTTATATATATAATAAAAGAATTATACGACACATGATACACCCCAAAACATGATTAAAATGGGGAATTGATAGAGATTCACTCACATTGGGTGCGTTCTTTGATGACGTTGGATGCGCACGAATTTTAGGATTCAATCGACGAGGGAAAAACTAACCTAAAATAATAACGAAATGATTCGGTAAATAAATAAATTTTATTTGAGATTAATATTTTTAATTAGTGCTCTTAATGGAATTTTTAGATTTATTTTTGTGAGTTTAAGGAAGTTTTCTAACTTTAAAAATCTTATTTTTAAGTATTTTTAAATGATTTTTTCAATTAAATAAATAATTAAAAAGAAATAAAAAAGTTGACTTTTGACCGTTGACCGTTGACCGGGTCTTGACCGGTCAGACTGTGTTTTCTATGCGCTGAGTAAGGTTCGAACTCGGGACCTCTCGTATACGTGCACGCAGCTCTACCAACTGAGCTACGTATCTAACCCGAAATATTCTCTGTTTTAAATATATATATATATATATATATATATATTAATTATCTTTAAACTTATTTGGTTTTTATTAAAAATGATTTATATGGCCGAACCGGTTGCAGAGACCCGGAGTCGAACTCGGGTCCTTTGGCTCGAGTGCGCACAGCCCAACCAGTTGGGCTGTGTGTCTAATCTGTTTAAATAATGGATTATATTACTCTTATAAACATTCTGTGACTTGATCTGATTAAGTTCTAAAAATGTTGGTTATATTTCTGAAAGTCGGTAACGTGTGCGATTCGAACCCGGGACGTATGTATTGTTTGTGCACACAGTCCACCGCTGGACTGTGTGTCTAACCCGTTCGAATATCCAGTTTTAATTATATTTATACATATACTCGACTTCATCTTCTTCGTTTACAAGAACACAGAACAGTGAAATCCGACTGTTCTGTTTAAATCGATCATCAAAACTTATAATTGGTTGGAATGAAATAGATAAAGAAGATTACGGAATAAAATGTACCAAAACAGAATGTTTTCCTCAGATTTCCGGCAAGTTTCGTCGGCTCTGATTTGTGACTTCCAGCTGAGTGAATTGGTTAACAGTTTGATCATTGTGTTGTGCAATTAAGTTACTAAGCAAGAGATATCAAGAGGGTTTAGATGTTTATACCGATCGACAGTGAGGCTCCGGTTTTTCAGTGATTTTGCGGTGAGTGCGGGGATTTCCGGCAACTTAGATTCTGGTTGAACAATTGAGGTTAATACATGCCGAAATAATGGATTATAAGGAAAAGAGTTGAGGATTATACCGATTAGGAGTAATGTCTCGGTTTTCTAGTGGAATTCCGGCGAATGCGAATATTTCCGGCGACGTGTTTTGGAAGGAATAAAGCTTCGGAAACGAACGTGGTTCTGAGCGAAAGGATTTTCATAGTGTTCAAGTGGGTGTTTATAGTGGAAACAGGCTGAATTGGGTTTGGATTGAGTCTTGATTCGCGATTAAAGACTTTCCAGCGGTTATGACCGAAATTGATGGTTAGACATCGGTTATAACCGATGTCGAAGTCGGTTATCGTGTTTTAGTCAAAAGGAAAATGGCAAAAATCGCGGATTGCCGATTTTTCCGGTGATGACTAGTTCTGGGCGCGCTGATTACTAGATTTGACTTTCGGGTTTTATTATAAGTCTTATTTGTTTCCGTGTTTATCACAAAAGCAGTGTGTGGCGGAGTGGTGTGGTGTGTGTTTGTGTTTGTGGGTGACCCGGGTTCGAAACCCGGCGTCTCCATTTTATTTTTTTTAATTCACTATGTTTTTGTTATTTAATTATTATGGTTAAAAATTCTAATATATATATTAATTATGTATTGTTTAAAATTTATCTGAGCAATAAATACGCAACGAAAAATTATAACTGAGTATTTGATTAATAAACGAAGCGGGTTTGGAAACCCGTTTTTCGACGAATGTTACACAGTTTATGCAGCTCAGGTGGTTTTTTTTACCAAAGCTCAAAAGGGATGGTCTTGTTCCTTTTATTTGGAACTTTATTTAGCAAATAGCAGGCTGTCAACATAGCCTCACCCCAAAAGCCCACACTTAAGCCCGAATAGGACAACATGGTATTGACCATTTCCTTTAGAGTCCTATTCTTCCTTCTGCCACACCATTTTGTTCTGGTGTGTAAGGAGCTGTGGTATGGTGTATTATTCCATTTGATTGGAAATACACCGAATCAAAATACTCACCACCTCTGTCCGTATGTAGGGTTTTGATCAACACACTCCGATGAAGCTCTACTTCTTGTTTATAGATCTTAAACTTTTCAAGAGTTTCATCCTTAGCATGCAACAAATAAACATAGAAGAATCTAGAAGCATCATCTATAAACGTTACTACATACTTTTTATTACCTAGAGATGGTGTAGCATGAAAGTCACATAGATCACTATGTATCAAATCTAACATTTTAGTTTCCCTATGAACATATTGCATGAAAAGTTTTTTAGTTATCTTATTCACTTTGCAGATATGACATGTATCATTGTTTATGTTAATAGGTGGAATTAAGCTCATTTTAGACATTTCTTTAACTATTTTATAATGTACATGTCCTAGTCTAGCATGCCACAATTCCGAATCAGTCAAATTGTTTCCACTACTAGTTGAAGCTATGCAATTCACATTACTAGTTGAAACTATGTCATTAACATTACTAGTTGAAGCAACACAAACATATTATTTCATTAAAAAAACATCAACATTCAACATAAACATGCCATTACAAAGATAACCAAAACCTACAAAGGTACCATGTCTTGACAAAATATGCTTGTCACTTTCCAACACTTGTTTGTACCCACAATTATTCAACACAATGCCACTTCACAGATTCTTTCGAATTCCGGGCGCATACAAAACATTGTTCAAAGTAAAGATTTTCCAAAAGTAAAAACAAGATGCATGGTTCCTATTCCTTTGATTGGTTCAGTTGCAAATCTTGATGATAGATCCGTCTTCAATTGGTTGAAAGTCTTTAAACCAATGAAAATCCTTGCATACATGGCTTGTTGCACCCGAATCAACCCACCAAGCAATATCATCATCCGGCACATAAAATGCTTCAGAACTTAGTGATACATAATTCTGAACCGAATTATTAAATTGTACTAAATTCTGACCTTGCTTGCCCGGGTCCTTGGACCCGCTAGAACCAGCCTCATTCTTGTTCTTTGAACCAAACTTGTTATTCTTCATCAACTTACACTCCCTTTTAAAATGACCAACCTTACCACACTTCCAGCAAGGGTAATTCGTCTTTTTTTTATCCGAATTGTTGTTTCCTTGAAACTTTCGTTTCCCTTTGAACTTACTATTTCCTTTGGATGATTCACCCGTCTCAACCATGTTCACAGAAGACGTTCCAGCCCATTTCTTTTCATCATTGACCAACACTTTTTCTTGTGCTCTCAAGTCTTCTTTTAATTTTGAAGTGGCTTCCAAGTTCAACCAAAGTTAACTCTTCTTTCTATTGTTTCAGATTATGTTTAAAATCTCTGCAGGAAGTAGGTAACTTGTCAATGATACTTGAAACAGAGATCGATTCATCCATCTTCACGTCATGTTGGGCAAACTGCCCCAGAATTCGTAACAATTCATTATATTGTTCCATTACAGGCCTTTCATCAACCATTTTGTAATTATTCAAATTACTTACAAGAAACTTCTTACTAGAAGAATCTTCTACCATGTATTTGGCTTCCAAAGTATCCCACAATATTTTGCAGTTTCTACGTTTTGATAAACATCAAATAGGGATCAGACATACCATTCAAGATGTGGGCAACACAGATGTAATTGTCGTTTTCCCACTTTGACCGCTTCCTAATCTATTCTAGATTACCTTCCTCCAGTACCTCTTGGATTGGAGTAGTCAACACGTACACCACTTTCAGGTTGTGAGAAGAAAGTGCAACTTCTTCTGCCATCGACGGAAATCCTGCACTTCAAACTTCTCTAGTTTGTCAAGCTTGCTTGTCATATCCTTTACCGATCCGCTTGCCATCTTCACAAAAAATAATTTGATCTTTGTTGGGAAATTTTAATGAACCGCATGATCAGAGAGGCGTGTATTCACTCTTAGATCAAATTATTTTGGTTGTTCTTCCAAATAATTGAATCGGATACAACTCTGATTTTTGAGAAATTGAAGAAGTGTATGTTTGTATGGAATTTTGTCTGAACCAGAGAAAAATGATCAAAAACCCCATACACGAATTTTGAGGTTTGGGATGATTAACTACCTGGTGGCAGTTATTTCAATTTTAAGACAAAATGTCAATTTTTTATGTTTCGAATATGGCATTTTCAAGAAAATTATTTTTTCTGATGCAATTTTAGTAAGGCAATTTTATTAAAATATTTTTTTTAAGCTGACCTGGTAGCTCGACCCCAGCCAGGGCTCTACCCCTTGGACCTAGCCAGGAGCTACCGCCCCTTGGACCCTGCTCCCAGGGGCGCTGCCCCCTTGGAACCCAGTAGAATATGGGCTCTGCCCGTACACTTTGAATTATAATAACTCAAACAAGTGTGCACTCCCACACCTCCTAACTTGCTTGCTGTGTATTATTATTCGCTTTGATCATCAAGTCAATCCCGATTACACTAAAATATCTAACAAATCTCAACCACATGTGTCATCGTAGATAGAGCTATTCTTTTTTATCTGAAACCCGAAAACCGACCCGAATTTGAAGTCACCCGAACCCGAATTAGAGAATAACCAAAAAACTCGACGAACACCAACCGACAACCCAAATGGCCGGACCAACCCGAACAACCCGACCCGAATAACCCGAAACTTGAAACCCAATAAAAACCCGAACATTAGTCGTCTTTTTTTTAGATGCGATTTGATTTGGAGTGTTTTGTATTTGAAAATTAAGTTTTGAGACTTTTGAATATTATATACCATATTGTTAAATAATGTTTGAATTGTGATGATATTTCTTTAACAACATGATATATTTGATAATATTTTGTGAAAAAAAAAACGTTCTTTTTTTCATTTACATCTAAACCCGAAAACCGAACAACCCGACCCGTACTAACCCGAACCCGAATAACCCATACCCGAACAACCCGAACTTTAAATGGGTAGGTTATCAGGTCACTTTTTCCTAGCCAAAAACCCGAATAACCCGACCCGAAAAACCCGAAACCGAAAAAATAACCCGAAGAACACCCCTAATCGTAGAATTTATGGCATTCCAATTTATGATGGGGATTAGAGGTTTATTCTAACTTTTGTGAATTTTGTTGTCACCGATGGATTGATGGAAATTGCATAAACATTTGAGCTTGGTTTTGTGCTATTAACTTATTACAAATGTAGCTAGTTGTGAAAATTGGGATAGATCTCGAAAGGCATGTGTTTTTCTAATGAAGTTGGTTGCGAAAGTTGTGGGGTGACACCTATTCTAAAAAGTATGGGTATCATTATAACTTAGTTGGAGATGTCAAGACAGTTTATAAGATGTGGATGGCCCGGATGATAGCATAAGCATTAACCATATGAGCGTTGGTCGCCGTTGTATAGGTTTCGTCTAGGCCATTGTTGATCTTGATGGCACGGTGAGTCTTGCTCGGTGAGACGGTGACTTGATTCTAGGGTTAGATCAGATCTATATGGATGGTAGTCATGACCATGCCTACTCTTATCTTTTAAGGAGAACACATATTTGTAATAACATGCAATTATATTTGTCATAATAAAATAAAATAAAACTATAAATATTAGTCTTCTTTAATTTTTTATTTTTAATTGAAGACTATCAACATCCATACACTTTGGAATATGCACTCAAGTTAGTAGTGTGTTTGTAAAGCTATTGTATTCTTTCAATTACAAGATTGAGAAACATGTAAATCTTTTATGCAACAATTCTATTGCCTTGGACGACCATATATTTAAATTAGAGTTGGCAAATATGTAAATCCAAATCAAACAAGTTTGGTAGTTTGAATTGTTAAAAACACTTTTTTAATCTGTTTTTAAATTAAATAAATAGCTAACATATATATATAATTACAATAATAATCTAATACTCCATAATAAAGTAATTTAGAGTGTTGTATGCACATGATTACACTGTTACTTTTAACTCATTATATCATTTGGCATATATTAAGTTAATTGATAAGAAAAGTACTTAAACTGAAACATTTATAAGAAATTCACTTAACTTTTTCAAATTTTGACTTTTTGTGGTTGGAATATAGGTGGTGTTGGTAAGCTATCAACATAACTTTAAAAAGGCCAATATGGATCACAATAGTAATTTTGTAGTTGAAATAAGATATGAGTAGGTTGCCCTTTGTTTCCAATCTCAAGTTCTCAACCACCTCAAATAAAGCTATTAACTCTCACATAAATAAAACATGAAGTCTATAAATCATTTTAGGAATCATTGTGATAAATATTGATGTGTTATATATATATATATATATATATATATATGAAGGTTTATTTGAAAAGAAATTTAATATGAGAAGAAAAAGAAAAAATCATAATGGTAAAACATTAAAAAGTTTATAATTTCTCTTATTAATTATGTTATCTCTCATTAATAAAGCAAAAACATTTTATCCTACACATTTTAAAATTTATCCTACATATGTCTTACATTTACCGGAATTTATCGTACACACATGTAAATTTACCCTACACATTTCAAAATTTATCCTACACATGTCCAAAGTTGTCATTCACATAAATTATTTTATTTTGAAAAAATATATTAAAAAAATAATGAGTTACAATTTAATTAATTAGCTAATTAATGATAATTATAGATTTACCTATATGTCTTTTATCATAATATTAAATACATACATTAAATAAGTAAAGGAAAATTTCTATTGGTTTAAAATTATTTTTTTTATTCTTACAAAATTTTTCTTCTCATTGAACTCTCTAATATATATATATATATATATATATATATATATATCACATTGAGTTGATCCAATGCTTTTTATGATTTATGTATTAGGATGTTAGTCAATCGAATACATCATAAACAAAATTTTGGTTCGGTTTCATATTAAACTAGGAAGTTAAGTCATTTGAATACCACTAAACCGTCAAATTGTGATAACATAACCGTACTAGCTTCAGTTTAGATTGTTCGGTAAGTTGGCTGTCCCCAACATTATGCAAACACTTATGTTGTCGCAATCAGTGATAACAGGTTTAACCATTAAATTTAAAAGATAAAAATGAATATATTTCATTATAAATAATAAAGAATTGCCACATTGGATATAAGCAGATTCTGTTAGGGAAAAGGAGAAAAATAGAGTAGATTTCTTTTTCACAAAAGGGATTACTTACAATAGGCTTACACTTCTCTCCTTTCTCAAACTAAAATAAGAATAAAACAAAAAAAATAAAAAAAACAAAATACAATATATATAGATATATATATATATATCTATATAGAGAGAGAGACGTCAAAACATTGCAAGAACCACTAGTAGCAAAATACAGAAAACGACCATTAGCCACTTACAGACGGAAACTGGTTAATGTTCATGAATCTGTTTGCAAATTTGGGCCTCCATTTGGTCCTTCCCTTCACAATCTCACCACCACCGCCTTCTAATCGGAGCAGGTGTTGACAGTCAACGCCTCCAGAATCCACCGCCCCTTCACCACCCAGTAAGGCGGTGAGTGACTGCAAAACACTGTCCTTCATACACTCCCGACGGTACTCCAGAGTGATGCTTGCAGCTCATAGTTCTCCACAACAGGCTTGCGGTTGCACTCTGAAATGATGATAAAGAAAGCATTAGCACATGTTGAGTTTATTTTATTTTTTACACATTAGACACGTTAGAGATAAAACATAACGTAAATTGACGTGTTCATTACCAAACAAAACGAATCAAAAAGTTATAGTACCTTAAAAAGAAAGGTCAGTTGCTTTTGCCACTGACCTTTCTACCCTTAACTTTGTGACAATGTCAAAACTAACCCCTCTAACTTTGTAAATGTCACTTTGACACCTTCAAGTTTTGAGTTTACGCTAAAACTAATTTCTTACGTTTTTCTTGTACATGTCGATATAAATTTGAGTTAGTCTACGCTTTAACGTAACGTTTGTTTGGAAACGAGTCAAGTCAATTATATAATGTTTTATTTTTATGTACTTTTTGAGATGACCTACTGATAGAACCCAAAATCAAACAAAACTAACTGATAGATTTTATTGTTGTAAACTGAAATACTACAAGATAGAAGACCCGATTCGAGATGGGTTAATCTCCAAGAACAAAGGTATAGATACCCAATTAGATAATAATTATTGACATCCTCCCCAAAAACTAGAACAAAGATTAAATAAGCAATAATAGCAGTAAATTAACTGGCCATTCAGCTTCCGTTTACCCATCAGTTTCCCTTTTCAATAATTGCTTTGACCCATTAATAAATCTGACGCTAATACCCACCCGTATAGGAATCGGGTTTGTATCAATACATCCTGCCCCGATAATCGACTTGACCTCAAGTAGAAACGAATGTAATTGGCACACCAAGCAATAAGCCATTCAATTGTAGGCTGACCACCTTCATGGACCCATCTATAAGTTAAAACTTGTGTTTTCTCGGGCCCGAATTTAGGTGCAGCCCAAAAAGAATCCTGTGCATTAGAATTTGGAATTTGAAAGTCGGTATGATTGATGTATGTTAGCTTTGCTGGCCAATCTTCTTTGTCATCCATCCAACCCTTGATTGCCTTTTGAAACGACCAGTCAAGCGGTTTCTTATCCATCTTAATCTTCGTGTGATCCTTGTGTGAGTAACCACAGAGTGACTTCAGGACGGCATCCCTGCTGAATAGTTTTTGCTCTAATTCTGCATTCTTCGTCTCTCCGTGATTCTTGTGTTCCTCCTCTTCTGGACTGGTCTGAGCATCTGTTTCAACTTTCAACTTTTAGCATTTTTTTCTCCAAATCTGAAATTAGAGGGGACTGGCTTTCAGTTTGTGTGGTAGTTATAGGTGTTGCTCTAGGCATGGAAACGTCGCAAGGAATTTTCTCCATTCCCAAATCTGTCACTGGATCCTGGTTTTCATCCTCAGCTTCTTCCTTTATTGCATCTGTTCGTCTTTCTAGCCAAGCTTCCTTTATTGCTGCTATATCCTTCTTCAAGGCTATCAAAGAATCAAGCTTAGCAATAATGGCTGCCAACTGGTCAGCGATTGGGTCTAGATGAACACCGCCTTCCTTCTGATTATTCCCGGTCTGCTCCATCTTTGATTTCCCGGCAATGGAACCAAATGATAGAACCCAAAAACAAAACTAACTGATAGATTTTATTGTTGTAAACTGAAATACTACAAGATAGAAGACCCGATTCGAGATGGGTTAATCTCCAAGAACAAAGGTATAGATACCCAATTAGATAATAATTATTGACCTCCTCCCCAAAAACTAGAACAAAGATTAAACACAACCCCGTATAGGAATCGCGTTTTGTATCACCTACATTTTGACGTAAATTTTGTTTGGAAACAAATTGGATGAAATATTATATGTTTTCATTCGACTGTATAAATTTGAGTTACTATACGTTTCGACGTAAATTAAGTTCGAAACGAGTCGGGTCCATTGTAGTCTATATTTTATCACGTCGCGTACCGCGTACAACACCAACACACGTGTTTATTTTATGTACATTTTGAATTGGTAATTTATCACACGCGTACCGCTTGAACTTAAATTTTGTTTGGAAACAAGTCAAGTATAACACAGATTACTCTACGCTTAAAACGTAAATTTAGTTCGGAAACGAGTCGGGTTGATTGTAGTCTGTAATTTATCACGCCGCGTATGACGCCGCCACAACATGTGGCAGGTAAAAGACTAGTTAAATCCTATACTGATTAAGAGTTACCTCAAGAATCCAGCCAACATACTTCACATTGTTGACATGCTGGTTGACATCCAAATCACTCCACTTTGGCTTAACATTTGTCAAAACAATAAATAAATAAATAATCATATTAATTATTATTCTTCAAAAAGTTGGATATTTTTTTAATTGAAAAGATTGAAATTTACTCACAGTTAAACCGCTACGAACATGATCAGCAGTGTTTTCATCAAGTTTTGGTAATTTTATGCTGTCATCGTCAATCAACAGGAGGCGTGTCAACAAAATACTGCTCAATTTCAGTTCGGACTTCATCCGGAATTTTCGATAACCTCCTTGTAACTTTATTCATCATCACCCAGTTACTGCAATAAAAACAAAATACAATAAATAAGATAACATGTAGAACAACAAAATATATGAATATTCTGCTAAAAGTTTGAACCTAGAAGCTCGTGTGAGTATCTCGCCCGTTTTGCAATCGCGAATCAACCAATCACGACGCATACAGTTTTTCCCAGAAGCGGCTACCCAAGTATCAACTTGTACCACGTCGCCCCTGAAATAATTTTTAAACATATTTAGATACTAAATATATCAATCAACATACAACTAATATATTCTAAGAAGCGTAAACACTCAACAAAATAGTAATTAAAATATAACATTTTGGATTACCATGTTGGATAACGGTCTACTAGCACTTGCATCTTTGTGACCGCCCAAAATAAATTCCGTTTGAACATTTCGGGTGTTGAACCAAATCCATCACCAAGGAGTCCAGCGTTTTTTACGTGATTAAGGGCTGTTTCCTGCCAAACAATCACAAGCTTATTTAAATAATAATTAAATTATTAATAAGTAGATAAGTTGTTTAAATAATCAATCCCAAACACCCCCCTTAACTTCTGATTTAAAATAAAAATTAAAAAAAAATCAAAATAAATTATATACATCACCAAGTACAATCACAAAGCCGGTTTTTATTGCATATTAGTATCTATAGTAATATATATTTTATTGTTCATCCTGCACGTTTCAACCTGTACCAAAGAACTACATGCTTTGACCCGGCTAGGGCTGCAAACGAACGAACGAACACCGTGTTCGTTGTTAAGGAAATATATGTGTTCATGAACACTTACCAAACAAATTTCTTGTTCGTGTTCGTTGGTTAAGAAAATGGACTAGCTCATGTTCGTTTGTTAATTTTAGGTAACGAAACAAATGAACGTTCTTGAACACAAACAAACACAAACAAGTGTTCATGAACAAAATATATAATACATTAATACTTATTAGTTATTAGATATTTAAGTTTTCAGAATTTTGAAGTATTTAAATAAAATATAAAATAAAAACCACTAATGAACTATCGAGCATAAAAGAACACGTTACCGAACGTTGACGGACATAGATGAACGAACGCAGAACACGGCTCTATTCATGTTCGTTCATTTAACTAAACGAACAAAATTTATTGTTCGCATTCGTTCATTTATTAAACGAACAAACTTCCCGCCGAACAGAGAACTATTTGTTGAACGTTCGGCATCTCACCCACCCATTTTCGCACCTCTAAAAACCAACCATACCTGTAAATGATTCATTAACGTTTCCACCGACGCAGTCCGATCCGCCCCAATTTCATACGATCTAATTGAAAAATTTTGTCGAAACACAAACCCGTCTTCAACAATCCTCCCAAAACCGAACGGATCCAGATCAACAAGCATATCAGGATGCTTCGTTTTCCAATCCAGCATCATCCATTGCTTTTCAGCAGCCAAGAAAATAGTAGTAATCGCAGCAAGAAGCATGCTCCAATCAGGCAACTGATTAATAAAAGTTCGCGGGGCACTCGATGTTGAATTATCATCGGTTTTGAGGCCGTCCATAACACCTATGCGCGTACCGTTCACCTTCGCAGGTGCCTGCGCGTTGGTCTTGACTTGCAGACCGTTGGAGAAAGTTGACTTTGACTTGATTCCACGCACGTCTACATTACCCAAACAGCCTCCGTGCTTACCGGGATTTTTCGCGCCAGAATCGGGTTTCGGGGATGAAATTGGAAATAGTGATGCAGTGGCGGCAGTAGCAACCATGATGACGAGATTCTAATATTTTGAACGTTAACTTCCGCAAATTCAAATCTTTAAACAGGCTCACGATAGTCGAATAATTACTCACACAGAGCTAATGAATGAACAACGTATATCCCTGTATAACAAACGCATTTCCAAAGTATATAAATTTTCACAATGTCATGCAATACCTAAGGTCTTGATTTGTAATCCATAAAAACTTATTATCAATCATGTCTTATACACAAATTCAACCTACACCACACACAAAAAGCATGAGTCATTTTCCACCTTTTACATGTTTCACTCGAGAACCATAAACATAACACAATAATCAGTTTTCAAATTTTACAGTCGAACTAATCGTACAAAAAAATGAACTACAAAACGAAAATTTTCAGTCGTCAAAATTTCATAAATCTAACAGAAAAATAATCAGTTTTCAAATTTTACAATCGAATTAATCGTACACAAAAAACTACAAAACAAAAGCTAACAAAGCGATAGTTTACAGTCGTCAAAATTTCACATATCTAACAGAAAAACAATCAGTTTTCAAATTTCACAATCGATGTAATCGTACACAAATTTTTACAGAAAAATAACAAGTTCTCAAAGTTTACAATCGAATCAATCGTACAAAAAAAACTCCAAAACAGAAGTTTACAGCCGTCGAAATTTGACAAACCTAACAAAAAAATAATCAATTTGTACACAAAAAACTCCAAAAGAAAAGTTCACAGCCGTCAAAATTACAAAAATTTAAAAATAAAAAGAATTCAAACACAATACCACAACAAATCAGCACAGAAAACGTGCTCAAACCTACAGATCTGAAACTTCAAACCACAAAAACCTAATTTTACCAATCAAACACAAATTCACATCACATTTCACTCAAAAACTCGCATAAAAACAAACATGAAGCTCATATCGACAAAAATCAAAATCACAATAACATAACATAACATACGATAAATCATCAAAAAATCAAAATAAACGTTCAAATGCTTCAGTAAACGCTAAACATACCTCTCGTTAAGCTTAAGAAGAATCTAGAAAAATATGGAACTTTTAACGTCGGAATGATGACGTCTTTGTTGTTCGATCTGTAAACCCTAACGGCAGAGTGATTGGAGATTAAATGTGGAAGTTAGGGTTTTTTGATGGTTGATTTGTTATGAATTTGGATGTTTGTGTGGAAATTTTTTTTTTATTTTGTTTTTGAGATTTTTTTTTTCAGAAACAAAATTGAAGATTATGAAATGGTGTTTTGTTTGCAGGTGGAGGAAGAGAGAGATGGCCAGCGGTTTTTTGGTGGTGTAGGGATATTTGGTGTCCAGTGATTTCCTTTTTTATGTGAAAGTTTTTGACCCTTGGTTTGGTGTTATTTACTATATTGCCATTTGTATAATATTATTGTTTGGAACTAGGGGTTTCTTTGTGTTTTTTAATCGGGTTTTAGGTTTTTCGGGTTTTTAAAGCTAAATATATAACCCGATAACTAACTCTTTCTAGGTTCGGGTTCTTTGGTATTCGGGTTAAATGGTTCAGGTTTTATCTGGTCGGGTTAGATCGGGTTTCAGGTTAGAAAATCGGCTAAAAAGGAGGTGTTATTCTATCCGTTTAGAAGGGTTTGCCTGGCTATATTTGGGTTGCAAAGGGATATGTAATGTAGACTTGCGTTTGTTGAATAACTTGCCATTATATATTATATTAATTTAAACTTTTAAGAAGAATATGGATTAAATAGGAAATGATTATGAAGTGATAAAATTTTACCTAGGAAGTAGGAGGGAATCAAGAAAACGATAAATTGGAAAATCACATTTTAATTTTATGTTTGAATTCCTCGGGTTATTCGGGTGAACCCAAAACATAGATTTCTAATCCAAACACCAACCCAATAAACTATAGTCGGGTTCGGGTATAACCGTTTATCGGGTTTGGGTTAATCGGGTAAGCTAGTTTTTCAGGTCGGGTCATCTCGGGGTCGGTTCGGTTTTCGGTTTTCAGTTAAAAAGAACACCCCTATTTGGAACTGGTATTGAATTTTTCAAGCCAACTTGATTTTTGTTGTCGGTTAGGTAGTGACATTTAGCGTTTTTTGTATCGATTTTTACCTATAAATACCGGTCTGTACCGGTATCGTACCTGATATTTTCGGTACCGTATTATTTGAATTTTAAGTACTGGTATTTTCGGTACCTGTATCGGTTGGAATCGAGTCGGTTCCTATGTCGTATGTCCCTATTTAAAGGTTTTAGTGTTTAAAAAATTTATGGTATTTTGATATTTAAAAAGAATAAAGATGTCTCATGAGACACACTAAGAGTTGTACTGCAATGCTATAAGCCCTTGGGTGAAAGAACACCATAAGCCTTAGGTGAAAAAACACCAATACGAATAATCAATAAATGTATATATGAAATATGATTTAAATTTCTTAGTTTATTTTATTCTTTTTAACACATTTTATGAGTTTATCATCTGCCTTGTTATTTGCATAAGTGGCGTAAAGAAGAGGATGATGAACACTTCATATGATTTATTGAATAGTTTCAATACATAATAGCACTAGTGAAATAGTTGAAGTTTTAAATAGTGTTGATACACTATTAACATTTAAGTTGGCTAGTGCTTAAAATCCTTAGGACAAAATAAATATTAATTTGCTTGTATAAATATATTAGTTTACTAGATTGTGGATCCCGTGTATTACACGAATTGAATAAAGAAAATATCTTACGTAAATAAAGATGATAAATACCATAAAAATTGCTTAAGACCAACCATAATAAGAAAAATGTCAATTTCTTTGAAATTTGAAGAAAATCAAAATAAATTAACATAATTTAAGATGCTAATATATCATAGATAATTATTGTTATTTATTAATATATACATAAATAAAAACTTACAATTTATACAAATTGAATTATGAATAATTTGAAATGTAAAGCTACACATAATAAATTAGTGTACGTCTAAATCTTAATATTAGCTAAAGCACATATTTCATTAACGAATTTCACTTTGATACCATGTTTTGTTTTTTGTGCAAAGAATAGTATAATTATTTATTTTAAGTTACCACAAGACTTTATACTAATGTTTAAGGATGTTGTTCTATTGTTTTTTTTTTCTTTAGGTTGGTATACCGAATGACGGTATCATAACGAATCAAACTGATACCGAATGAAGCTGAATTCTTGCCACATTGTGCAAGGGATTCCACTATTTATAACTTTAAATAATATATTTGTTATTGTTGATAACTAAAAAAACTAAACTCATCCCATATTTTTCACCAATCAATGTAAACTCAAGACGTTATGTAAATTTTATTTACAACAATGAAAAATAGCTTATATATATGATTGATTGTAAATAAATTACAACCATAAGTTAAATAGAATTTAGTAACTATATAAAATTAATTAAATTAAATTCAATAGTGTATATTCGTTAATTTTGATCAATAATAGTCTCAATTAGTTAGATACAATTGAAATTCATCAAACATAACCATACTTGACTATGAGTAAGCATACATAATCAAAATTCACCAATTATCAAAATAACTTTCAATGAATTAGTGAAAAACTTTAATAGTTTTATTTACAAGAATTAGGAAGATTTTTTAATATATAATGTTAATTAAAGTTAGACCGAGTGATCATAAAAATTAATTAAAATTAAGATAACTTATAGTAAATACTAGTAATCACCACCACCACCACCATCAATAATAATAATAATAAGGATAATGATAATAAAATTATTTTTAAATAAATTAAAAGTAAAATTTTGAGGTTGAACAAGAGATTGTCATGTGACATTAATCGTAGTCTTTTATTAATATTTAGATTTTACCCTTATAAAACCAACTTCGATGGAACATTACTTTCTTGCATATGAATAAGTTCAAAAGACTAGCTCATAAGGTTTTCCTTTTCCTCAAGTCCACATAGGCGTCACATACCCTCCCTTCCACCTCACCAATTTCTCCTAATAGTGAGGTGTGGTTCCCCTTTCATTTTTTTAATATTTTTTTTACTTAATGTATTTTATTTTTAAACACATTTTTTATTTATTTAATATATTTTATTTATAGTAAATACAAATATTTTTAAGAAAATTAAAACTTGCATAAAAACTTTAGAAAATTACAAATAAAAAAACACAAATTACATATTAAAGTTATAAAATAATTTTTGCCTAAATCTACGAACACCACTACTCGTCAGCAACGAGATCGACATGGAAGTTCTTCCAAATATAGTCGATTAAATTCGCGTATAGGTTTCCATGCACGTGATCACTGCGTAGCGCACAAGTATCGTTGCTCCTTGTCAATCGACGCAACATTCTCATTAATGTCATTCGGATCGTATTCGCATATTGCTCGACCGTCGATTTCAATAATAATGTTATGAAGTATTAGACAAGCATACATAATGTATCTAAAATTTATTTGGTTCATATGCACGAGCCGGTTGTTGTATTATCCCCCATTTTGCCTTTATCATACCAAACAACCATTTGAAATCATTCCTTGCCAATTCTTAGCACTTCGCGATTTTTTTTTCTTTTTTCATCACTGAGTTCTTGAATAGTTTTAACAATAGTCGTATAGGATGGGTATATACCGTTGGCTAGGTAATACCCGTGCTTGTATGACATCCCATTGAGCATGAAAAAGGAATTAGGGCCCGTACCTCTAATTATCTCGTCGAAAATCTCAGATCTTGCAAGAACGTTCAAATCATTGTTTGAACCTGCAACCTAAAAAAACATGCAAAATCCATAAATCTTGTGAGCAAACGACTTCTAAGATTATTGAGGGATAACCTATATTCACCACACATAAATTCATCGGGTCACGCAGTAGGACAATTACGTCATTGCCACTGCGTACAATCAATGCTTCCTAGCATCCCAGGAAATCCATATTTCTCTTCATGGAATGCATAAAGCTTTTCGATATCCTTACGTAAATACACATTGCTATACAAGTTCACCAACCTTTGGAAAATTCATACAAACACTCCCATCTCATTCTACAGACATCATTAAGGATTCATCCCATGAATCACTAGCAGTGCCATACACTAATTGACGAAATGCCGAAGTGCACTTTTGAAACGTAGTAAATCCCCTTCTCCCTCTAGCATCGTACCGCAATGTGAAAAAGTCATCATAATTATTGGCAATACGTACGAACAATCGTCGACTCATTCGAAACCGACGCCTAATTTGTTCGTCAGTGTACACACAATTTTCAGCAAAATGGTCACCAACCAAACATTCATGAGCACCTTAAATAAAGTTTGAAAAACTAAGTTTAATAAATTATACAAAACAATCCTAAAAATACTTAACAAAACTTTAAAAATATAAATTGTATAAAAATAATGTACATTCGCGATCTTTATTTAACGCAGCGCCCCTCGTTCATGGTGGTGAAGTTCCTTCATCTTCGCCATTTTCTTCCATCTCAGCAATAATTTTCGCCGTCTCAAGCATCACGCTAAACAAAAAATTTCCAGTATTTTCCTCGTTCGGTGAATAACTCATGGCAACTATTTTTAAATGGATATAGATAAAGAAGAGAAGAATATATAAAAGATGGAGAGTGTGGTGAGTTTTTGGGTATAAAATGAGGTTGATATGGTGTTTATAAAATCATTTTTTTATTGTATATATAGCCATTTCTAAACGGATATATATTTAAAATTTTGAAATTAGCAGTGACCATTATCATAACAAACACAACGTACAACACGAATAAGTTCGATAGACAAGCTCATAAGCAGTTCATATGTGTAAATTTAGTGTAATATAATTTAAAACAATACCAAAATACATAAAATCAATTCAAAATGGGAGATATCTTCTTTTTCACATTGTCTTACTAAGCGGACCTTGGTAGTGATCATTATTATAACAAACACAATATACTAAACGTAGGGCTAAGCAATTTACGATTCTGAACCGTCAGAACCGAAGAACCAAACTGGAACCGCCATATCTGAACTGTAATGTTGTGTTTTAGGTCCGGTTCCGGTTCTTAAATTTGGGAGAAACTCTGGTTATAACCGACGAGTCTGTTTAAAAAATTGCTAGAACCGGTTTGGATTTAAACTTTAAATAATATATTCAAAGACCCTATTAATTTATTTAAACTTTAAATATTATATTTGAAAAAATGTTTATAGGATTAAAGAACATAAAAATAGTTTTTACATAATGTTTGAATGAAATTTTTGTGACGGTTAACTAAAAGTTTTTTTAGTTAACTTTTGTTTTTTATATTGTATACTTTCATTTCATGGTTTGAAACATTTTATTGTTGCTATTTTTATTTTGATTGGTTTGAATTTTGGATATTACAACTCTTAGTTATATGTTTTAAACGGTTTAATTGTGTTAAGAGTTGTTTACAACCTATGAATATACTTGTACATTATGCATTAATAACTCCGTCTATCTAATGTTAGTAATTAATATGGTATAAGTCCCAACTCAGCCTAATCAAGTGTAATTAGGTTTAAAGTACTGTTAAGAGTTGTTATGAAATCGTTATTTGTTACCTAATGATTTTATCTTGATGCAACTTTATCCGTACATGAATTGAGATGCGGAATCTCTTAATCGTGACTAAGATATCTCATATCCAACACTTGTTATTATCAAGATTAAAGTTGGAATTTAGTAGAAATATAGGGGCTTATATGTAATTATCTTAATCTTGTATGTGAGACTATAAATAGGAAGTTTTAGACTTCAAATGTAAGAATCTGGATTCATAATATGGGGCTAGCTCACTGGATAGAAACTTTTGTCTTTTAGAGGGGAGGGGTCTTGAGTTCAATCTCAAACAAGAAGTAAAGTAGGATTTATTTGGTGTAATTTAAGATTGTAAAATTTGTTATTAAAAAAAAATCTGGATTGAGGGTTCGATAGAATAGGCTTTGTAAATCTAGAGAGAGAAAGTAATACAAGATTGGGTTTAAAGTTTACATTAATTGTTCATGAAGTTCTTCATTGTCTTGTGTTTGATTCACTACATGAATTAAGATATTCCGCATCTTAAATCATCATTTGAACGAAACTGGGAGATGATTCGGGTTTTCATATCCCGAAAACTACTCCCAAGATTGCCGAATGCGGCCGAGCTTTGATTTCAACTAAAGGTTATATCGATTAAAACAGTAACACCAAAACATGAGATTGAACAACCTTGCTCGACTCTTCATATTATAAACCAAAGCACACAATTTACAATAACCCACCCATCTATTTATCCTAACCAAACATTTCGGAATACAAGAAACCTAAACACTCAAATACGAAGCAAAATAAAGACTTAATCTTGACCCAGAATTCTAAAAATACGACTCCTTAAATAAATAAAACTACACTAAAAACCCTGGATCCATTCAGTAAACAAAATGATAAGTCCAACAACATCTTGATATCATTGAGCTACAAGCACTTTTGGTACGTATTTCATTAATCATTGGACAACGGTGGACATACTTTCATTGCGCTAATCTGGACATACGCCATCGCCTTCTTCATCATCCATCATGACCACACCGTCTGGGAAACCAACTTTTGTTGTGCTTCTCCACACGGGTTTACCCCAGCCAAAATCAGCAATGTAGAATGAGAGTTTGCACCAAGAACTGAATGCGTCGCAGGTATGGATCGGTTATACTTTGACACATCTCCCAAATGGACCTTGATAAAACATCATAATCTTTCTCAACAATATGTGTTAATGCTTTAGCATAGTTGCTTCTTATCTTGTTAGTTGAGTCATGCAAGAGCTTAACTAAAACCTGAAGATCAATTTTGTCAGATTCGCTAAGCTCAACACGCACATTTGCAAGTTATCAGGTGCCATAGGGACTATGTTATCCCTCAAGTTAACTGCTTGCATAACGAACGACGCCTTTGATTCTCCATTTGCTTTATCCATGTCTGCAAGGGCCTTCCATAACAATGCCACAATACGTTGTCCTTTCGAAGGCCTATGCGTTATAATATTAATATTATCCTCCGTCGTGATTTTCTCGCATAGTTTGGTTATTGTAGACCCTTTAAATGAAAAGACTCGCAAAACACGACTATTCATCACTTCATTTGAGTTAGCAGTAACTTCATCATTAAGTTGATCAAGTGTTGTTAAACCATTTGGCCTTATAAGGCTTATTTATAGCATAATTGTCTTAAGGTTGGTGGCAGGCTAAAGAGGGAGCCTGATCTAACGTTTTTGGAAATCCTAAACAAACTATAAAGTCAGGGCACTTGTTAGACTTGAACCTAAAAAAATATTAATCGGTAATAGCAAATCGCAAAATCAAGTCGTAAAATTGCGAATACTAGATCTCGATATTGCTTTTTTATGATTGCTCAATCGCAAATCGCACCATCAGCGGCAAGGGGCAATCAATTACCCCTAATTTCTCCTCCAATCGCCATTCACGTCGGTTGAAGATAGCGAGGTTTAGACATCTTACTTGTTTGGGTCATTATGTTTTTACTTGTGTGTTTGTTCAATTGGGCCAAATACATAGTAATATATGAAAAAAAAATTGGAGGCTCCTATTTTTTGAGGGCCCTAGGCCTTTGTCTAGAATGCTAAGACAGACTTAGGCTGAAATAGATTCGATAATGATTTATGGATGTCATGACTCATAATTATTCAAGAAAGATATGCAAATAGGTAGGGGTGAGAAATAAACCAAACCATAACTAAATAACCAAACCGTTAAACGAAAAAATTCATTGAAATTAACCTTAATCGACAAAACCGATCGGTTATGGTTAATGTGTGTTCGTTAACCGAACCAAACCAAACCTTTCTATGCTTATGATTTTCTAGCTATTATAATGCAAATTGGATCTATTTAAAGTGATTGCTGATTTGGAAAAAAAGTTAAAGTTTGCGTTTTTTTTTTTCTTTTTTGCTCATAAAAGTTTCTATACAAAATACCTTTAAAGTTTTCGAGAATAATATCCTCATATATTGATTCATGGTTACCATCAGACCACATGATGCATAATTTCAAATTAATTAACAAAAATCAGGCTTGGAACATCATAACCAAAATCAATTAACGGTAAACCGACCATTAATTATGGTTATGGCTATGGTTAGCACTTTTCAATTAATCGAATCCACGGCTAACCGAACTTTGCACACCTCTACATATAGACATTAGACTTTCTCAAAAGAATTAGACTATTAAAAGTGGTTTCACTTTCCACTCTCATTAAAAAAATCATGTCAACGTCACATAAGATTCCATTGTATTTTCACTTTCTTCCACTTAAAACATTATATTTTTACTTTCTTCCACTTGAAAGGTTGTGGTTACAATCAGGGGCGGACCTACCTAATAGAAGGGGTAGCCTCTGCTACCCCTTGGCGCTCCGGCGGTAGTGTAAATTTTGAAAAAATATTGACGTTTTTTTCGATTTGGTTTACCTTTTTTTTATAAAACATTACCCTTACGAAAAATTTTTAGATCCGGCACTGCTTACAATTTCCAGTGCACCTTTCACTACCATGTCATTTTTACTTTTTAAATACTTTTATGTTCCAGTGGTGTTTCATGTCATTGCCTCCCATGCCTGATAATCTTAATGAGCATAGAAATGGATGAATCCAAGACCTAAATAACTAATTTCTACCATATAAAATAAGAAGCTTTAGGCACCAATAGAGAGTTTGAAACTCATTGAACGTTTGCATTATCGGTTCTTCGGTATGCACTAGTAATATCGGATTTTTCGGCCGTTCAAAAACTAAACTAATACCCCAATTAGACTAGCCACTATCATTCCAGTGATGTCTCTAGTAGCCGGTTCAACCGGTAATATTAACTGGTTTTTAAAAAATCCGTCTTACTTTAAAAATCATCGGTATGCATCAATAATACCGGATTTTTCTTTGACAGTTCAAAAACAAAAATGGTACCCCAATTAGACTGGGCGCTATCGTTCCAGTGATGTCTCTGGTAGCCGGTTCAACTGGTAATACCAGACGGTCTGAACCGGCTTTTAAAACATTGGTCTTAGTTTAAAAATTCTTAAGCACCAAGGTATAACTTTTAACACATCAAATATGTTGGTCGTCCAAAACCGATAATTCAAATCAAATATTTATTTCAACGGGCCAGGGTTTCGGTTAAGCAAGAAGCTCCTGTGAGTTTCCTGCCGGATTTGTTGGAAGGAAGATCAACACTAAGACCGACGGTTTGGTCTTTGGATGGATGGGCAGGAAACACGCATGTGTAGATCTAACAGGAGTCTCCCCTCTATTTTCGCCTAATTCGTTGCATCACACACCATGCATAACTTACTAACCATAAAATGTGCAATAATATAACTTTTAAAATACACAAGTGTCATAAAAACAGCCCAATAAAAACGAAAATTATCACATTTTTGGTAGGCTTTTAATTTAAATGGTGAAACTAAATTATGATGTATCCATCAAGCACAATAACTCTTTGAATCTATGGGCAGCAGCCTCTGGCAAACAAATGCATACCACCATTGCACCATTAGAATTAGCCACCCCTTCAGGGAGGAGAACACAAACTTGAGGTGTTGGGGTCAAGTCGAGTGGGCCCACGTAAATGGCTCGTCCCCACCCGAAATCCGATGTCTCATACATTGAAAACCGGGTCCATTGGGTGATCGTTAACTTTCCTCCAAATTCGAGCTTAGTTGGCCTATCCACGGCAACATGATCTATTGTTGATCTTAAATACTCTTCTGAAACCCCTAACCGAGCTTGACGGACCAAACGAGTCACATCTTGGAGCGACCCGTTTACAAGGTCGGATACGGTGCTAGTGGCACATGCTATGCACACTACATTCCCGTAAAACCCGTCTTTGAGAGGTGGATTTTTGAGCTTGGGCCGAGCATTGACCGGAAAGGTCAAGCGTAGCCCAAAGTCGAGTGGTTTCACGTCTAGCGCTTTAACCCATGATCTCCAAACATGAGCGGCCATTGCATCGAAAGTGGTGCATCCCAAACTATCCACGGGCCGAGACACACTTTTCAAATGAGCTTGGAATTCCCGGCTCAACCAATAACACTTTTGAAGCGGTTTCACTTCCCATAAACTATTTGTCAAGTTAGAAATGTCATCAAATCTTCATAAACTCGACATGAGGGTATGTAACCTTCGGAGGATCACGAGGCGCAAAAATTTCCCGATCCCAACATGGGTTCGGATCCACGACCAATGAGCCCGTTCTTGCGGTAGAGGCCCAAGCTCCAAGAAATTGCATAGCCCCAAGCCCATCACATATACAATGACAAATCCTTAACCCAAGGCTAAACCCACCACAACTAAACCTAGTAACTTGGGCTATTAGCAAAGGCATGTCAATAACCTTATAGTCACCTTCATTAGGGAACTTGTAAACCAAATTGGACCAAGCTGGGTTAGGAACATTGAGATCACCTAAATGGTCCAATGACAACTCAGTATGGGCCTGAACCATGAGTGCACCTTGGTTAGGCCCAAAAAACACTTCCAACTTCTTATTTTTGGTCTCCCTTAACCTACCCGAAAAAGGGTAGTAGGGAACTAAAACCTTAGCAAGGGCGTCTCGTAAAGTGCCCACAACATCATCAAGTGAGTTTCCCCCCACAATATAAAAGTAAATAGTGGGGGTGAAAACCCGAGCTCCGATGATGTCATCAAGGTTTGAGAGATACAAAGTATCCCCATCTCTAGCTTGAATCGGTCCTTCTGGAACGACCGAGAATGATCTGTCTATGGAGATGGGGATACGAAGGCTGGGGAAATGGCGCTCTTGGACCCATGACAAAATCGAGCCATCGGAGGGTGAAAGGTAGGAGAGCTAGAATTTTATCATGAAAAGGTCATTTTGTAAGCATATTTGTGCAAGATTTCAGGGATTAAAGGAAACCATGCCAAGATGTTGAACTACAAATAAATAGGGGTTTCAAATGTTTTATAATATGCATGCTCTTAAACAAATATTAGTTAAAGTGGTAGTTGAAAAATAACGTTTGCATGATGGGAGGGTAAAAGAAAGTTTGTTGAAGTTATTTTGCAACTATGTAAACGTGTAGATTATGATGCTTATTATGCCTAATTTAATGAAATATTCCATTATTTATTAAATATTTTAGGCTTTCCAAATACTTTTTGGACATTTCAAAAGTGTAACTTCGGACCGCAATGATCACTTCTCTGTCTATTTTATTCCGGCAGACTATGTTGTTTTAACTGGGATCACGCTGTCTTTAGAGTTTGACTTATGAGTTCCCTCAGGAAACCTATACCAGCCAGCTGTCACTTTGACAGTCGTTGTGCCACCACAAGAGCAGAACTTTCTGGCGCAACACACGGTGGGATGAAAAAACCCGGGTGGGCTCCGGATTCGAGCAGACAACCTCCCACAAGGCCTAGCTCAAATCCTTAATTACCTTAATCCACCAAAGTGACACAAGTAAGGATCGAACTTGAGTCTCCACCGGAGAAACTAAACCTTCTATCAGTAGGCCACAAGTGAGAATATACTTCTATGTCTACTTAACCTGTATTAGTTTGACAAAGATAAAGGATTTATATGAAACATCATTTATCATTTGTAGTCTAATAATCAATTAAATAGATGAGTGAGCTAGACAACAGTGGCAGATAAAAAAATCCGCATAGGGATAACGTTTCAATGAAAAGGGTAACGAAATCGAAAAAACGTTAAATTTTTCCAAATAATACCATCGGAGTGTCAAGGGGCAACGTAGGTTACCCCTTCTATCACTCTAGGTCCGCCCCTGCTAGACAACCATACCAAAACAGTGAAAACCCACAAAGGTTTATTTCGCCAGCTTGAGTTTTCGAGACCGAGTCTTTTGGAACTATGTGATTCAACTATTAGTCTGTTTTTTTCAGGCCGAGTCCACTCGGAAGTATGTGATTCAAGTGTGACGGACCCATGATTTTTTATGAGGGACAATTGGGGCTTAACCAAACTAGGGGGCAATCAAGATTTTTGCATCAGAACAACACCAATGAGTCTACGACACAACTTAAGTGTGGTAGACCAATCGACTTTAAATAAGAATCGTCGGAAAAAAGGGAAGCAAGGGATTGGGATAGTCATGTTGATGTAATAAAGGCCACTGGAACATGATACCATTAAAATCCTAGGTTTGCATCGAAGGATAAATTAAAGCCACTTGAAAAATGCAATATCCCTGTACATGTAGGCTTAATTCCCAAAGATGATAACTATAAAGATTGAATTGGATAACACTACTCGGCGTCACGTCATAGTCCTTGGAGGATGTCCCTCCAAGGATGGAACTATGGAAATGGTTGATTACCCTACCCCACCTAGTATATATAATTAATTTATATATATATATATATACGCACACACACACACATATAGGATTAGGTTCAAGAGTGAACACAAGTGTATTTACGAATAAGCGAACTAATCCTGGCCTTACACGTGTGTAAATCAATGGCCATGATTTGATGATGAAATGCACTAGTGTATTTTACGATTTGATGATGAAATCCTGGCCTTACATGTGTGTAAATCAATAGTCAAGATTAATTCGCTCAGTTTGCAAATACACTAGTGTTCACTCTAGGACCCTACCCTATATATATATATGTGTGTATATATATATATGTTGTATGTATATGTGTGTGTGAGAAGGGGGAGGCCCGTCCTAATCGTCTTGGCCAGGGCTATCTCGACAACCACGCAGGTAAGGAAATGGTTGTATGGGGCGGCGCCACCCCACGACGGCCCGGGGACACCCCTCATACCGAGTGGCCTAATATAACTAACACTTGAAATTTTGCCAATCTCACAATAGCTAAAACCTACAAAAGTACCTCATGACTGTAGTACAAACCTTAATTGTATAAGTCACTTTGTAATGACAAGTATGGAAGTCCCTCATATTGAAATCAAATCCTTGATAAACGAATTTTATATAGTTCTAACACCATTAATCTCTCATAAAAGGGATATAAATATAATGTAATAAGCTCATTTGTTTTTGTTAAAGAGTTAATTACATTGATGGCCTAGTCTGTATTCCATTTTCAACCCCAACGTATTAGAAATTACACTTATAGTCCTCAATGTTCACGCAGAGCTAACACGACTAACATGTTTGGGACCTTGGTCCTTGCTACAACTAACATAACACGTTTGGGACTGGGGTCCTTGCCGCTATCGGACTAAACGAAATTGCCGTGTGGTATAACATCAATAGCATACAATGAAAGGTAACCAAGGGGAAGTATTACAAGTATGTCATTACAATTGTAACTCCATCTTTACATCTACATCATGTATGTACCATACCACTACGTAATATTGTAGGACATGGGTCACCATTAAAAAATATATAAATAAAATAGTAAAGATACTCTCTTTACATATTTGGGAAATTATAATACATGTACCCTGTACAAATCCTTACGAATATAACGTATAAAACAACATATATAATTAAACTGATTCAATCTATGGTCTTCAACAAGAGTTTTAACCGTGTCTTATTATTAAGTTATAATTATGGACTAAAATACATATCCCATTTCATTTATTTAATTATAACATAAAACATTTGTAATATAATATAATATAATATAATATAATGTAATGTAATGTAATGTAATGTAATGTAATGTAATGTAATGTAATGTAATGTAATATAATATAAATGGATTAAACAGGTCAACCCGATCAGGTTGACCCGAACCTGACCTGTTTAGCTAAATGGATTCAACCTGAAACTGACCCGTGTAAGAAATTCACGCTAATTTCGTGTTAAGTTCGTGTCGTGTAAGAATTTCACGCCCCTACTTGACACTCACTTATAATTGTTTTCATCTCGTAAAGTGATCGTCGGATGTAACAGTTTCAACCAATAATTAACATACTATGGGACTTACAAGTGTGCAGTGCTGATTTTATGCTCCAACCGAACCACAATCAAAAGGTGTAGGTCATGTGGATTGTCCAACCGTTCGGTTCAGTCAGTCAGTCAGTTAACTACAAGTAATCATTTTTTGTTTGGTAATCGGTTAACATGATAAGCAAAAAGAGAATGTCCTGTTACATTCATAAACTGGACTTTGAATATTTCTTCTTGAATCACAACTGCACATAGCAGGCTCCGGATCTTGAGATTATATTAGTAAAACCACAGGACTCAAGCTGCCCCCTAAACCCTGTAATACGCAGACCTTTCAATCGAAAAATGCTGCAAGGAAGACGGCTTATGCCTGCACCTTCTATATCTAACGTATTCAAGCGTTTCATATCTCCAAATTCCTTGGGCAATTTTTCAACTTCTATACAAAATTGGAGATTCAAATCTCGTAAACTTTCCATCTTACAGATACTGTTTGGGATATCTTGTAAGGATCCACAATCACTTAAGTCGAGTGATTTCAAATGTTTTCAACATACATATGCTATCCGGAAGATGCTTAATCTTTTTCATCGACAAACATAGCTTCTCTAGACTTTGTATCTGGTACAGATCATTGGGCACCTCCGGAATACTGCCTATAAGAGTGAGCTCTCTTAAACGTTGTAAGCCACAAATGCTTGTCGAAAACGACTCAAGGTTTGTGCAAGCACATAGACCAAAAGATATAAGCTTCTCAATATTTCCACTCGATGACGGCAGAGGTTCCTGATATGTACATTTAAACTGAAACTTTGGCAAATTACTGTCTGGATGCAGTGGGCATATATCTAGGGACTCCGCATTTAGGTACAGTTTACCGACATCAAAAGGAGCATGTACTTCATTCCATTTGTAAACAGCAAAATATGCAAACCTTGAGCAACCGCTGAAGTTAAAGTAGACGAGCTTTTTTAGACATCCCACGGGAGCGTGAATTTCTTGAAGGTAATAACATCCTTCAAGATCTAACTCCTTGAGATGTCGAGTCATCTCGAGGTTAAGGTTACTCACCTTAGAACCACCAATGTAGAGGAATTGGAGCTCTGGACATTCAAAGGGCATGTGGAGTTCTACAAAGTCATAACATCCATTAAGATTTAAGCTTTTGAGATTTGGAGTAATCCCGAGGTAAGGTTACGCACCTTAGAACCACTAAGATCGAGGGATTTGATGTTTAGACATTCAACAGGCGAGTGGAGTTCTATAAATTCATTACATTGTTCAAGATTTAACCTCTTGAGATTTGGAGCCATAAGGTTAAGGTTACGCACCTTAGAACCTCTGAGGTTGAGAAATTTGAGCTTTGGACATTCGACGGGCATGTGGAGTTCTGCGAAGTTATTACATCCGCTAAGATTTAACGCCTCAAGATGTGGAGTCATCCCAAGGTTAAGGTTACTCACCTTAGAACCACTGAGATCTATGGATTTGTGATTAAAAAATTCAACGGGCAAGTGGAGTTCTACAAATTCATTCCATCCGTCACAGTTCAACTTTTTGAGATGTTGAGTGTTCCCAAGGTTAAGCTTACGCACCTTAGAACCACGGAGGTTGAGGAATTTGAGGCTCGAACACTCAACAGGCAAGTGGAGTTTTGCAAATTTTTTACATCCTTCGATATATAATACCTTGAGGTGTGGAGTCATCCTAAGGTTAAGGTTACTCACCTTAGAACCACTAAGATCTATGGATTTGAGGTTTCGACATTCAACAGGCAAGTCGAGTTCCACAAATTCTTTACATCCATCAAGATTTAATTTCACGAGATGCGGAATCATCCCAAGGTTAAGGTTACTCACCTTAGAACCAATGAGACTAAGGAATTTGAGCTTTGGACCTTTAATGGGCATGTGGAGTTTGAAAAAGTTAAAACATCCTTCGAGATCTAACCTTTCGAGATTTGGAGTCATACTAAGATCAAAGGTTTTTAAGTTTGAATATCTGAGGTCAATGAATCTTAGCTTTAGAACCTATCATCAGGAAAACAAATATTAGTGTAACAACAAAATATAATATTATAATGCGTGAATCAGAACGACCGATCAACCATTACCTTTCTTTCTCCTCCTTCCCAAAGTTTAAATATATTGCTCCCGACCATTTGAAGGTTAACGAGCTTATTTGCTTGAAACGTTTGAGGTAAAGACCGAAAAGGGTATTGAGGCCAATATAGAGATTGTAAAGTATCTGGTAAGTATTGGCTAACTTCATCAACAGCCCATACTATATCTCCTCTATCCACTGAAAGAAATCTAAGGTCCCTCATTTTCCTAAGACCTCTCATAATAGTTGTTGGTTGGAGACTTGTGTATTTAAGTATAATACTTCTTGTTGCTTCAGTACCCTGTAAAAAACATATATGAAATTTTGGTCAAAACAAATAAAAATGTTCTAGTTTCGATTCATATTAACTTGAACTTTACCAATTCATTAACCAATATATCTCCAATTTCCTCTTTAATGCATAATCGGTTATGCTTGCTAGGCTCAAGAGGGTGCAAACTGCGAACAATATTCCAGCCCATTTCTTCTATATGGTCATGGAAACGCAAACCGTCGTTATCAGAAATAGTTATCAAAGATTTCTGCTCAAGAACTCTTAAACCAATATGAGCATTAAACCCGCAACTTTCAAGTATTCTTATTGAGCCGTCTTTCATTTCGCCTTTCAGTAAGCATACAACATCTAAGAATATTTTTTTCTCATCGTTCTCTAGGCCATTATAGCTTAGTTCCAATCTTTTCAAAGTTTTCTCCAATGGAATTGTCTTTTAGTCTTTCTATGTGTCTACCCATTCATGCTCCGTTCTACCGCAAAGATGTGAACCCAAAACTTTGATTGTTAAGGGAAGACCGGCAGCATAATGTACAACTTTTCTTAATAGCTCTTCGTACCCTTGATCCGGAATCTCCCCCCAAATGCATACCTACTAAAGAGGCAAATTGCTTCCTCATCTGATAGCAGAGTGACGTCATGAATAACGTTCACTCGTTGTGCTACTAGCACTTGCTCATCTCTTGTGGTGATGATGATTCTACTTCCCGGCTTAAACCACGTAAGCTCACCTGCTAATGCTTCAAGCTGGTCTATATCATCCACATCATCTAGAACTACAAGAACCTTTCTTGAGGCATCATCTTTTTCATCAGATTTTTTCCGTCAGAGACACCGCTACAACAATGGTTTGATCATTTAACACAGATGAAAGGATCTGATTTTGCAAATCCTTCAACCCAGACAAAGAGCCTTTTGAAACTTCTCTGACATCTTCAACAAAGCTCTTACCGTCAAACCAGATGGATATATGATCAAAAACAGCTCTCGCCAACGTCGTCTTCCCTCCACCTCCAAGCCCCTTGATCCCTATCATCCGAACATCATCTAAATCAAGTTCCAAAGATGAAATTGCGTCCCTTACCCGAGTCTCCATGCCTACTAACTTCCTATCGACGCTCAAGTTAATGAGATGTAGCTTTAGTGAAACGTCTTGAACTTGTTGGATAAATTTTGCTTCATGCCTGTGTGATAAAAAAGATTCGACGAAATTACTTATAATCCCACATGAAACCTTAGATGACATGGATGTCCGTATTAAAACACAAATTGGAAAGAAACGAAAGTGAAGAATACCCGTTGAAAGTGTTCTTCAACTCCATCCCAGCGAGGCCGCTGCTTCTTTTAGAGCATTTTTCCATCTTTCAACGTCATTTTCCTTTTCCTATTTTCCAAAGTGCAAAACTTTCTTAGTATTAACAAATCATTTCAATGAACAAATACAAATGAAGTGATAAAGATGTTACCAGATTTACATCTTCCGACGTCCTCTTCCTCTTCCTTGTGAACCGTTCAAAGGCTTCCCCAACTGACCCACTTTGTTTGCGGACTTCCGTGGGTTCCACATCATAGAAGATGGGGTAAGCAGTATGCTCGGTCATCTTTTGGCACTCCATAACCTTTACGAGCTCGTCTAAGCACCATGATGAAGATGCATAGTTCCTGGAGAAAACAATGATGTAAAATCTCGAGTCTTCAATGGACTCGATGAGTTGATCTCCGATTCTTTCCCCTTTCTTGATCTTTTCATCATCCTTATAATTTATAATGCCCTTTTGGTGAAGAGCATGATAGAGATGATCAACAAAGCTCTTGCGGGTGTCTTCACCCCTAAAACTCAAAAAGACATCATACTTGAAACTCTTTTGCATGGATGAAGCTGAAGTAGATGCCATTATGCAAGTGTTTGGATGGATCAAACAAAGTGAAATCTTTAATGATTGAGGGAAATTTATAAGAACTTATTACAAGACAACAATTTGGTATCAATATAATTTATGATGGGTTGGGACAAAGTATTCTTGTTTGCATTATAGAAAAGATAAAAGACCATAAAGATAAAAGTATACATGCCTCTCCATAAAAGTGTTCATGTTTGTTGTTCCTTTTTACTTTATGGGTGCAAACTAGAGGTGCACAAAATGTGTTTTTTCAAGAACTGGGAACCGGGTAGGAACTCGTTCCAGGTTTGGTCAACAAAGTCAAGAACTGTTGGGGTACGTTCAGGTTTTTGACCAGTTTAGTCAGGGTTTTTTTTTGGGTTTTGGTCGGTTCGGATCCGGGTAGAGGTGGAGGTCGGGTCCGGTTCAGTTCTTTTTCCAACCGCGGGTAGAGTCAGGTCCGGTTCGGTTCTGGTTCCACCGGGTCGGGTAGGAACCGGTTTTTTGTGCACCTCTAATGCCAACTGTTAAATGTGTGTGTTTATACAAATATAAAAAAGTAAAAAGTTGAAATATGATATTCAACAATTAGCATGTTTGACACTATTACAAGTTCCCGGACTATCTTTAATCATGATTTTAAGCATCAAAAGTACATCCAAATGTGATCATGCCAAGGTTATACTATACATTATGGGTGGGCATGGAGAGGGGCATTAAGCGCCACGTGGCAGTCATGTCAACAAGGGGGCGTGGTAAAAAACACGGGTGGGAGGGGCGTGAAAGTGGCTCTTTTTTTTATAAAATAAATAAACAAGAACCAATCAAAACAACCCAAACAACAACCAATAGCCTCGCGCCACGTTAGCCAGCCAACATCCCGTCCACACCGGTGGAAATCTTCCCGCCCACACCCCCACGCCAATCCAAGGGCCGGTGTGCCCGGCGTGAGAGGCTTCCACGCCCATGTTCACGCCACCATACTGAATGGGCATGATTCTATGATTATAGAATAGGCCAGCAAATGCTGTAAAAACCCAACAAAGTACATTAAGCTGAAATCAAAACGAAAAAGCAACATAATTTATGAAACTACATCTCTAACATTGAAATCACACACCTCTCCCGGTCCAATTTTGCAATTTGGATCTCCCTTTTAGCCATAAGTAAGCATTCACTTTCATTTCTTCCACCACTTTATAATCAGCCATACTGATTTATTCTGTTGAATTCCCTTCATTCCGCGCCTTCCAGATTTGCCATAGCGTGGTTTGAAACACGATTCCCACTATTTTCTTCCAATCTCTTGATCCTGCTAACGTCTCTGTGCTCGCCATAATTTCGCTGCATGAATTAACTGTCACCATTGTTGGTATTTCTAGCCACCTCTTGGTACTCCACCAAATCACTTTTAGTTCTAAAGCATGTGATTAGTAACTGGTCGGTCGACTCTTCTTGCATCCCACATCTCGAACAAGTCTGATGCGGGACTGGAATACGCCGCCTCCTAAGCTCTACCTTCGCCGGAGTTCTGTTCATCATTACCTCCAGTAGAACTAATTGTATGATTATAATTGTTCATGATCACATAAAAAGTTTAAAAACATTGTATGATTAATACAAGTTACATCTTTTATCATTTAAAGTAAAAACATTTTGATTGCTTGCAACTTATTGTTTTTCTGTTTTTAATTTATACACCAAATTGCATGTTATATTTGTAAGGGATAATTGCATATATTCCCTTGCTAAAGATACTTAATTGCGTATTTACCCGATCCAAAAGTAAATTTGCATATATCTCCTTGAACATCAATACCAGATCTCGTTCCAAAAATTATCTCAAACTTAACTGAAAATTCCGACCACGATTGAACCGGCGATTTTCTTGGGCGATTCTGATCCGAATCAGTTGTTCGCGTTTGTTTAAAGGTTCATATCCAAACTGGGTTTTTAGTAATTCTGGGTATATTTGAAAATTTTAGTTTTCATGTGTTTATTATGTAATTCTTTATTTACCCAACTTTTACCTTTTTTCATTAATTATCTCAGGATGTGAACTGAAAATTATTGTTGGTGATTTGGTCATATCTATGAAGAATTTCAAGCTTCATCATTGAGGAACATAAAAGATTTTAGAATTATTTTGGGGAATATATAATGATATAATAATAATAATAATATATAATATAATATAATATAATATATATAATATAATAATAATATAAAAATAATAATAATAATCTTAATTTGATAACATAAATAACAAATCTTATATCTAATTTCTAATTTAATAAAAATTTCATATTTGTAACATAACAAACGAACAATGTATCATATATCAATTAATATAATATTCTAACTATCTTCATATTGATCCATATTGATAAAATATATAACAATATATAACATAACAAAATAAAATAATAAAATAATCAATATTGTAATTGGAGTAAAAATACAAAATTTTGAAAATTTGAAACAACACGAAAATGTGCATCATAATTTTGAAAATGATAAAAGATAAACGAACAAATAAAAAATAGATGAATTATTAAAATATAAACAAAAAGAAAATTAAAAAAAGCATAAAAATAATATAGAAAATGGTAAATATAAACTAGAACATTTAAAGTTAGTAAAATAAGGAATAGTATATATAACTAGTAATGAATATATTATAACGATAATCTGATTTTTTATTAAGGAAGGGGATATATGCAATTTTATTTTTAAATTGGATAAATATGCAATTAATGAGATTTATAGAGGAAATATACAATTCTCCTTGTTTGTAAAACGGTATACAATAACACCCCAATTACAAACTCCCCATTTCAAATAAATAAAAGCAAATAAACAAATCATCATAAAAAAGACAAGAACAAAAGCTAGAATTCTAAGGCTACTCGGTGTGGGTGATGGGCCTCCTGGGAGGATGATCCGCCCCGTCAGTGCCACGTAGGATAGGTGTGATGATGGGCCTAAAGGGGATGGACCTAAGAAATGAAAGATGGGGCTAAATATATATATATATATGTATGTATAGGTGTGTGTGAGATGAAGAGCCGCGTCGAGGACGTCTGAAGGCTGCCGCTGAAGACGACGCCGGACCTAGGGGAAATGGTGTGGGGGAGCGTCGCCGAGCCAGGCCGGGCCTGGACGACCCCCACACCGAGTAGCCATTAACACAAGCATCGTCCATTAACGGGTCTTTTCTACTTTCTACCAAAGGCGCAAGCAGGACTATAATGTAGAAATCAAAAATCCGAAGAATATTAAAGTAAAAAAAACTGTAAAATTTCGCTATGTGAACACTTGTCAAAATTTCACCGAAGACAACCATAGGTTTTATAAGCATGCAATCTACAGCATAGACATATATCATAAACTGTAAAGAAAAAACTTAGCGAACAGGCTGCTGGTTATAGTGGTTCTTCTCCTTCTTCTTAGCTGCAGCAAGTCGTGCACTTCTTGCCGCGGCCTCACTAGCGGCAGCCTTGGCGGCGGCGTCCATTTCCTTGCTGGATTTCTTCTTTTTCATGGAAGCCACCTTTTTCATCTTCTCTTTGACATCGATTGCAGATAAATTTTCAGCCTTCTCTGATTCAGTAGATTCAGAATTCACGGGGTCAGGTTCATTTGTGAGTTCTTGGTGTTCTTTCGTTTCCTTTGAAGATTTATCTTTCTTCTTTTTCTTTTTTGCACTTTTGCTCTCGCCGACTGTAATGTTTGTCTTTTTTCTCTTGCTCCCGTTTTGGTTCTCAACTTTCTCTTGAACACTACCTGCAGAAGAAGATATAGAGAAACCAAAAGGATTTAAAAAACTTCATAGCAAACAGGCTTTGTTACTGTGAAAATGAAAAAAAAAAAAAAAATGATTCCGGATGAGTGTTAATAGAATCTAAAAGCAGTTTTGCCATCAGCCAAAACGCATAATGGAAGTAAATGTTTGGTGACTTATAAAGTGATTTATGTACTGTTTGCATTTATACCAATTCCAGCCAAAAATATAATCAACAATGAGAATCCACTTCAAAATTTTGAAAACGTAAAGTTTACATTTGTTGAAGTACCACCATGTCAATAGGTTAAAAACTTATAATGGTTGTCATGACAAAAAAAAAAGAAAAAAAAACAAGTAAAAATAGTAAAAAACATTTTTATCATTGAGTGTGTTCTATTTTCTAGAATTGCTATGACAAAAACATATACATCTTATGTGGTTTCCACATTCATTATCCCATATTTATATGGGAAAATGCCACTAACTACTTTATATGCCACCCATGTACGTATCTGATTCCATTTAAACCGATTCAGGCTTAAAAACATGTCAAATGACATATGTCCTAACTTTTAAAAAGAAAAATGTATATACGTTTGATGTAGCGTCAACATGTTAAGAAAAAATACAATTTTTTTTGTCATAATCAACATTCCACAGACATTCCACAGACATCAACCTGTTTTTTTAAATGAAACTATCAGATGACGGAACGCCATTAAAACTTTTAGATGTAAATAGTTGTCTTTTTAAACCATTTAAAAGCATTTTCTCCATCCTACATATTGATAGTTGGAATTTGTAACAAAGGAAAGCAAATATTACTAAAGTGGACTCCACATACATTATGAAGTACACTTGGTAACGCATTTACTCTCCAACTTTGACAAAAGTGAATGGATGGTCCCTGTGGTTTTTGCATATTGTAACGCATTTAGCCTTTAACTTGGACTTATTGAAACCTTTAGATTTGTTGGTTGGGGACTAATTGCGTTACAAAGTGCAAATCACAGGGACCATCCGTGTACTTTTGGCAAGCTAGGGACTAAATCCAAAATTTTGGTAAACCACAGGGACCATCCATAACTTTACTCTACATTGTACCACCTCTTTGTGAAAATGTTACTAGCTTACCACGGGTATCTTGTTGGGTATTATTGTCATTTAAACCCAATTCAGCAAGCACTGCTTCAAGTTCTGCAAGCTCCTTTTTCTTCAGTTCCTTTTTCGAAAGTTGTCTGTCGGCTTCTTTGGGTGGCAAAACTTCTGAGGGCTTTTCAATAACAGGCTCCTTTTCTGATGGTGGAGCTTGTTCATGATCATTTTCATCATCATCGTCATCATCGACTTCATCAAGGTCATCTTCTTCACTTTCACTTTCCTGAAAAAATATATAATTTAAAATTAAAGATTAATTAACAGAATCTTAAATAGTTGTGAATCAAATGCCCTTTTTATCAATCAAGCATACTTCTTGAAAGCAGGGACAAGAATCTTAAATAGTTGTAATCATAATTGGAGAATAAGAAAAGATTATTAGTACCCATAGATCGCAAAAAAAAAAAGATCGGTCCCAATTGGGTAAATTTTTATGAAATGTCAAAATGGATCAAGTCAGCAAACTTTTTAGCTTTTAATGATATGATGTACTTACCAAGCACCACATATAATCACAGAAATTTATAAATCGAATATCAACTAAAAAGATATAGCCTATCATGCAAAGTTGTCCGTAACTTAAAAAAAGATCAAATAAAGTAAGTTGAAAAGATATTGACTGAATTATATAAGGGGCAGACCCACCCCCGGGAAAAAAAATTAGTGCTAAGTTCTGTTGAAAATCCTGTCCGCACCTCTTGTAGTTTTTCGTCCGCACCCCTTAGGTAAAAAGTGTTATCAATTTATATTTTAATTCTTTTAGTAAACTCTTATTTTTTTAAAAAATACTACATAAATTATATAACTTTTATTACCTATTTACCTAAATAACTAAACCCAAATACCCAATACCTTTAACTAGCCCACCAAGTCTTCTTAACCCAATAAACAAACTCAACAATATTTCAAACTATACTAAAATAAACAAGCCCACAACCCTTCATATTCTCTCCCGCTCTCTCTCGTCCCTGCACACCAGCAAACAGAACAACATCAACAGCGACACCAGCAGCCGCATACCACCGTAATCAGCCACCATACCACCGCCAATCGACACCAAATCCAACCGGAATCAAACATGGGTTAGTTTCTTTGTTAGTTTGATGATTTGGGTTGATATTATAGGAGAAAATAGGTAATAAAGTTGTTAAATAGGTTTGAAATTTTGTGTTTTGACGTTGTTTATGGTTGTTTATATAATTTTTTAGGGTGATTATGTTGTTTAGATGATTTTTAGGTTGATTATAGCTTACATTATAATTTCTAGGGCTATGAATAGTTGAAAATTAAAATTGAAACATTATGTTATGGAGCGACTTGCTTAATCGGATTGGCGATGAGAATTTAAGTGATAGTTGTGTATGTTATATAGAGAAAGACTTGCTTAAGAAAGTAGCTTTAGATGATGTTTTGGATATATTTCAAAAAATGAAAACCCGTATAGCAACATTTTAATTATGTTTGTAACAAGTTTTGACGTGTTTTTGATGATTATATAAATTTAGTTTGATGTTCTTTTGTTTACATGACTCGACCGGACCCGATCCGATACGAACCGATTGTTTTACTTATATACCTAGGGGCTTAAAATTTTCAAAAATGTTCCGCACCCCCATGGAAAAATTCTGGGTCCGCCACTGTATATAAGTCAAGTTGTTTAAATAACTTTGGTTCACACACGCACACGCAATGCATGATTTACTCGGTTTTGGCCGTACTACACACGCCCTTAATTGCAATCAGACTTATCACACAATACCACACTACTAGCATCTAATGTAGTTATGAAATCCCATAATCGATAACTGAACAAAACAGTAACAATCGAATCATCATAAAAGGGGTGTTCAGGACTGTTTATTTAAACAACTTGTCTGCTCAAGTCCTTTCTTAAAAAAGACACTTCAGAGTGCGTACATAAAAACTACTGTTGCTTAATTTACGGCGAAACAAGTTGACCTGATAAGTCGTTTGAGATTGCTTATTTCCAACTAATTTTTCTTGGTGAATTCAAATTTACCCGATGGGTAAGGATCAAGTAATATTATCCGTTTATGCTTAATCAAGCAATCCCAAAACAACCCCCAACTATAACATACAAACAATATAGAAACCTGTATATGTAAATGCTGGTAACTATTGAATAAAATGACACGTTTACGGTTTCCTCACCTCAACAGGAGACTCACTTCCTTTCACCTTATCATCCTGATCACCACCACCGCCCCAAACAGGCGGCGGAGCCGTAGTCGCAAAATAATCATCATCATCTTCATCATCCACATCCGCCCACGACTTCACCGTTAACGGGGCCGGAGCCCAAAAAACCTGCTCCTTCTCCCCTTCACCCTCCTTATCGCGCCCCTTTCTCGAACTACCTCCCTTATCCGATTTCTTCTTCTTCAAACTCCCAAGAGCCGCAAAAACATTCGAACTGCTTATCGCTACCGAATCATCCTTCCTACTTCCACCTCCAGTCATCTCTTATCCAATAGCACTCAAATGCGCTTCTAGTTCTAAACTCAACACAAATCAAAATTTCACACTTTCAAAAGCCTAGGGTTTTTTAGTTCAATAACAAAACCCTAAGATATGTATGCAGTATGTATGTATGTATGTATACGTATACAGTTATACTGCTTGTACATACGAAAAAACTGAACCTGAAAGTATACTTTCAACTATTGACCCACTTCTAATGACAAAAAAAAAACTCTACGAGAATCGATAAAATTGAAACTGAATAACAACTTCTAACGTATCAATCTGTCGATAAGATTAACACAAAACCACGACAATTGCCTGGCGATTTTGACCAGACAACAACAAAACTGAACCTGAGACTACACTTGACCAATTTACGTGCGTGCGTGCGTGCGTGCGTGTACTTTTACAGTTATACTGTTATACATACACAAAACTGAACCTGAATATCGATATAATCGAAATCGAACAACAAACCCTAGGGTACCGATTTGTGAATAAGATTAACACAAAACGGCGACGTTTCGCCTGGCGATTTTGACCAGACAGCAACAAAATTGAACCTGAAAGTATACTTTCAACGATTTATGTATGTATACTTATACTGTTATACATACACAAAACTGAACCTGAAAGTATACAGTTTCAGCAATTTATCTACTTCTGGTAACACAAAACGATGACGTTTCGTCTGGCGATAAGTATCGATATAATCAAAATCGAACAACAAACTTTTGGGTACCGATTTGCGGATAAGTTTAACACAAAACGATGACGTTTCGTTAGGCGATTTTGATCGCAGAAACTTGAATTAGGGTTCGGTTAACCCTAAAAACGGTTATTTGGGGTAGATAAGATCGAGGATTGCTTCTAGCTGTGCAAATTGAGTGTGGGTGAGTACTGTGATAGGTGGATTCTGCAAATTGGTGGTGAATTTTGGTGAGAATTTGATGATTTTAGAGGCTATAGTGAAGATACTTTGTGGTGAAATTAGGGTTTGTGTATCGCTTTTTCGCATCCTTGTTTTAGAAAATAAATATTTGTATCATAATTTGGGGCGTTAAAACATAAAAAAATATATGTGTGTGTATATATATATATTATTAATTGTTATTCGTTATTCGTGTAACGCCTCGTATCTTCGTATTTCTATTTTAAAAATGTTCGTATCCGTATTCTAATTTTAGAAACCTTACATTCGTATTTTAGTTTCAATCTCACAACTCGAGGCATTAATCATAATAAAATTCATATTTTATACGTATTTTTTTATTCACACAACCGATCATTTAAATACGTATTTATACGCAAACCTACACAATTATACGTATAAATACTAATACGCACATCCCAATACTTGAATTATACTTTTATACTTTTTATATACTCAATTACATAATATATACTCAAGAAATACTAAGAAATATACGAATCATCTTTTCCACCTCATCAATCCACTTCCACCTTCTTTAACCAATCATATTTCACCATTTTTCACATTCTTTCTCCACCAATCATCTTCCACCATTTTTAACCAATCATATTTCACCATTTTCCACTTCCTTTCTTCACCAATCATCTTTTTAATTCTCTTCCATCTTTTTTAATCAATCATATTTCACAATTTTCCACATTCTCTACCTATAAAAACCAACCTCCTACCATTTTCTTTACACCATTCTTCTCTCCATCTCTCTAATTCTCTCAATCTCTCTAAATCAAGAATTCTAAAAGGACACTAAGTGTTCCAACCATTATTATCTCAACCTCTCTACATCTCTCAAATCTTCCAAGCAAAAAGAGAACTCTAAGAGTTCTAAAAGAAAACACTAAGTGTTTTAAAGGAAGTTTGAAGCTCCAACCTCCAACTCTTCACGGAATCACCAAAGGAAGCTTTGCAAAACGGTGAGCATACTCGACCCCATTTTTACACTTTAATGCATTTTGGGGTGCAACATGTATAAATTACAAAATTTATTTTAAACAAAATTAAATGTGTTCACAATACCAAATGTGCCATCAGTTACGCTTATGTGAGTTATATGTGTTAGTTTAAACTCGTCTATACATGCTACTTGTTATGCTTGAGTTTGTTTATGCTTATTAGTTTTGACTTGTATTCTCATGATATCGTTATGCTTAGAATACTATGCATGCTAGTTAAGGAGTTCGATTATATGCTATTGTTATGCGAAAGTGGTCTACATGTTCGTGCTATTCGACTTGAATATATACTTGTCACAATCAAAACCAACTTTTATGCTTATAATTAATTTCAAACTTGTATGCTCGCCAATACTTTTGTATTGATCTATGCTTTTAATACAAGTTGCAGGAATTTTGATGACAAATGGAATCTAGTAGGATTGCCTAGAAACGCATTTAAACTTTAAATACTTATTGTATTGTATTTGTTTCAAACATGTATTTCGTTTCAATATATTTGTATTAAATCGTTATCAATGAAATGAAATTATATTTGTTACGTCTCGGGATCTAAATTTTGTATTATTTGATTTGAACTATGTAAAAAGGTAATTATTAAACACTTGACACAATTAGCGTTATGAAGCCTCTTGCAATCTAGTTTTCGTCTCATCCCGATGTTTCCGCTATCGGTTGGGGTGTGACAGTTTGGATGATGATGATGAAGAGGTGCTGCTATGATGAAACGGTGGTGGTTTTATTGTGGATTGTTTTGTGTGTTTCGTTTTCTGGTGTGTCTGAATCTGGACCGTTGGTTTGGAATAACGGTTGAGATCAAGATGATCTTCAGATTATTGAGTTTAAGATATTAATTAATTAATATATTACAATATAAAATGAGTCTTAACTGCCATTAATAGTAATGAGATGTTGATCAGATGTATGCAAAATAAATAAAAACATATTTTAAACATAAACGACATTAATTAAATAAAGAACTTACATTAAACTAATTTTAAAAAAGATAATACATAAAATTAAAACTAGTAAAATAAATTAAAACCATAAAAAATTAGAAATACAATGGCCAATTATATTTTTTGCGATCTCACTTTTTCAGACTAGTGTGATTTCTGACATCTCTGGTGAAACATTGTCGTGTGGCCTGTTAAACGTCTCCAAATCCTTATCAAACAAAAGTGATCTCATCGCCTCGCGTTGTTCATCCGCCAACGCTATATATTTTTCCTCTCGTTTTTTAATGTCTACCAACTCTTGTTTTATAAATTTGTATTCTTCGAGCTTGTCGGACAAATCAATTGACCTTTCGGTCGTCGTTGCGGGTCCTTTATCTTTTTTCACTTTCTGTTTTTGCCTTCTTGGAGAGGGGTCTACGTTTATGTCTGGTCTACCACTAGTGAATTCGGTATTCGGTGTACCGCTTGGTAGTTACCCGAATCCGAAGACTTTCTTTTTGCCCCGAACTACTACTATCTTCACCTGACAATGATACCACTTGAATCACTCGATCTGCCCGACTACTTTGCGAGTCGTGCCCTTGCCTTCGAACTGAAACCCGAAACTTTTTCTTGTCATCACACTTGTTTTGTCTATCCATAATGTATAAGAAAGTTGAGATTCAGTGTGAGTATGTGAATTGGGTGAAAAATAAGATGAATAAATGGATTTTAAATAGAAAAAGAAATCAATTTTTTTAAAGTGTAACGGCTATAAAGCCGTTTGACATCAACACAAGCGGTCAAGTTTAGGTTGGATATGACACGGTAATTCATCACCGAAATTACGTTGTCTAACAATATATATAATGTTGGGGGCGATGTTCCCCAAGCGGTAAAGGGGTTTATCGCACCCTTTACCGCTTCCACCCCTTACACGCAATGAATAATTGCAACTAGTGGGATCCCGAGGTGTTGCTTTGAGTATTCGGTCGACGTTAGCTTGTTACAACATTTTGGAGGTAACAAGCTATGCTTCCAAGAAAATAATAATAGAAGAACCGGGCTTGTTTTGATCCGTTCTAATAGTTTACCTGTTTCGACTCGAAAAAGTTAAACTGTCAAAAGACTTAAAAGGTATATCCAAACCGGCTCATTTTGGCGCCTATCGACAAGCTAATTGATAACATAAAACTACATGTTTGCCAACAATACATGCTGATGACATTGTGAAACTAACAACACTGGACAACTTTGATAGGTTCGAATCTAATTGGACTGGTCTCAAAAATCAAATGACATCATCATCATCAAAACATAATGAATTTAATTATTGTACAAAATACAAATAAAAACAAAGAAGAAAACCTTCCATGAAATACAGCAAATTCCAGATAAATTATTTACGACCAATATATCCCTAAAACAATAATAAAATCAATATAAATGATGCATACAAGAATTCAACCCTCATAAAATACAAAAAGAAAACCGAAAAATGGTAGATAACCGGTTCATGGGTCATGGTTTTTGTGAAGCAATATAAACCTGTGGCTACCCTAGTTCCAATCTTTGGTCCAACCGGTTCGGACTTGTTTTGATTTTAAAAACATTGATCCATATGTACACAGAAAAAAATACTAAATTGTTTAAAAAATGGCTCGATTCGTGCATTATATATTTTCTGAATACACATATCTTTACGCGACAAAAAAGAGGAAAATCATGAGGAAGGGATCAATACAAAGAATATCTTGATCATCAACCACCGATTTGAGGATATACTGTTGAGGTACCTCATTAGTTGTCCTTGTGCACCTTCTACATTTGCTAGAGTATCTTCCATATTTTCATCATCCTGCCAAAGTGTTGTGTTAAGAGTTGATAATCACACTCAAGCCCATTTGCTTTTAAAAACGGTTGACCGGGTTATGTTTCTTTTCATCAAACGGGTCAAATAAAATCATTTATATGAAAGCAGAATGATCGTTGTAGGTTAAACGGGTGTAAAGTCGTCCAAAAGTGTATTTCAAATTTCAATGCGACATCCTAAATCGTTCTATTCAATATTTAATACATTATTGTTAGAGTAAAATACACGGATGGTCCCGGTGGTTAACCAAAATGTTGGATTTGGTCCCTAGCTTTTCAAACGAACACGATGGTTCCCTTGGTTCGCACTGTGTTACGCATTGCTATCTAATCTAAAGGTTTCAACAGGTCCAAGTTAGTGATGGGGACTAAATGCAAACCACAGGGACCATCGTGTACTTTAGAAAGCCAAGGATCAAATCCAAAATTTTAATAAACCACAAGGACCCTCCGTGTACTTTACTCTTTATACTTTATAGTTTAAGCCTTTTGGTGATTTTCAAACTTTTGTGACCAACTAGATCTTGGGATAAAAACATTCTACAACTAACCCAGTATAAAAGGTACCAATTAGCAAAAGCTCTCCTAGTTTCACCTATTATTATTGTGTGTATATCATACTATCATGTAATTAACACAAATTAAAATATTATACTATAAGTTTGTAGGTGTATGTAATAACGTTTAAGACATACCTAATTGCAAGTTCCCCTTGTTGAGAAACCATGGTTGCCAATTGTGTGAAAATACTGCCTAATTCATGAATAGTTGACTCCACATTGTGAAGCGCCTCAGCTCTGCTTTGCATGTAACTATCCTGTAATGGGACCATCTGTTGCTGCTGGTGGTTTTGTTGTTGAATCAACGGTTGAGATTCAGCATCAGCATGCTTCCTGATAAGTAACATAGTCAGCAATGTTCTCTAGATAAATGTTTAATGTTTTATAATTTAAACAGCTGAAATAATATTAGTGACGCTTTCATGTACCAAAATTCCAAGTCGGTTAAGAAAATAAAACCAACTTGATTATACAGAAAAAAGATTATTAAAAAATTGGTTTTTTGTAGAATTTGCAATTTCAATCTGCTTGCATGAAAATTGAAGGATGTGGGTTGTATTTTATCTCCAGAAGGTAAAACATAAAAGACTAGCTAACTTACAACTAGGGGTGCAAACGAGCCGAGCGGCTCACGAGCTGCTCAAGATCGGCTAGAGAAAAAGCTCGAACGAGCCGGGCCGAACTTGAACCTAAAATAAAGCTCATTTATTTATCGAGCCCAAGCTCGAGCCTAGCATGTGAAGCTCGTCAGGCTCATCGAGCCTTAATGTAATATTAATTTTTATTAATATCTAATAACATTTACCCCTTATTTAAATTTGTCTAGTAAACGAGTCAAGCCGAGCCGAGCTTATTTAAACTTGTTTACGAGCCGAGCCAAGCCGAGCCCGAACCTTAAGTTACACTTGTTTAGTAAACGAGCCCGAGCTTCACTTAACGAGCTAGTGAGCCTAAATGAGTCTATTATTTACATTATTTTATTTGATATATTAATTAATAGATAACAAACTAGCCGAGCTAGAGCTTGAGAAACTACCAATGAAGCCGAGCTCAATCTCGATCTCTCATAGGTTAATTGGGCTCGAGCTCAGGCCCTTTGGGTCGTTTGCCCTATCACGACTAACCTTTTAACATAAAATTTACAGATAATGAAATACTCAACTATAATCACTAACCACCAAACCACCTTTAGGTGGTTTAGGTACAAGTTACTAAAAATTGGTAGTTACAACTGTTAGCATTTTTCTTATTTTAAAGGTCCTTTTGTCATAGTATTCAATACATCTATTATTAAACCAAAAAAACAAACAATATGTTACATTTGAATTTACCTTTGGAACAATGGAGATGAACTTGAAGAGTCGTTAGCCCATGGAGGAGGAGAGCTTGATGAGCTTGCAGTTGATTTATTAGCCAAAGGACGCTGACGGACAAATGGATTAGCGGTTTCTTTAGAAGTAGTTGCAGAAAATAACTGCCTTCTATTTTCATGAACCTTCAAGTTCTGCAGCCAAAAGACCAAAAGGTTTTGACATATGAGATAAAGTTGATATAGTTAAGATAGCCACTAACCGAAACCGAACCACTCATATATCGGTTATCGTTTTTTTTGTACCCACGGTTAACCGAACCACTCATATATATTCCTAGCTTTTATACCTCCATTTCATGTATTATACATCTATTTCATCTACTTATACCTCTACCTCCATTACATGTATTTCTAAGCAAAAATATTAGCCTAATTTTGGTTTTGGTTATTAACCGAAAATAACTGAACCGAACCAAAAACCGACAAAATAACTGAATAGACCGAACCAATTAACCGAAACCGAATGGTTAATAAAATAGATTGACCGATGACTTCGGTTTCGGTTGTGGTTACGCTTAATGCTAATAACCGGATCTTTAGAAAGTGGGTAACGTTACATCATTTTAAAAAAAACATCAAAAGTTCACTAATTTCCATGTAGGGCAATGATTAAGGACCTATGATAACCGGTTTTCAGGTGCTACATCAGCACAGCTTAAGAAAAAAACCAACATGGTCAAAATGTCAGACACGTCATTTGCCACATCATCATTTTTTACTGGTAACTGGGTCAGATTACTTTCAATAAATTTCTAAATAAATACAGACCAGTGGGTTACCACCCGCACTCCGCAGCGGGTTCGAAATGTAGATAAAAATAAGCAAATTGCAACGGGCCAGTCTACGTGAAGATAGAAAAACCATGTCGCGACAGTATTCAGAAGTCATAGAAAAGTTATCGGTTCAGTCCGTTACGGTATCGACACTCGTTATAACCATAGAAACGAATATCTGCGGCGGGTTCGGAATGTAATTGAACTAACCTACTTACGATGGTACATATGGACAATTTAGAAAAACATTATGTTGAGAAAAAAACTAAAAAAGAAACCACATAAAATAAGTACAAAAAGAGTGTAGGGTCTATTAGGAATTATAATAAAGTATAAGGGCGAATAATGAAATTAAAAAAAACTTATTAAAGTTGAGAAGCTAAATATGTCATTATTAAAGTTGAGGGACCGAAAAAATTTTATGTTGACAAAATAGCCTTTTGATATATATAATAATTTCCTAGATGTGTGATTTAGTGAGTGCAAACCTCTGTACGCATGGTAAGAACATCCTTAAACTCTTTGGTGGTGCTCATAAGACGGTTTTTCAGATTATCAACAACCGTGGTTGAATGGGTGGTTGTGTCACTTGAAACATTTTCGCTTTCGCTTTGGGAATTGCAGATAAGTTGCAAATCCACCACAGCTGAATTGAGGGCAGTAATGTCCTGCTTGACGACAGCTGTCAGTTCTTGGATCTCCTTTGTTGGGTCATCAAAAACGGATGTCCTCTTTGCCACTGGAAGGAAAAATTGAGATCATGTTAGTACGTATTCCCCCGAGCTAAAGACTTTACACGATTGCATATACAGCCCACATCTGAACAACCTATAGGATAGTTATGTTTTAGACATAGTTATCAAATGCGCTAGGGTAGTCAAGGTGCATAGGCCTCGCCTGGGCCTAGGCGCAAAGCCCAAAAAACAGCGAGTGCACGAGAAAAAAAAAACGCACTTAAATGAAATAAAAATAAAAATATATTATGTATTAGAAAAATAATACTATTCTTCAAATAAGATAAGCAAATGCTATTATATAACATTTATAGGGGTTTAGACATGTTTTAGGTTGTATAAACAATAATTTCTAACCAATAATTCTTATTTACAACAAAACAAGATTAATTTATAACTAACTAAAAGCAAAATATTATGACAACAGTAAAGAACCTGTAAAAGTAAAAGAGAATATAAAACAAATCAGAATAAGAAAACAATGTTCATTTAACGATTTCAACAAAGAAATGGAAAGATAAGATATTTAAAAATAAAAAAGTTAAACCAAAAAATATAAAAGTTAAAAAGCAAACTGCACCTGCAGTGACTAGTCATGTTAACTGCACAAACCCGAATTTGGATGTTTCAGACCAATATTAGATGTTCAGAGCTGTCCAAGCCCAAATTTGGCTGGAAATTGCAGAATCCGACCGGAACTTTGCCGGAAGCTTGCCAGAGCGCGCCTGGACTGCCGAAATGCGTTTTGTTTGCGCCTCGCCTGTGCTCGCTTTTGATAACTATGGTTTTAGATGATAAAGGTAGACAAAAGCTGGCAGGCGTTATGGCAACACCAATTCGACTTTGTTGATCAAGTGAAGTATATTCTAACATAAACATGATAAGTACCACCATACCATATTTAATCACTTATTGTTATGGAAAAGGCATATAACTATCAACTTTCCTTCTACAGTAGCCCCAGGATGAGTAGATAGTAACTAATATAAATAAGAACACATACACATCTACTCTTAATCACAAGAGGCTAACTAAAACAAAATTGTAAACCGTCTACCATAGGTTTTCATTTGTTTACAACACCTGGATGTAACTAACTAACTATGTAAGAATATATGTTTGCCAAACTGCACCTTCTTTGTTCTGCTCGATTTTTGTCATAGCTTGAAGGCTGTTTTCGTCAATTATGTGTGAATATAAACACAAATTCTATGCATATAGACTTGTTACATGTAATAGAACAAAATGTCAAGTGTTGTAAACCCTAAAGTTTCACAAAATGCATTGTAGTCAATAGGTTTGCTTTCTGTAAGGGTTGGGCATCAACTAAACACCTAATCAAGGTAAGAAATTAATTCGTAGCCAACCATTGGAAAATCACCATTCTAACTTACTGCACGCCACTGCTTTGATACCATTTGACATCCTGATCCCAAAGTAACTAACATGCTAACCCGTTATTGTACCATTGTTTATTTCTTACTATCACTTTATCAGCTAATACCACAACGAGAAGTCATAAGCAGCCATATACGCTTACAAAGGGCTCACAATTTAACTTACAGCCAACATGGAAATAACTCTCACAATGTGATTTCAAATCATTTTATCATTTTCCAAGTAGCATCTTGGTTTAAAAAAGCGCGCCTTAAGTGTGCTTAAGCGCAAAGCGACCCTACGCGCAAAGAGTTGCGCCTTGTGTGACATAAGGCGAGCTCTGTACAAAAGGCGCACAAGAGCTTTTTTGGAAAAAAAAATCCCACTGGGCGCTTCCAGAGGTTCCAACTTTTGATACTCGCTCTAAGATCACACTCGTGATTTCGAGTATCATCTACGAAATTACGAGTTTCTAGTTTTATAAAATAGATAACTGCTACAATCTCTCTGAGGAGAGGCAGCTCTTTATAGAGCTAAAAGCAGTGAGTTGCGAGGGCCGCTATTCCTGACTTTAACCCTTTTATATGCTTTCTCTCTTGTGTCATGTTATTTTTGAATTTCAAGTAAAAGTAAAAAACGGTCTATCTTTTTTTAGGGACTGTGACAGCTTGTTGAGGGAACACACTTTTTGTACGGAAGGTGTTTTTGTGATTTAAAGTGTTCTACATTAAATCATATAAAACCTTATTTATAAATAATTTTGGGTAAGGGAGCTAAAAGCGAATAGGATATACATAAAAAATATATATAAGCACCCTGCGACTTGCCTACGAAAAGCCCTCTGCAACTTCTTTAACGATTTCAAGCACCGAAGTTAAGTGTAAGCTCAGATAGATCCTCATTATCTATTCTTCTAGAGTAATAATCCATATTAAATACAAAATTAAATATCCAATTTCTAAAAATCATAGACCAATAAACTCACATTTTGCAAGCTTAGCTAGCTTCTGCGATGTATGGTGAATACCATACCCAATTTTTGAAGCTCTCTTGTTAAACTCCGACTGAAACGCTACACTTGATCGAGATCCCTCAACCTTAGTGTGAAATCACCACCGCTACCGTTAACTCCTCCGATTGACGGCGCTAACGACTTCCTCAGCCTCTCAGTTATGCTCTAAACTCCTGTGTACGATCTCTATACGACGACGTTTGCGCCGATTTCATATTCAATAGTTTATTATTCTCTACGACGCAGATCGATCTCAAACCCCTGAAGTTACCAACCGTTTTCAGGGGATGATCGGAACAAATCTGATTAGTAGATCGAGGGGAGATGAGTGCTGAGGTTATCTAAAATTCCGGTTCAACCGGCCGGTTTTCGATCCAACCTCCGGTTCGCATAAAGACGTTCTAACACCATAACCCGGACCAGTTAAGGCCCTCCTGGTTCCCGGTCCAAACGGTCGGTCCGGTCGAGTTTCAAAACATCGTCTGCCATAAATATTATCACTTTGCTTATTTTTGTTGTTGAACTGGTTGTGAATGGGTTCAATCGGGTCTAAAACCAAGAAGTTTATGAATGTTAAACGTTGTCTGTAGTGGTGTGCTAAACAGGGGCGGACCTACCTTAGGGGAAGGGGTAGCCTCCGCTACCCTTTGCGCTCCGGCGAATAGTGTAAATTTTGGAAAAATTTGACATTTTTTTTAATTTCGTTACATTTTTTTATAAAACGTTACCCCTACGAATAATTTCTAGCTCCGCCACTGGTGCTAAACACCACCCTCGGTGTGGCGTAAACAGAACGTCATGGGCAGATGTGGGTAGCAGAGTAACGGGCGTGAGAAAGGGTGAAGGTATGTGGGGCAAGATTGTAACCGGTCAGAAATTAAAAACATAAAACGTTTTTTTCTTTATTTAGAATGGTTAGTGAGACCTTAACATAACTTGGAGGAAAAAGTGGGCGAGTGACTCATTGCCTACGTGGCAATCCCTTTTCATTTTCTACCAACCCTCTACACATAGTCGAATAAATTGGTTTGGGTTAAGCTAATTCGAGTGTTAGTTAGATTTGGTTATGGTTTGATTAATCACGTAATGATTTTTGTCTTGAAATTTTTATATAAAGATATATTGATAAAATGATATTTCCGGGTATGAATTTCTGACTAATTAATGTTATCAAATTATTATTCAACACGAATAAAAACATGTATCTTTTTGTCCAAATTAGATTATAAAGCAACTTAAAAAAATAAGTAATACAATTTCTTCACCATATGCAAAGATGTTGTTGTTTGATTTCTCAGGACAAAATTAATCTTTCTTATGTTTGTTATATTGCGACCCAAGATCACAAAAATGCCCAATAAGTGAACATGATGAAGCATATAATGAATAAACATTGTAAACCAAGAGAGCAAGGCATCGACGTTGAAGAAGGACGAATCTGAAATGAGTATAAGCTCGTCATCATCAAAACCGTCGTAAAGAATACAAACACACAGTCATCACCAAACTAACGGAAAATAAAAACTCGGATAAAGGTAAGCTTCTAGGATTTGACCAGAAGAACTGAGCGATCATAAACACATATATGGATACAACTCGGAGTTGAAATTGAACAATCGAAACCCACATAAAGATACAGCTCAAGATCTGAAATTTCATCATCATGCATAAGTCTCTCTCTATAGCGAGAGAAGGAAATTGAATAATGGTCCTCACTAAGGAAAACCGTAGTCACATCCCAACCGATAGCGGAAACATCAAGGCCCGACGTAATAGATTATTCAAAAACGTCATAACACTAAATTTGCGATAATAATTAAAACTGAAAATTTAATTTCTCATCTCATCAAATCAAACATAATCAATTAAAGCTAACCACTGGAAAACACAACTATAGACATTATACAAAAGGAAAAAAGTTTCACATCTCAAAAACGCCATGATAAAACGCCATCATAATGAAAACACATTATACACACGTATTAAATATAGTGTATGATAAAGAAAACACTAAGATAATAAAAATGCCATTTACCTCAAAATGTGAAGAACATGGCTGCTGAAAATCGTTTATACTTAACAAACCCGTTGGGCTGCTCTTCTAATAAACATTTATACAGTCCCAAATCCCGATTAGTTCAGCTTGTATATCTTGAAAAATGTTTTTGGTGTATATCTCATAAACTTGGCTCTCCAACACTCTATAATTACTTTTCAGCTCAAAGCGTTTGTATCAACTCTCGTGGTCGTTTTTGCGATGGGTATGGCTCTATGCTTGTTAGGATCTGAGTCTGATTGTTGTGATGATTAAGATGGAAATAATGAAGGAAGATAAAACAAAGATGAACTATGCAGCGAAATAATTAACTTTTTAATCACAACAATGAAGATATTGCTTTCATCAACATGCTTTTATAAATTTGTAATCACAGATTTAAGTATGCATGAAGAATACAACTCCCCCTCAGCCTGATCACTCCTTGTTTGTTCGTACAAAAATGTTAAGGTGAAAAGTGATAAATATAATAGTACAGGCACTGTTCTATTTATAGTACAAATGAAACATCTGAAGAATCTAAGCTGACGTCACCTAGACAACGACATCTAACAGCCTAACAATCTCCTAATATCTGCTTGAGCCTAAGCATAGTACATTAATAATATAATAAACTTTGTTGATCAACATCTGTTAAGAATCCTCTGTTGAGCTTTATCATCTGTTGATCACACAGACCTTAGCTTTATCATACTTTATCTTCATCAGCAGGGTTCTCTTTGGTAGACGTTTGGCTATAAGAGAATTTGTCTTCAACAGATCTTGTGAACAGACCTTGGCCTTGGCAGACTTTAGAGTAGCAGATGTTGAGTCTTTGCCTTTGGAAGGAGCAGATTTTCAAAGCATTATTATTTGTAATCAGAGGTTGTAGATTATTTTGGCTACCCAAGCATCTGTTCTTTTATGGGGTCCACTAGATCCAACAATCTCCCCTTAGAACAGATGATGCCAAAACTCTGCTTTATTTCTGATCTTTATTTCTCATCAACTTTTCCCTAATTTGGCCTTTGAATTGTAATTCAAAGTTCATGGAAAACATATCTTCAAAATCCATTTCTAGTTTAAGGTTCAATAGATCTTGGAGGTCATCTGCATCCTCCATTCTTATCTTTTGAACATCACCATCTGATCTAAACAAAGTCAATTCGTGGGTGTCTGAGGATGACTTACACTTTAGAATTTTTGAATTAGATGAAATTCTTAGGTGAAATGTTATTTTTTATGAGTTTGGTGATTGTGGCCTGCTCATAAGATTTGTAAGTGTTTCATGCAGTTGAGCACTGGTAGAATCTATTGATATAATAGTTAGTTTTTCAGTCCCTCTTTCTTGTAGTCTTCATACATTTGTGCATCTGCCTTAAACATCTGTTCTGCCTTTATGCTTGATTTAAGGCAGCTACAGACAAGCCAAATGCAGTGTCACACCATGACCCGCAGCGAAAATAGTAGTCGGGGCATGATTGGGTTTTCATCAAAGCTCATGACATTTACTATAAAGTTTCATATTTATTAAATTCCAATTTAAAAGATAAATGACACCAAACATACAAGCACGACATGATCTAAACTCAACATTCATGAACTCTTTATTTTTCTTCTAAGGCAAATTCTTACGTGTTCCTTGCTTCAATCTGTTCACCTGTATCATGTGTGAAAAAAATGGTTTTGGGGTCAACAAAAGATGGCGAGTGAATCTTATAAAAACATTTGAACGAATTTGTTATATTGGTTATAAAAATTACATAACCACATATGAGTATATGTATATGTAAATTTAATCACAAAACCACATAATAGCAATTAATGCACACACACACACATCAAATGATGAACAATGAGATCAAGGCTCAATCAAACGGAACCGATCTAATTAGGCACCTGATGCTCAACTCGTCTTTAACGAGGAACTGATTAGCCTAATGAATGATTTGCACGCAACTTGACAAAATTGTAAACACGTAATACAACAAATAACATTTACATCCCATGTTAGATCATACAATGGTAATAGCACAAGTGTTTTGTGTAAACGAAATGTATAAACGACACATGATACACCCCAAAATATAAATAAAAAAGGGGATTTGTAAGAATTCACTCACAGTATGTGCGTTTCTTGATGATAATGTATGCGCACAAAAAGAGGATTTGATCGACGAAATACTAATCCTAAAAAAACAATAATACGATAAATATAAACAATCTGATATTTTTATTTAATCATTTTTTATTAACTTTCCAAGGTTATATTTGTGATATTTATTGAGAGTTTTAACCCACCAAATCTTGCTTTTAAACGTTTTTTTAACTGATTTTTAAATAAAAATTAAATAAATAATAAATAAAATAAAAAAAATGAACAAAAACCCTGTCAGACTGACAAGGGTCTGACCGGTCGAACTGTGGAATAAGATGCTGTGGTGAGGCTCGAACTCATAACCTCTCGGTTGCGTGCACGCAGCTCTTTCAACTGAGCTACGTGTCTAACCCGAAATAAACTCCATTTTAATTACATATATATACTAATTAGAATATATCAAGAATTATTTAATTTTAAAAAGGTTTTTTAAATTAACGAACCGGTGCGCATGCCTATACTCGAACCCGCGACCTTCGTATTGATTTGCACTCAACCCTACCAACTGGGCTGGGTGTCTAACCCGGAGAATAAAGGATTTTTATTATATTTATATACTATCAGTATTGCTTCATATTTTAATTATAAAAAACTTGGTTTATATAAGGAAATCGGTACCACGTATAAGACTCGAACCCGAGTCTATTCGTTTAACATGCACACAGACCACCACTGGACTGTGTGTCTAACCTGGTATACTTACCAATTTTAATTATACTTATAAACACTTTCCACTTCATCTTCTTCATTTCATTTATAAACAGTTGATAAAGCCCGATTGCAAAACTGATATCCCTTAATGATTTGGTTTACTTCTGTTGATAATAAATAAAAGGGAAAGATTAAAAGTTTATACCGAAACAGGAGGTATGTCTTGATTTCTCCGATGTGTTTCCGGTGACGAGCCAAGTGTTCCGGCGAAAGGCACGGTTGCACCAAAATGTTATGCCGAGAGTGTAGAGTGAGATTAAGAGAATGAGCGAGTTTGGGTGTGGTGTTACAATCAATATTTATAGTGTGGAAGGCAGTAATTTTTTTCGTCTCAAAGCTTAAATTTCGAGTCAAAGATTTACTCGTTTTTTTTGTTAATTTGATTCCGAAATTTCAGTTACATTTGATGATAGGAATCAATTATTCGTTTTCAATCAAAATATCCACAAATTGATTGCTAATTTCTTGATTTTGGCAGTTACCAGTTGATCGAGGAAGTTGCAGGTTAAAGGTTAGTGAGCGTATAAAATTTACTTAATTTGAGTTTTAGTACATCAAGTATGTGTAGCTCGGTGGTGAATACGGTGTGTGTATTAGGTAGGGACCCGGGTTCGACTCCCGGCTCCCCCCTTTTTGTTTGTTTTATATTTTAAAATCTTAAATATTGATAATATATATATATATATATATATATATATATATATTCATTCTTTATTAATCAATATATTAATTATCTAATTTATTTATTAATTATGAAAATCATCTAACACATTTTATAAAATGAATAAATGCGTAATGAAGCTTTTAATAAATTCTAAAATTTTTAAACAGAACGGGTTTTAGAACCCGTTTTACGACGAATGTTACAGTATCCCCTACTTTTAGGAAATTTCGTCCCGAAATTTAAGTAGTAGAAGTTGTAATAGGGAAAAGATGCGGGAGTCTTAGCGTTCCTAAGTAAACTCAGGTCATCGCTTTTGATTCTGACAAAAGTTTGAATATCCTTTAAAAAAACGGAGGTGTGATGCTGTATTGACGATTACCTAACCAGAGAGTGTGAAATTTTGAATTCTAATTGAGGCGGTAACGTTCCTAGTAAGGGTTGAATATCCTACTACAGGAATCGCTTTTTGATGCCTAAAGTATAAAAATGTGAAACATTGATAAACAGAGTTGATCGACTGGGTATGATCTCATGCATAAGAGTTTTGAGAAATTTGATGCGTTGAAAAGATAAGGTTAAGTCACAAAACAAAAACTTCAATCATGACGATATTAAAACTTACACGGAACTTCTCAAAACCGCCTGACAATGCTTTTGATCCTTTGACAAGAATACTTATATATAGGAAGTACCAGCGGCGTATCCACCATATTCTTGTCAAATTTTCATTGGCTTTGTCAGTAAGTTATGATTAGTTCTATGTGACTGTAAAACATACACAAACACAACAGCCAAAGTTTGAGTCCTAAATCCGAAAGAATACATGACTGAATGACGATGGTACCTCTCTCGTTTGTTATGATGAAGGGGTCAGTCTATGAAAAAGTGAGACACGGCCCAACTTCCTTAAACGATGAGAACGAGATGTGTCGTGATGTATAATGATATGAAAAAAAATTAAATCAATGAGTAAAGATATGAAATAAAACAGTAATATCAATTTGCATTAAAATTCTTTGATACATAAATTCCCAATTTAAAACAGGGATACAAAGATTGAGAAAAACGTTAAGAACTAGACGGTTGGAGTTGAGTCTTGACTCTTGGTAGTGGAGGGCTAGTAGGGTTGTTCGTTCACACCATTATTGGCTTCAATCGGATTAACTTTGATGTTGTAGGCTCTTCCTCTCGTTGGTGGTGGTACTGGGTTTGCTTGATCTGCTTGGTTAATTGGGTTCGCTTGGCTTGAGCGTTAATGATGTTCACCAATCTAGGGCACGTGTTTCTAAAATGGGTAGGGTCGCCACAATTAAAGCAAGCTCAAACATATGGAACTATGGGATTTTGAGGTTGTTGGTAGGGTTGAATCATGCTTTGGGTAGGGGCTGAAGCTTGATTTTGAGAGGTACGACAAGTTTTGCTCAAATAACCATAACGCCCACAATTAGCACACAGTCGACAAGGTATGGTAAGTGAATGGTGATAAAAATAGGTGTTGCATTGAGGGTGAGGTCCAATGTAAGGTTTCTTATTCGGGTAAGCAGAGTTGGGTGCGACTTGAGTGATTGGGATAGTTTGGAGGGGTACGGCTTGTGGAGCTGATTGACTGGTTTTAGTGACAGCGAAATTTTGCCCGTCTCGCTTTCTCTTAGTAGTGGGTTGGGAAGAGGATTTAGTTAGGGTTGAGGTTTCGGTTGATGCTTTATCCTTCTTCTTCTCCTCCTTGAAGTCTCCATTCCGAATGTGGTTTTCGGTGAGCTCTGTAGCTAACTCTATTGCTGCTTCCAAAGTTGTAGGGATGGTACTTATTACGGGGTCCTAAATATTTGAAGGAAGACCCCGAACGTAGTGTTCAATCAGACGGTAGAGGGGAGTGAACAAGTTGGGAACCATTTGATTCAACTCAAGAAATCTCTTGTTGTATGTGGTGTGGTCGCCCTCCTTTTGTTTCAAAGGGTAGAACTTATCTTCTAATTTCTTGATTTCGCTTCTTTGACAGAAACGTCTTGTCATGATCTCCCTCAACTCTTCCCGAGTCAAAGTCATAATATCCTCAGCACCTCGCTTGTCCTTCTCTGTATTCCACCATGTAAGTGCTACTCCGAACAAACGACCAGTAGCATATCGCACCTTCGATCATCGAGACAGTTGCAATTGAGAAAAGTGTTTTCCATCTCCTCAAACCAATGGAGGAGAGCGGTGACACATTCAGTCCCTTCGTATTTTGGAGGATCGCAGTTTTTGAAATACTTGTATGTGCATTTAGTGGTACTTGGGGGAGGGTTGACAACGTTTTGATCTTCTTGGTTGCTTGGGTTGATGGGATTAGCGGTAAGGGCTTGTTGAACTTGAACTACGATATTGGGGATTACGGCGGCCATTTGTTGAGCGATTTGGGCAGCCATGCGCTCGCGGGATTTTCCTGATCTCCTACCTCTACGAGAGTGGCTAGAAGACATCTACAAGGGACACGTATCGAGAGTATGAGTTTGACATGTGGGTGTCATGTGTCGTATAAAATGAATATCCACAAAAACAGATGAAGAAAAATTAAACTTGCTACATCCATAGGATGTCTTGGGTTTTGCTCATGTTTGGGCTCCTGTATGTCCCCTTACTTGGCCTTGGTAGTCATGTGGGCCCCCATGACTACTGGGCTCTAGTAGGGTTCGCATTGGTGTTGGCCTGTTAACATTCACGTCACCCGAATGAAAATCGTAAAACATGATTGCAAGTTATAAAGTCGAAGGGTGTCTAGGTGTAGACACAGTGACATCTCAAAGTGGGGTTAGTTCGAACGACGTTTGGTGTGACATGCTTTGGCCTAATAGGTCCTTCGTACTCTCATCGTTAGTCCCCATGTAGGCAAACTAGTCCATTATATTGGATTTATACGAATGCCAACCTAGACAGGACGTTTCGACTACCGGTACTCGCACCCTTCCAGTTACTACATGCCCGTCGTAGAACTTACTTTGATGAGATTGAAAAACGAAAACACCACAAAGTCTTGAATAAAGTAAATATGAGAATGACTTGAATATGTGAGAATTGAGACGTGCGTGATGAATGTATATGTAAGCATGTCATGTTTGACAACAGGTATAACTCATTAAGTATCACACAAAATGATAGTGGAAGTGTTTGCATGCATTTGTGTGTGTAATAAATATGAAACAAATAAACATCATGAGTTTGCATGTAACCACATAAGCAATTTAAAATCTAATCAACTATAGCATAGGCTCTAAGGGTCTAATAATCTATCCTATATCCCTATAGTCAAAAGCTCTAATACAAATCTGTCACACCCTGACCCGCAGCAGAAATGGTAGTCGGGGCATGATTCGGTTTTCATCAAAGCTCATGACATTTACTATAAAGTTTCATATTTATTAAATTCCAATTTAAAAGAGAAATTACACCAAACATACAAGCACGACATGATCTAAACTCAACATTCGTGAACTCTTTAGTTTTCTTCTAAGGCAAATTCCTACGTGTTCCTTGCTTCAATCTGTTCACCTGTATCATATGTGAAAAAAAATGGTTTTTGGGTCAACAAAGTTGCGAGTGAATCTTATAAAAACATTTGAATGAATTTGTTATATTGGTTATAAAAATGTGCAGACCTCATATGAGTATACGTATATGTAAATTTAATAACAAAACACATAATAGCAATTAATGCACACACACACATCAAATGATGAACAATGAGATCAAGGCTCAACAAACGGAGCCGATCTAATGAGGCACCTGATGCTCAACTCGTCTCCAACGAGGAACTGATGGGCCTAATGAATGATTTGCATGCAACTTGACAAAATTGTAAACACGCAATACAACAAATAACATTTACACCCATGTTAGATCATACAATGGTAATAGCACAAGTGTTTTGTGTAAACGAAATGTATAAACGACACATGATACACTCCAAAATATAAATAAAAAGGGGGATTTGTAAGAATTCACTTACAGTGGGTGCGTTTCTTATTTGATAATGTATGCGCACGAAAAGAGGATTTGATCGACGAAATACTAATCCTAAAAAAAATAATAATACGATAAATATAAACAATCTAATATTTTTATTTAATCATTTTTATTAACTTTCCAAGGTTATATTTGGTGATATTTATTGAGAGTTTTAACCCACCAAATCTTACTTTTAAATGTTTTTTAACGGATTTTTAAATAAAAATAAAAAATAAATAAATAAAATAAAAAAATGAACAAAAACCCTGTCAGACTGACAAGGGTCTGAACGGTCGAACTGTGGAATAAGATGCGTGTGGTGAGGCTCGAACTCATGACCTCTCGGTTGCGTGCACGTAGCTCTTTCAACTGAGCTACGTGTCTAACCCGAAATAAACTCCATTTTAATTACATATATATACTAATTAGAATATATCAAGAATTATTTAATTTTAAAAAGGTTTTTTAAATTAACGAACCGGTGCGCATGCCTATACTCGAACCCGCGACCTTCGTATTGATTTGCATCCAGCCCTACCAACTGGGCTGGGTGTCTAATCCGGAGAATAAAGGATTTTTATTATATTTATATACTATCCGTATTGCTTCATATTTTAAGTATAAAAATGCTTGGTTTATATAAGGAAATCGGTACCACGTATAAGACTCGAACCCGAGTCTATTCGTTTAAAATGCACACAGACCACCACTGGACTGTGTGTCTAACCCGGTATACTTACCAATTTTAATTATACTTATAAACACTTTCCACTTCATCTTCTCATTTCATTTATAAACAGTTGATAAAGCCCGATTGCAAAACTGATATCCCTTAATGATTTGGTTTACTTCTGTTGACAATAAATAAAAGGGAAAGATTAAAAAGTTTATACCGAAACAGGGGGATGTCTTGATTTCTCCGGTGTGTTTCCGGCGACGAGCCAAGTGTTCCGGCGAAAGGCACGGTTGCACCGAAATGTTATGCCGAGAGTGTAGAGTGAGATTAAGAGAATGAGCGAGTTTGGGTGTGGTGTTACAATTAATATTTATAGTGTGGAAGGCAGTAAATTTTTTTCGGTTTCAAAGCTTAAATTTCGGGTCAAAGATTTACTCGGTTTTTTTGTTAATTTGATTCTGAAATTTCAGTTACATTTGATGATAGGAATCAATTATTTGTTTTCAATCAAAATATCCGCGGATTGATTGCTAATTTCTTGATTTGGGCAGTTACTAGTTGATCGAGGGAGTTGCAGGTTAAAGGTTAGCGAGCGTATAAAATTTACTTAATTTGAGTTTTAGTACATCAAGTATGTGTAGCTCGATGGTGAATACGGTGTGTGTATTAGGTAGGGACCCGGGTTCGACTCCCGACTCCCCCCTTTTTGTTTGTTTTATATTTTAAAATCTTAAATATTGGTATTATATATATATATATATATATATATATATATATATATGTATATATATATATATTCTTTTATTTAATCAATACATTAATTATCTAATTTATTTATTAATTATGAAAATCATCTAACACATTTTATAAAATGAATAAATGCGTAATGAAGCTTTTAATAAATTCTAAAATTTTTAAACAGAACGGGTTTTAGAACCCGTTTTACGACGAATGTTACATGCTGAGGACTGCTTTTTAAATGTAAGGGTCTATTGAGGGACAGCCACTGTTGGATATACTGTCTTCTTTGGAACTGTAGGATCCTTTTCTCTCAGTTGTTCTAGTTTCTTGTATGTTTCAACAATTCTTGACTTTGACCATCTGGCAACAGATCATGCACTACCATACTTTGCAGCAACAAGCTCTTCTCTCATTCTCTTCAGCTTCAATGCCTTGTTTTGATCAACTTGTTTGTATTTCTTCCAGGCTGGTGGAGTTGACTTATGCAAAAGCGTCATTGAGCATCTTTTGAATTCTTTCTATTTCTTCTTTGAGAGCATCTGTTGACCAATCTTTGAACTGTGCTCGGTTTTCTCTTTATGGTTTATATTTCATGATGTGATCAAGGTAATCATGTCTCGGTTCCTTAGCAAGTTCAGTATTTATTGGCTTCTCAGACATGGACTTGCTCAAGTCCTTAGCAAAATCTTCTATCTTTCTCACCTTGCTGAATTCTAGTGACAAGATTCCCTGAGCAGTCTTGTCATCCTTCCCTTTACACATCTCCCTTCCAATAGTCTCAGCTTGTCTTGCTTTCAACTTCAAGTATTCATCTAAGTTTTTAGGCTTGCAATAACCAAGGAGAGATGAGAAGGATCGTTGTGATGCATCCTTTGTTGAATTAAAAGATTCAATTTTACCTTGGATTGCAAGAATCTCCAGAGGATACCGAGCAACCAGTGGAATGATTTGTGGTGGTGGTTGAGTGGATGGAAATGAAGTGGATTTAGGTGGAATGATGAGAGTGGTGTGGCTAGAATCGGAGCTAATGATAAGGGGATTGGGGATGGAACATCCTCATCATCTTCTTACACAACAAAAGTTTTTCTTTTGCGTGTGAATTTGATTTCAGGTAAAGGTGGGCATGTTGGAATTCTTGGTGGTGTGGGCAGTGGTTGTGTTGTTGTGGGAAAGGTTATCATGGCAATGGTTTGTGGAACATCTGTTGACATCTGTTATGCCAGCATCTGTTGGTTGATTTTGTGGTGATTTTGGTGATGGATTCTTTTGAGGTGATTTTTGTGGTGAGCGTTTAGTTTTAACTGAAGCAGAGGATACACTTCTTGTAGACCTAGCAATGGTTGTAGGAGAGGTGGTGATTGGTTGTCTAACAGATCTTGTTGACTTTTTCCTTTTTGAAGTGCCAATGTCTTCCTTTTTTCCTCTCATGGCTTGTTCTTTTTCAATTAGGATAGAAGCTTTGCTTTCAACTGTATCTTATCCAACTGAAACAGAGGTTACAATTGTATCCTCAATAGTTGTTGCCTTCAAGGAAGTCTTATAGAAGAAACCACTGTCCAACTAAAAAATTGTTGTTTCACAAGTTGTAGTGGCTACTTCACTTGAACTACCACCAAGAGTTACATGTAACTCAAGGGGTGTAGCCTCCTCAGCGGTTTGTGGGCTAGTAAGTTGATTTTTCTCAGACTCAGTCACTTGTGAAAGTTTGCTCTCTTTAATTTGTGATTGAGAGGAAGTGATTTGTGTCTGAGTTTTATCAATTGCATCAAATAGAGGTATGAATGTTGGTGGAATTGGAGTGGAAGGTTGTGGAGTTGAAAGAGAGACAGCCCTAGGAGAGGGGCTTAGGAACAAATTTTCAAGTGAAAAGTCTGCCTCTTGATTTGGTGTTCGTGTGCTTACAACTTGATCCTTTTGTGATGATTCAAGAGGAGTTTGGATGGGTGGAGATCTTTCCATTTGTTGTGAGGAAGTAACAACAGTGGTTTCTAGTGGCTTTGGTGTTGCCACAAGGTTATCCTCTAGGATCTCATCTTCCAGAGGTGCCTTTTTATTTTGCTTCTTTTTTGTGGGCTTTTTGAATGTTGGAGGGTTTCTTTTTGGATTTTTCTGGTGTTGGTTTCACAACACCGGTTATGATGTCATGATCACCATGAACAGTAGGCTCAGCAACAGAGGTTTGAATAACAGATGTGGACTCATTTAAAATAAGGTCATCCCCTTTACTTACGTTTATTGTTATTGTTTTATTATTATTCATGGCAGACATATTTCCACTTTTCCAAAAAAAAAAAGACAACATATCCATAAAAACAAAATAACCAAACTGATTATTCATAAAACTTGAATAATTGAAATGTCGGTTTTGGTTTCGGTGAAAACTCATAATTGAAATTGCTAAGAGCATTCACAGTTAATTTCATATTCATATCCATATATTTTTACTAAAATAACTATTTTTTCTCTCTACTTTACAATTAGAAAATATTTTTATACCTTTATTATTATCTTTTCTTTCTCCTCCACTCACAACCATTTCTAAAAATATTATAAAATTATATGGTTTTCTCTCTCCAGATTTTTTTTCTATATATTTATAGATGAACAATAACTTTCCTACATATTTTCTCTCTCTCGTTCAGTCACAACCACTCAAAAACACTAACAACCATTCCTTATAATATAACCAAACTCTCTCATATATTTTTAAGGTTTTCATTGTGAATGCTCTAACCGCTACTAAACCTATGATGTTAATCAATTAGTTTGGGTTATAAGTTGATTTGGGTGTTTGTTAGATTTAGTGATAAGAAGAATATCGATAAAGTTGTAAATTTGGATGTGAAATTTAAATTTAAACACTATAAATTATCAACACTTTTATGTATTTAGTGTCGTACTTAATGCTTAGGAGGTTTTTCAAAAAAGAATTGATTTTTTACTTTTAATCCACAAATATTTGATAAATTACTTTCAACCCAAAACTATTCGATTTTTTTATTTTTAACCCAAAAATTTTTCATCTTTTGTAACTTAAACTCAAAACTTTTTTACCTTCGACTTTGATCACCTATACTTTTCATTTTTTCGCAAATTTTTCGTTTTAACGTTTTATTTTTCAAAATTTTCCGAGTTAATACAGCGCAGCGTGCGTGTGTGGTTCAACGTTTTTATGTCATCTATTTTTCATGTTTACAAGTTCGTTGTAACGTGTGGGTCCTAAATCGACTTAGTTATTATTTTTTATGTTTTACGTTTCGATATAATTTCTTCGCATTAACACATCGCAACTTTAGTGTTGTTGAATGTTAACGGTGATGTGGCATTGATGCTATTTAGCATGGCTTTACGCCCGCAACACGGGGATACTTAATACTAGTTATAGATATATTAATTACCAAGTATATGCATTAATGGTTGAACAGTGTGCTTTGTTAATATTTTATATTTTTTTTCATTTTCCTTAGTTTTATCCTTTATACTTTTTATCTTTTGTAGTATTGTCACAAAGCATTAACATTTTTCTACTTTTAACTTTGCTCCCTTAAACTTTTCACCTTTTACTTATTTTCATTTAATGTTTCGGTCATAATTTTGTGAGTTAACACACTGCAATATGCTTGTGTAATTGAACGTTTTACGTCTATTGTTTCCTTGTTTAATGACTCCATCGCAACGCGTGAGTTCTAAGTAAACTTCATTATTCTTTTCTATATCTTACATTACGATCTATTTGTTGCGCGTTAAAACGCCGCAACAAGCGTGCGTGATGCATCGTTTTTACGTCTACTTTCTTTTGGTCTAATATTCAAGCTACAAAGTTTAGGTCCCAATGAGTGGATGCTTATTTTCTTTTTTATTTTATGAGTTTTTTTCAAAGTTAGTGGTCACTAACCATAGTGTGGCAATAATACTACTTGATATGGTTTACTCTCAACCACAACTAATTTTGATAAATCATTATCATCAATGACGGTTCAAAATTGTATAAACCATATTTGAAGATTATAATTATTTTCTTTTGGTCTTTTAAGTGATCTTATTACATATTCTAACTCTTATAATAATTTAACTAAAAATCATCATTTCCTAAATGTATCTCTTATTTTTAAAAGTCTCTCACATTGGAATAAAACACACACGAACTAAACATAAACACAAAAGCAATAAAAAGACATGAAAATATAATATAGTTGAGTCTAATACAATCTACGTCTATAGGCTACAACTAGAGTTATGTCATTATTTAACGGCTGGTGAGAATTACAATAGACCAACCAAGTATATATAACCTCTTGATTAGGTTTCACAACTTATTGACAAAGAAACATTATTGATTGAAATGAAACAATAGGACCAAAATAGATTAGGCTAGGGCCGGCTACCCCTAACCACTAGGTCGAAGACAACATATCACCCAACAATCACCCACTCAGCTACTTCCAAAACATATGATGAAAGGACATGATATGTTAGGGTGAAGAGGGTGTACCCCTTATGAGATGGGGGGAAATTTTCACCCACCCAATCATGATGTGCCATGTCAATTTCCCTCTTATACACTACTCTTACCCAAAAACATAGAGAGTGATTTCACTCAAACCATTTTTTAAAGGCATGATTGGTTAAATACTAGTGGGGCCCACCTTTATCCCCTCTGTAACATCCGTCAAAAACCGGATTAACCAAACCCGCTTCGTTTATTAACCGAACATCCAGTTAAAATTTTCGTTGCGTATTTAATACTCAAATTAATTTTATACGATACATAATTAATAAATATATTAGAATTTAAAATTTATAATTGAAAATTTAAAATAAATTGCTGATGCCGGGTTTCGAACCCGGGTCAGCTGGATGAAACCTCAACACTTAACACACACACATTCCACCACTCCGCCACTGATGTTACTTGTTGATTTATTGAAACAATTAATACATATAATAAAACTGGAAGTCGAATTCAGTCACACAGCGCGCCCAAATCCGCAGTCGCCGGAAAATACGCGATTTTACGACCGTTTTCCTTTGACTCCGGAATCAGGCAAGCGTAACTGACGATAAACGTCGGTTATAACCGAAAACTCAATCAATTTCACTCTTTAACCGAAAATTTCATAATTGGAAACTTGAAATCTCTTATACTAAAAAAAATACCTTCAGTCAGGAAAACCCAACTCACTTATTCACTCGAATCAACTCTCAACACACTCGTAAACCCCTCTACAAGTCCCTATTCAGCAAAAACAACTCACCGGAATTCTCTGCAAGTCGCCGGAAAACCGAACCCCTTCATCTCTGTTGCCTTACTTTATAAACAGAACATCTAGAGCTCATACCGAAGTCACTCACACTCGCCTCAAACTTTCTGAAGATCCTCTGCCGCAAGATACACGTCGCCGGAATAACCTGCTGTCATCGGAATCTCGCCGGAGAAACAGGGGATCTCTGTTCAGTATATCATATACCTAATCTCTCTCATTTTTATTAATCTCATATGTAATTAATTACAAATTCACTAAAGAAGTTGATGAATGTGTCGAAACAGTCGGGATTGGTTTCTGGGTAAAGTTTAACGAAGAAGATGAAGCTTCGGTTATATATATATTTAATATAAATCGAGTTATATCTCGGGTTAGACACACAGTCCAGCGGTGGACTGTTTGCGATTTTAAAGCATACGTTCCGGGTTCGAATTCTGGTGTTCCAATTCACTGAAATATAATGCCTTTTTATAAAAGCCAAATCCTGAAACATGTAATCAGTGTATAAGTATAATTAAAACAAGTTATATAAACGGGTTAGACACACAGTCCAGCGGTGGACTGTGTGCAAACGATTAACACACGTCCCGAGTTCGATCCTTGACACAATCACATTCTCTGTAATAAAAATGTTCCTTTTTAAACTGAACCGGATCCACACGCAGTTAGATGTTAAGTTTAATGAAAACCGGAATAATAACCAAGATAGACACACAGTCCAGTGGTGGACTGTGTGCGATTTTAAATCATACGTCGCGGGTTCGAGTCCAGGCTACCGCACCGGTTCTGGCAATTATCAAAGTTTTTATATAAGGACAGAAATGAATTTATCTAGTTTGTATATAAGCATAATTAAAACAGACATATTTCGGGTTAGACACGTAGCTCAGTTGGTAGAGCTGCGTGCACGCGTACGGGTGGTCACCGGTTCGAGTCTCACCCAGCGCATATCATATACACGACCGAACCGGTCAACAGTCAAAAGGTCAACGGTCAACTGGTCAAAAAGTCAAAATTTTTATTTTCTTTTATTTATTTATTTTATTTAGAAATCAATTAAAAATACTTAAAAATAATATTTTTAAAGTTAGAAAATTTCCTTGAACTCACAAAAATAAACCGAACAATTCCATTGAGAACGCTAATTAAAAATACTAATATCAAATAAGAGTTTATTTATTTATCGAACTATTATGTTATTATTTAGGTTAGTTCCCTTGCCGATTAAATCCGAATTCGTGCGCATTTATCATCAATCCAAGAAACGCATCCACTGTGAGTGAATTCTTACAAATTCTCCCTTTTTATTCATGTTTTGGGGTGTATCATGTGTCGCTTAAACTAATTCGCTTATTCAAACTCGTGCTATACCATATTATGATCTAAACTTAGAATGTAAATATTGTTTTTGTTGTGATGTATTACATATTGTCAAGTTGTATGCAAATTATTTGTTAGGCCCATCAGTTCCTCGTGGGAGACGAGTTGAACAACGCGTGCCTTAAAACTCATTCATTAGGCCCATCAGTTCGTAGAACAACGCGCGCCTCAAAACTCATTCATTAGGCCCATCAGTTCCTCGTGGGAGACGAGTTGAACAACGCGTGCCTCAAAACAATCAATTGTTGTATGTATGTGCAATATTTAATATTATGTGTATTGTGAATAAATTTACATCTACATTTACTCATATGTGGTTATGCACTTTATTTTATAATCAATACAATAAACTCGTTTAAATGTTTTTCATAGGATTCACTCGCTAACTTTTTGTTGATCCAAAAACCATTTTTACACATGATACAGGTGGATAGGATGAAGCAAGGAAAACATAGGGAAAGTGCCTTAGAAGAAAAATAATGAAGGATAGAAAGATGTATAGAACATGTTGTACTAGTATGATTTGATTGTATGACCTTCTTTAAAATTGTAATAATAAATATGAAACGTTATAATAAATGTCATGAGCTTTGATGAAAACCCAATCATGCCCCGATCACCTTTTCCGCTGCGGGTCGGGGTGTGACAGATTGGTATCAGAGCTTTTGACTATAGGGATATAGGATAGGTTATTAGACCCTTAGAGCCTATACTATAGTTGATTAGATTTTAATTGTTTATGTGGTTATATGCAAACTCATGATGTTTATTTCTTTCATATTTATTACATACACAAATGCATGCAAACACTTCTGATACTACATTTTGTGATGCATAGTGAATTATACTCACAGTCAAACATACATAATTACATACACATTCATCATACATATTTCAATGTTCACATATTCAAATCATCTTCATACTTCAGTTATTCAAGATTTTGTCGCATTTTCCATTTTTCAAATTTCATCAAAGTGAGTTCTGCGACGGGCATATGTAACTGTAAGGGTACAAGTACCGGTAGTCGGAACGTCCTGTCTAGGTTGGCATTCGTATAAATCCAATATAACGGACCAGTTTGCCTACCTGGGGACTAACGATGAGAGTACGAAGGACCTATTAGGCCAAAGCAAGCCACACCAAACGTCGTTCGAACTAACCCCACTTTGAGGTGTCACCGTGTCCACACCTGGATACATTCCGAATATCATACATTACATACATATTTCTCGATTTTCTTCGGGTTTTAGTGTACGTAACCAGGCTAACACATGAGAACCATATGAAAAACCCGGTAATCATGGGGGCCCACATTATTACGAAGGTGAAGTATGGCGGCATGCAAGGCCCAATTACGAGCAAAGCCCAAGACATCCTATGGATGTAGTAGATTTATTATTCTATATTTATTTTATGAATGTTCATTCCTAAATACGACACATGATCCCTAAAACATCCAACTCATACTCTTGATATGTATTCCTTGTAGATGTCTTCTAGTCTCGCTCGTAGGAAGATGAGATCAGGAAAAGCCTGCGAGCGCATGGCTGCCCAAATCGCTCAACAAATGGCTGCCGTAATACCCAACATTGTAGTTCAAGTTCAACAAGCCCTTACCGCTAATCCCGTCAACCCAATCAACCAAGAAGATCAAAATGTTATCAACCCTCCCCCAATTACCACTAAATGCACTTTCAAGCATTTCAAATCCTGCGACCCTCCAAAATACGAAGGGACTGAAGGTGTCACCACTCTCCTCCATTGGTTTGAAGAAATGGAAAACCCTTTTCTAAATTGCGATTGCCCCGATGATCGCAAAGTGCGATATGCTACCGGTCGTTTACTTGGAATAGCACTAACATGGTGGAATACAGAGAAGGCCAAACGAGGTGTTGAAGATGCTATGACTTTGACTTGGGAAGAGTTGAAGGAAATCATGACAAGACGGTTTTGCCCAAGAAGCGAAATCAAGAAATTGGAGGATGAGTTCTATTCTTTGAAACAAAAGGAAGGCGACCACACCACATACAACAAGAGATTCCTCGAGTTAAATCAAATGGTTCCCAATTTGTTCACTCCTTTTTACCGTTTGATCGAGCACTACATTCGAGGTCTTCCTTCAAAAATTCAAGACTCTGTAATAAGTACCACACCTGCAACTTGGAAGCAGCAATGGAGTTAGCTATAGAGCTCACCGAGAACCGCATACGGAATAAAGACTTCAAGGAGGAGAAGAAGAAGGATAAAGCATCAACTGAAACCTCAAACTCCACCCAAACCGAATCCCCTTCTCAACCCATTTCTAAGAGAAAACGAGATGGGCAACTTTTCGCTGTCACCCAACGCAATCAACCAGCCTCACAAGCCGTACCCCTCCAAGCTATCCCAATCACTCAAGTAGCACCCAACTCAACTTACCCAAATAAGAAACCTTACCTTGGACCTCACCCTCAATGTAACACCTGTTTTTATCACCATCCATCTACCTTACCTTGTCGACTATGTGCGAATTGTGGACGCTATGGTCAACTGGTCAAAAAGTCAAAATTTTTATTTTCTTTTATTTATTTATTTTATTTAGAAATCAATTAAAAATACTTAAAAATAATATTTTTAAAGTTAGAAAATTTCCTTGAACTCACAAAAATAAACCGAACAATTCCATTGAGAACGCTAATTAAAAATACTAATATCAAATAAGAGTTTATTTATTTATCGAACTATTATGTTATTATTTAGGTTAGTTCCCTTGCCGATTAAATCCGAATTCGTGCGCATTTATCATCAATCCAAGAAACGCATCCACTGTGAGTGAATTCTTACAAATTTCCCTTTTTTATTCATGTTTTGGGGTGTATCATGTGTCGCTTAAACTAATTCGCTTATTCAAACTCGTGCTATACCATATTATGATCTAAACTTAGAATGTAAATATTGTTTTTGTTGTGATGTATTACATATTGTCAAGTTGTATGCAAATTATTTGTTAGGCCCATCAGTTCCTCGTGGGAGACGAGTTGAACAACGCGTGCCTTAAAACTCATTCATTAGGCCCATCAGTTCTTAGAACAACGCGCGCCTCAAAACTCATTCATTAGGCCCATCAGTTCCTCGTGGGAGACGAGTTGAACAACGCGTGCCTCAAAACAATCAATTGTTGTATGTGTGTGCAATATTTAATATTATGTGTATTGTGAATAAATTTACATCTAAATTTACTCATATGTGGTTAGCACTTTATTTTATAATCAATACAATAAACTCATTTAAATGTTTTTCATAGGATTCACTCGCCAACTTTTTGTTGATCCAAAAACCATTTTTACACATGATACAGGTGGACAGGATGAAGCAAGGAAAACATAGGGAAAGTGCCTTAGAAGAAAAATAATGAAGGATAGAAAGATGTATAGAACATGTTGTACTAGTATGATTTGATTGTATGACCTTCTTTAAAATTGTAATAATAAATATGAAACGTTATAATAAATGTCATGAGCTTTGATGAAAAACCAATCATGCCCCGATCACCTTTTCCGCTGCGGGTCGGGGTGTGACACCCTCTCCCACACCTTCACCATGCGGCAAGTGTTCACAACAAAACTTCTCCCCGCGTGGGAAAATTTTGATGGCGGCACTCTCCTCTCGCAGCAAAAACTCCCCCCGCATGCTTTGCCATATCGACCCGTATACCCTTATAGATGCTCATGTATATTCTGTGATTGTTTTGATGATATTTTTATTATTTTATCAACATAAGTTCAAATCCTAAAAAAATAAAAAACATACGAATTTTATTCCAAGATAAATTATTTGCTTAATATTTCTTATATAATATACACATGTAAAGCAACTACTTGTTTAACACATATGGCATACAAGATTAATCAATAGTGTAGCAGAAGTTATTAGGTGCTTCTTAGTCGGCTGAGTGAGGAGTTGAGAATTCTTGAAGTACTTAGATATGTTAACTATAAAGAAAATTAATTATTGGATATTATATTTTTTTTGAACGATGACTTTCTTTTTGAGTGACCCAATGTCACACCGCTTAATCGGCGGCTCTAGCGAATATCTGCCCAGACTACGTTGTCTTAACCGGGCCCACGCTGTGTTGGTCAGAATTGGTTACAACGTTCCCCCGGAAACCGTACTGCCTCCACATGAGTTGTTTTGCTGAAGTAACAGCTGGATGAAAACCGGGGTGCGGCTCAGATCGAACCCCCTTCGGTGGGTTTGTCACCATCATTGCCCAATCACTGAGCAATAAGCCTAGGGTTATATCCACCCTAATATGACATAAGTGGAAATTGAACTTAAGTCAAACCCAAGTCTCCTACCACTAGGCTACAAGTGGGGGGTATTGGATATTTTATATGTATCAAAATAAGTGTAATTTATGTTAAAATTAGTATAATTCATGTCAAAATTACCATAATTCAAGTAGTCGTCGAGTATTTCGAGTAGTCACCGGGTAATCCAAGGTTCCCACCGAGTAGACCGAGTTTGACTGCCTCCGACTTAAAAGTCGGACTTGTAATAATACTCCAAGATAAGGTGCCGAGTACCAAGTAGTCGTCGAGTACTCAGCCTAGAAATCCGACTTTTACAACACTCTTATTTAGATATGAGCCTTATAGAATTTATATATTATGCAATACCCAGCAATATGTAAATGTTAGTTTTTTTTATTACCTCAACAACCGATACGGGATGTGGTTGTTTGGCTCTTTCATTAATTCCATGCATGAAGTCTGAAGATTTTTATCGCTTCATTAGAACTGTTTAAGTCATAAATTTAAATATCCGTAACACTATATAACTACAAAATAAGGCTATATTCATCACATATAGAAAATTTTATTAGACATTCACAACTTATATTGTATTTGTATTTATATCTCATTTTTTACTTTAAAAATCGATATTTATTAGTCAGTAATATATAAACTAATAATGGGTTTTTTTAAAATGTAAAGAAATAACAAATAGGTAAATATACCAAATGTAAAATAGGGAAAAATTCATTTGAGAAGAAATTTAATGTGAGAAGAAAAAGAAGAAAGAGCATAAGTGTAAAACATTATGTAACTTCTCTCATTAATTATGTTATCTTTCATTAATAAACCAAAAACATTTTATCCTACACATTTCAAAATTTATCCTACATATGTCTTACATTTACCGGAATTTACCCTATACACATGTAAATTTAGCCTACACATTTCAAAATTTATCATACACATACTAAAATTTTATCCTACATATGTCGAAAATTGTTCTACACCATAAATTATTTTATCTTGAAAGAGTATATGAAAAAAATGAGTTACAAGTTTAATTAATTAGTTAACTAATGACAATTAGAGATTTACATATATGCCTTTTTTCATAACATTAAATACACACATTAAATGAATAAATAGATAATTTCTATTGGTTTAAAAGTTATTTTTTTTATTCTTATAAAATTTTATGAATTCTCAGATTTTAAATAAAATTGGGTTGACTTGGTATGTCTTGGACCGGGTTGGCCCTTAAGTCAACTACAACGGAGAAAACAAAATAAAATATAAGATTAGTTAGCATGGTAGATGTAGGACCTGGTCAGCACAAGCCCATATATATATATATATATATATGTCTTTACCCATACATATAACTATAAAGGTTTCCCAAAGAGTAATCTATTACTAGTTCATATAATGTCTCCTCAACGACAAATATTTCATTTTATTCAATCCTTCCATATATTTAATGGCATCTGATTCAGTTTCATCCATTCAAAAGAGCTTCAAATATGATGTTTTCTTGAGCTTCCGTGGAGAAGACACACGCAAAAACTTTGTTGATCATCTTTATCATGCTCTTAATGATAAAGGCATTATTACTTACAAAGATGACGAAAGAATCGAGAAAGGGAAAAGGATCAATGAGCAAGTCATCAGATCCATTGAAGATTCGAAATGCCACATCGTTATTTTCTCCAAGAACTATGCATCTTCATCTTGGTGCTTAGACGAGCTGGTCAAGATTATGGAGTGCCAAAAAACAATGGATCAGACTGCTTATCCCGTCTTCTATGATGTGGAACCCACCGAAGTCCGCCACCAAAGTGGGGCAGTTGGAGAAGCCTTTGCAAAACATGTAGATAAAGAGGGTTCTCGGAGATGGAGAGATGCTCTGAAAGAAGCAGCTGGTCTGGTTGGATGGGTGTTGAAAAACACTGTTGATGGGTAATCCTTCATCTTATTTATTAATTTGTTATTACTTTGTATATTCAATGTTATAGATTTAAAACTTACTGCTCATGTGAGATTTCGAGTAATCTTAATTAAATCTTTAATACACAGGCATGAAGCTAAATTTATCCATCAAATTGTTCAATACATTTCACCAAAGCTACATTTCGTTAACTTGAGAGTTGATGGGAAGCTAGTAGGCTCATCTTTAGAAAGCATTTGTGGTTTACAACATTTAAGGGAGCTTAGAGTTGAAGGCAGTATTCGCGAGGTGCCCAAAGATATGTGGCGGTTAGAATGTCTAGAGATGGTATCTTTGTGTATGAAAGAGATCAAACATCTTCCGGAAAGCATTTGTATGTTCAAACATCTAAAATATCTTGAAGTCAGTTCTTGTTTGCGTCTTGAGCAGTTACCCGAGAATATATGCAGATTAGAGTGTTTAGAGGAGTTACATCTAACGGGTTGTACATCCTTACTAGATATTCCAAACAACATCTGTAAGTTGAAATGTTTAAAACGTTTAGAGCTATCCTCTTGTCATAAAGCTGAGAAATTGCCTAAGGAACTTGGATGTTTAAAGTGCTTGGTGGAGTTACGCCTAACGGATTGTATATCCTTACGAGATATTCCTAACAGCATAGGTAGGATAAAATGTTTAAAAAGTTTATATCTCTCGTCTTGTCATCAAATTGAGAAATTGCCGGAGGAACTAGGGTGTTTAGAGTGGTTAGACCTAACGGATTGTAAATCCTTACAAGATATTCCGAACGACGTCTGTAGGATGAAATGTTTAAAAAGTTTAAATATCTCCGGTTGTAAGCAACTTGAGAAATTACCGGAGGAACTTGGACGTCTAGAATGTTTGAGAGAACTAAATATAGACGATGCGGGCATAAGTCATCTTCCGCATACCATTTTCAGATTGAAAGGTTTGTTCATTGTTGGGTCTAGGAGGTGCCTTGAGACGTATGGTTTTAGAACCTTGACAGATTTCACAAGATTCAAAGCCTGCTACTACGTATAGTTGTAGTTAACATGAGTCTCCAAAGGGGTAATTCAAAAAGAAGTATTCAAGTTCGGCATAAGTTAATGATCCATGTTTGAGCCGATTAGCCCGGTCTTTGAATGTATGAGTCTTTGAATATTTTAGTTTGTTATTTGTAAATTGTAACAGGAACTTTCTCTGGTTGTAATCATACATTGCTTTGAAAACTTAAATTGTTTTTTTGTCAGCCAAAATTTGGTATGGTAAGTGTTGCTTTGTTATGGAGCCTTATTCAAATCAGAGCCATCTACATCTATAAACAAAACAAACAGAAAATCTTCATCTACTAACAAGTGACATGTGACTCTACGAGTAATTGTTGATTAAAGAATGGTGTTTAATTGTTGATTATTATAAGGTTTTATGTGGGTAAATGCTTGGTATTAGTTAACTACGAGTAATTGTGTTATTATAAGTAAAACTGACACATTAATGGAAGCAATTACGAAGGAAGAAAAAGCTAAGAAGTTAAACGAGAAATCAAGATCAAAACATCTTAGGAAGTGTGTTAGGGTTGTAACTTACGACATGGGGCCATGACTTACGGTCCCAATAGAAGAACGTAACCTCTCCTGTAAAACAGTGAGTTAAGACCATAAGAACAATTGGTGGGTCGTAGCTTACAGCCGTTGCACGGAAATTAGTTCCACGTAGTTAAAGGCCGTCACTCACCAAGTTCGAGAGATACACTTCTAGGACGGTTCTGGAGCGAAAGATAAACAAATATTTGTATCCTAAGTTATAACACACGCCCATAACATTTAAAAGTATTTTCTGTAGAACAATATATGACTAACTTATTGTTATGTAGATCAAGTTACTTAGCAATACAATAAACACCATCAACCCATATTATGGCAGTTCATTTTCTGTTTTCAATGTCAATATGAATTTTGCACTTGAATGGTTGATGTACCTTTAGTTTACTAATTGGTTGCTGCTGCTTAATGTGTACAGTAGTTTATAGTACTCTCAAAAATGATTCTTGAATGGTTCCTGTTTAATAATTTACAGTATCCTCAAACAACTTAGCAAGACCATAATTCGATTCTTCTTATGAGCGTCATTGATTGGCTCATTGCTAATACCCGTAATGCTTATGTTCTAAACTCCAAACTGCCTCTGTAATCTCTTCCATCATGTTATTAATCATAGAAGAAAATGTAAAACAAACCATCATAACAATAATAAGTTTTGGACTTTGGCAAATAGGAAAAGGAAGAGGATGCTGGAAGATGGAGAAAGGCTCTCAAAGAAGCAGCTGGCCTTACTGGAATGGAGTTGAAAAAACACTTTTAATGGGTATTCCAAGTTATTACTTCATAGATAATTGAATGTTATACGCGCCCCGTTTGCGGTATGAGCATATAATGTATATATGTGTTGGCCAACAGGAGGCAAAAGTGAAAGTGCACTAATTTGAACATACCGTATATAATGTATATATGTGTGGGCCCTAGGGGGCAAAAGTTAAATTGCACTAATTTTAACGGTATTTTACTTATTTTGTGAAAATAACGAAAAAAGTGGGGGTCGGTTAATAATGCATCGTGTGTGGCGTTGATAGCCAAAAGACTAGGGAGTACATGCACTAATCGCCTTATGTCCAAAGCCTGATGCAAAACTACTATTGAGCCCGGGGTCTCACTGGAAGCAGCCTCTCTATTCTCACGAGGTAGAGGTAAGGCTGTCTACATCTTAACCTCCTCAGACCCTATCTTAGCCTTGCTAATTGTGGGATTTAGTGAGTATGATACTGATGATAATAATTGAATGTTATAAAATTGAAATTAACTGTTCATGTGGGATTTTGAGTAATCTAATTGAAATTTCTTTAACTCACAGCCATGAAGCTACATTTATCCAACAAATTGTTCAAGACATTTCACCCAAGCTACATTTCATGAACTTGTGCATTGATCGGATGTTAGTCTTAGCCAGTCATATTTCCAGTCAAAGATTGTTTCACTATTTTAGGAATAGATTAACATTCATTGTTTGATTGTATATTATCTTTGTTTATTGTTTCCTGATTTTGTTTCCTTATTTTCGATTGTACACTCCCTATTTAAAGGGTATTTGTTTTATGAAATAGACATAGAAAATTATACCAACTCTCATGGTATCAGAGCCTCGGTTCTAAATACCTTCTTCTTCTCTTTTTTTTCGGGTTTTCCTCCCAGCCGGCCCTACAACAGAGCCTCGGCTCCATCCCTGTTCTTGTTCGAAACATCCACCAGCCGATCTCCATGACGAAACCCGATCAACCACCCAACTCAACCGTTGAAACCAAGCCTGCCCCCTTCACCCCGCCTATTTTGTCACCAACATTCAGTCCAAAATCCGTACCCTCGATGGACGCACGGTCACCTATACGTCATGGGTACAACTAAGTTTCACGCCGTGGCGTATAAGGTCGTTAACCACATCGACAATACCCCTGCCCCAGATCCCTCGGATCCCGATTATCTGTCGTGGAAAAAGCTGGATGCATTGGTCTCCCAGTGGATTTATAGCACCATATCGGATGAGTTACTCACCCGGGTTTGGATAACGAAGCTTCGCCTCGGTCAACTTGGCTGCAATTGGAGAAATTTTTTCTCAGCAATAAACAAGCAAAAGTTGCTGCCTTAGAAACACGCTTTGTTAATCTCACACTTGGAGCCTGTTCATCTGTTGAGGATTATTGTCAGCAACTAAAACAATTGACAAATCAATTGAAAGATGTTGATCACCCTATCACCGAGTCACGACTCGTTTTACAATTGGTTCGTGGGCTGGATTCATCCGAATTTGATACCACAACAGCTCTCATTAATTCACAGGGTGCTGATTAGGATTTAGCACGTTCTATGCTCCAAGATGAGGTGTTACGAAAGGAGGCTCGCCAGCAAAAGACATCCTCTGTCCTCGTGACCCCTGCAACGCACAATAACAACAATCCGGGTCAGCCGTCTCAGCCATCCTACTACCGAAAATCCGCCCTAACGAGGCTGTGGTGGCCGTGGCCAGTCATACAGAGGCCGTGGTGGACGTGGACGCAACAAAAAAAATTCATCCAATGGGAATTCCAATTGGGCCTTTCACCCTAACTCCTACCCACAATGGGCTTGGTGGAATACCCCACCGTGTCCTTACCCGACCCAAACCCAATGGCGACCCAACCACCCCCCCCCCCGCCTTTCGGCACATTATGCAGGTTATCCACCTCAGGCCCCAACAGGCCCATACGGCTACGCCCCACCTGGTTTTGATGCCTTAAGCCCGTCCGACTTGAGTGCATCTTTTAATGTAATGCAGATGAGCTACACAAAGCCCACTCAGTTCTTTGACACTGGAGCAGAACGTCATGTCACTAATAATAACGGTACAATTCTTTACCCTGATTTGTTTCCTGTTTCCACTAAACTTTTGGTTGGCAATGGTCATGTATTACCAATTGAGGGCTCTGGCACTGGTTTACTTCCCATCCATTACCGCACATACATTTTACCAAATGTCTTACACAACCCTAAAATCATTAAAAACTTTTTATTTGTTAGACGATTTACCCGTGATAATAACGTGTCTATTAAATTGATCCTTTTGGTTTTTCTTTGAAGGACCTCAAAACGGGACACCTACTGTCCCGCCACAATAGCACGGGAGATCTCTACCCAGTCACCCATCAACCCTTCCGCCTCAAGCCTGTTTTCTTGCATCAACAACCTTGCCGTGGCATGATCGACTAGGACATCCGGGAGCTCAAGTCCTAGATATACTTAGTGTCACACCCCAACCCGCAGCGGAATAAAAGTCGGGGCATAATTGGGTTATCACCAAAGCTCATGATGTTTACTAAAATGTTTCATATTTATTAAATTCAAATTACAACTTAAATATCCAAAACAAAATTCATACAATTACAAGAAATTGAAACTATATAATTATTCCAAAGCTTAAACTTGTTTATTCTTCTAGGCCTTCCTATGTGTTTCTTGTCTCAGCTGGATCACCTGTATCATGTGTAAAATGAGGGATATTTTGGGTCAACAAAAGTTGGCGAGTGAACCTTGATAAAACATTGGTACTAATTTCTTGTTTTATTTAATAAGGAAAATTTGTGCAATAATCACATGTGAGCAAACATATATAAATAAACAAACACAAACCACTTTGGATGAGTATATTATATGAATGATGATGAATGTGAGATCAAGGCTCAATCAAACGGAGCCGATCTTATGAGGCACCTGATGCTCAATCCGTCTCCCACGGGGAACTGATGGGCCTAATGAAATGCGTGCACTGAAAATGATAAATCCAATCTACATATAATCTACACAACAATTGATACACATTTGATCACGGATATGATGTATGCACAAGTGTTTATATATATAATAAAAAAATTATACGACACATGATACACCCCAAAACATGATTAAAACGGGGAATTGATAGAGATTCACTCACAATGGGTGCGTTCTTTGATGACGATGAAAGCGCACGAATTTATGATTCAATCGACGAGGGAAGAACTAACCTAGATAATAACAAAATGATTCGATAAATAAATAAATTTTGGTTGAGATTAATATTTTTAATTAGTGCTCTTAAATGGGATTTTTAGATTTATTTTTGTGAGGTTAAGGAAATTTTCTAACCTTAATAATCTCATTTTTAAGTACTTTAAATAATTTTCAAATTAAATAAATAAAAAAAAGAAATAAAAAGAAGTTGACTTTTTGACCGTTGACCGTTGACCTGGTCTTGACCGGTCAGACTGTGTTTTTTTTATGCGCTGAGTGAGGCTCGAACTCGGGACCTCTCGTATACGTGCACGCAGCTCTACCAACTGAGCTACGTGTCTAACCCGAAATATTCTCTGTTTTAGTTATATTTATATACTAATTAATTTTAAACTTATTTGGTTTTTATTAAAAATGATTTATATGGCCGAACCGGTTGCAGGGACCCGGAGTCGAACTCGGGTCCTTCGGTTCGAGTGCGCACAGCCCAACCGGTTGGGCTGTGTGTCTAATCTGTTTAACTAATGGATTATATTACTCTTATAAACATTCTGTGACTTGTTCTGATTCAGTTCTAAAAATGTTGGTTTTAATTCTGAAAGTCGGTACGTGTGCGATTCGAACTCGGGACGTGCGTGTTATATTTGCACACAGTCCACCGCTGGACTGTGTGTCTAACCCGTTTAATTATCTGGTTTTAATTATATTAATACACAACTCAACTTCGTCTTCTTCATTTATAAGAACTCAGAAACAGTGAAACCGACTGTTTGTTTAATTGACCAACAACACTTATAATTTGATTGAATTGGAATAGAAAAAGAAGAATAAGGATTATGATGTACCAACTCAGAGTGGTTTCTTCAATTTCCGGCAAGAGTCGGCTCTGATTTTGCGATTTCCGGCTGTATGAACTGTTTTAACAGTTTTGATTATTGGTTTGAACGATTAAAGTATAAATTATGAGATAGCAGAGAAGTTTGGACAGTTATACCGACCGATGAATGAATGCGGTTTTCTGACTAGCGATTCCGGCAGGATTCCGGTGAAAATGAAAATCTCCGGCGACGTGCTCTGGAAGAATCAAAGCTTCGAAAAAGTGTGCGGTTCTGAGCGAAAGGATTTCCAGAAGATTGAGTGGGTATTTATAGGGAAGAACTGGATGAATTGTGTCCGATTTTGAGTCTTGATTCGCGGTCAAAGGTTTTCCGGCAGTTATGACCGAAATTGACTGCCGGCAACGGTTATGATTGATGTCGTGATCAGTTATGCGCTTCAGTCAAAGGAAGAACAGCCAAGATTGCGGAGTTTAGTCTTTTTCTGGCGATTTCGCGTTCTGAGTGCGCGGTGATTTCCGGTTTTGAATTCGGGTTTACTTTAAGTATTATTTATTTCAGTATTGACACAAGGAAAGTGTGTGGCGGAATGGTGTGTTGTGTGCTTGTGTTTGTGGGTGACCCGGGTTCGAAACCCGGCGTCTCCAAATTATTTTTATTCACTATTTATTATTAATTATAAATTATGATTTTTAAATTCTAATATATTTATTAATTACGTATTGTTTAAAATTAATATGAACCATAAATACGCAACGAAACTTATAACTGGTTATTTGTTTGATAAACGGTGCGGGTTTTGAAACCCGTTTTTCGACGAATGTTACAGTATCCCCTACTTTTAGGAATTTCGTCCCGAAATTTAAGTAGTAGTGGTAACTGGAAAGAGATGCGGGTGTTTTTCGCGCATTGAGTCTTCACGTTCCCAAGTAAACGCTTCTCTCCGAAGTCCATGATTTCTATCGGTCTTTCAACGAAGTGCATAGATTCATCGATTTGAATGTCTTCTAGAGGAATATGGAGGTTTTCATCGGCTAGGCACTTCTTCAAGTTTGATACGTGGAATGATTCTGTTGAGTTCTTCTGGTAGGTCAAGCTTGTATGCTACAGGACCTACTCTTTCGAGTATCTTGAAAGGTCCTACGTAGCGTGGTGCTAGCTTTCCCTTTTGGCCAAAACGAACCACTCCCTTCCACGGTGATACTTTTAAAAGTACTTGATCACTAATGTCAAACTCCAAGGGCTTTCGTCGTTTGTCTGCATAACTCTTTTGACGACTTTGAGCCGCTAGAAGATTGTTTCGAATTTGAATGACCTTGTCGGTTGTTTCTTGAATTAATTCTGGACCGGTGATTTGTCATTCCCCAATTTCGTGCCAACATACTGGAGATCGGCACTTACGACCATATAAAGCTTCGAAAGGAGCCATGCCGATACTTGAATGATAACTATTGTTGTACGAAAATTCAACTAATAGTAGATGAGCATCCCAGTTTCCTTTGAAGTCTATGACACATGCTCGCAGCATGTCTTCAAGGGTTTGGATGGTGCGTTCAGAATGGCCATCAGTTTGAGGATGAAAAGCGGTACTGAGGTCTAATCGTGTACCCAAGGCGGTTTGTACGGCTCGCCATGTTCGTGAAGTGAAACGACCATCACGGTCTGAAATGATGCTTAATGGTACACCATGACGGCTTACGATCTCGCTGATGTAGATACGAGCTAACTTCTCGTTCTTGAAGTCCTCGCGAATCGGGATGAAATGAGATGACTTTGTAAGACAATCAATTATTACCCATATGGTGTCATACCCACTGGAGGTGCGAGGTAACCCGGTAATGAAATCCATGGTTATGTTTTCCCACTTCCATACAGGTATTTCGGGTTGGACTAGAAGTCCTGAAGGTCTTTGATGTTCAGCTTTTACTTTGGAACAGGTAAGGCACTTAGAAACAAAAACAGTGATATCCTTTTTCATGCCAGGCCACCAGTAGGTGTATCGTAGGTCTTGATACATCTTGTCGGCTCCTGGGTGTACAGAGTATCGTGTTTTGTGCGCCTCATTCATGAGGAAATCACGAAGGTTATCGCGATCAGGAATCCATATGCGATTTAAATAGTATAGGATACCGTCGGATTTGGTTTCGATTTTTAGTTCAGCTCCACACGACAGCTCATCGCGTACGTCATTTTCTGTTACAGAAACATGTTGAGCTGCTCGGATTCGATCTTTGATGTTGGTTACGATTTGCGAACATAGAAGATGAATGGAGTTCACATAACCTTTTCGACTAAGCGCATCGGCCACTACGTTTGCCTTGCCAGGATGATACCGAATTTCACAGTCGTAGTCGTTGAGAAGTTCGACCCATCTTCGTTGCCTCATATTCAACTCCTTTTGGTTGAAGATATGGTGGAGACTTTTGTGGTCAGTGTATATTTCACACTTGGTTCCGTAGAGGTAGTGTCTCCATATCTTGAGAGCGAACACAACGGCTCCAAGTTCCAGGTCGTGGGTGGTGTAATTCTTCTCATGAACTTTGAGTTGTCTAGAAGCATAGGCTATCACTTTTCCTCTTTGCATGAATACACAGCCTAGCCCTTGCCCTGATGCGTCGCAATATACTACAAAGTCATCGCCACCCTCAGGGAGTGTGAGGATAGGTGCGTCACAAAGTTTTTGCTTTAGAGTTTGGAAGGCCTCTTCTTGCTTAGGTCCCCATATGAAGGGTTTTCCTTTATGAGTCAAGGCCGTGAGTGGGACAGCAATACGAGAAAAATTGGCAATGAAGCGTCGATAGTAACCAGCCAAACCAAGAAATGACCTTACTTCGGTAGGGGTACGTGGCGCTTGTCATTCCTGTACTGCCTTGATTTTTGAAGGATCGACATGCATTCCTTTGTCATTGACGACATGTCCAAGGAATTGTACTTCTCTTAACCAGAATTCGCATTTTGAGAACTTAGCGTAGAGCTTTTCAGTCCTTAAAAGTGTAAGGATGAGTCGAAGGTGTCGTTCTTGATCGGATTTAGACTTGGAGTAGATAAGGATGTCGTCGATGAAGACTATAACAAAACGGTCGAGGTAGGGTTTGCATACCCTATTCATAAGATCCATGAATACAGCGGGGGCGTTGGTTAAACCGAATGGCATGACCATGAATTCGTAATGACCATAACGAGTCCGGAAGGCGGTCTTTGGGATATCTTCTTCGTGCACTCTGAGCTGATGATAACCAGAACGAAGGTCGATTTTTGAAAAGCAGGTGGCGCCTTGAAGTTGGTCTAGGAGGTCATCGATGCGAGGTAGTGGATAGCGATTTTTAACCGTTAGCTTGTTGAGTTCTCTATAATCAATGCACATGCGAAACGTTCCATCTTTCTTCTTCACAAAGAGGACAGGTGCACCCCAAGGCGGGGAACTAGGACGTATGAATCCTTTGTCAGTCAGCTCTTGCAGTTGACTGGCCAGCTCTTGCATTTCGGATGGGGCTAACCTATAAGGTGATTTTGCGACTGGTGTAGCGCCAGGTACAAGATCGATGCGGAATTCGACTTCTCTTACAGGAGGGAGTCCTGAAAGATCGTCGGGAAAGACTTGTGGGAATTCTTTCACAACGGGGATGTCTTCGAGTTTCTTCTCCTTGTTTCCCTTTTTGACGATGTGAGTTAGGAATGCGACATAGTTCTTGCGGAGATATTTTCGGGCTTGAAGGCAGGACATTAATTTGAGTCCTTTCGAAGGGGTTTCTCCAAAAATACGTAGGGTCTGACCGTCTGCAAGAGGAATGCGAATGAACTTTTCACGACACACTACTTCCGCGTGATGCTGGCTGAGCCAGTCCATACCGATTATAACATCGAAACCTCCCAACTTCATGGGAATGAGGTCAATTGGAAAATCGTGATCGATTAGAGTGAGGGTACAATTGCGTATAATAGAATTTAAAGAAACGGGTTTTCCGTCAACAACTTCCACCGTTAGAGATTCCATGAGTTTAACACGAGTTTGGTTGAGGATAGGTTCAAATTCTAAGGACACAAAACTCTTATCCGCGCCAGTATCGAATAACATGGATGCATAACTACCATTGATGAGAAACGTACCGTTGACCACGTTGTTGTCAGCCCTAGCTTGGTTGGCATTGATGTTGAAAGCTCTTCCTCTGGCAGGTGGAGGAGCTTGGTTAGCTTGGTTTACTGGGTTCGCTTGGGCTTGAGCATGGATGATGTTCACTAACCGTGGATAAGTGTTTCTGAAGTGGTTTGGGTCCCCACAGTTGTACCAAGCTCGCATGGGTTGCATCATGGGGTAGTTAGGTTGGTAGTAGGATTGGGCTATGTGTTGTGCAGATGGTAGAAGTAAGGGTTGTTAGGCTTGACCCACTATCTAATGGTGGGTTTGGGTTAGGGGTTGATTGCGATTCATTCGTTGAAGAGTGCGACAAGTTTGAATGGTGTGACCCGCACGGCCACAACTGGTGCAATGTTGGCAAAGAGTTTCGGGAGGGTGATGGTATTGACAACGGTTGCATTTTGGGTGTGGGCCGGTGTATGGCTTTTTAAATGGTGCAGTCGAAGGAGCAATTTGGGTGATTGGTGCAGCAGTGATAGGAGGGTTGGTTTGAGTGACAGCAAAATTCTTGCCATTACGTTTCCTCTTACCAGCAAACCTTGAGGATGAGACTGAGTGGTTTGTAGTTGAGGTCTCTATGGGTGCTTTCTTCTTTTCATCTTTGAACTTGCCGTTTCGAATGCGATTTTCAGTGAGTTCTGTAGCTAACTCCATCGCGGCTTCAAGTGTTGCAGGCGAAGTGCTTAAAACCGAGTCTTGAATTTTCGAGGGAAGGCCTCGGATGTAATGTTCAACCAAGCGGTACACGGGGTGAACAAATTAGGGATCATCTGGTTCAGTTCGAGAAATCTCTTGTTATAGGAAGTGTGATCTCCTTCCTTTTGTTTTAGCGCGTGGAATTCATCTTCCAACCTTTTGATTTCGCTTCTTGGACAGAAGCGTCTGGTCATGAGTTCCCTTAACTCTTCCCATGTTAAGGCCATGGCATCTTCAACTCCTCGTTTACCCTTTTCCGTGTTCCACCAGGTAAGGGCTACCCCAAACAGTCTTCCAGTTGCATAACGTACCTTGCGATCCTCGGGACAATCGCAATTGAGGAAAGTATTTTCCATTTCTTCAAACCAGTGAAGGAGGGCGGTAACACCTTCGGTCCCTTCATATTTTGGGGGATCGCAAGATTTGAAGTGTTTGTAAGAGCACTTTTTGGAGGGAGGGTTGGCGACGCTCTGGTCTTCTTGATTGGGAGGGTTGATGGGATTTGCGGTGAGAGCTTGTTGAACTTGAATCACGATGTCAGGAAGCACTGCGGCCATTTGTTTAGCAATTTGTGTGGCCAAGCGTTCATTTGATCTTCCTGACTTTCTACCTCCACGTAGTTGCCTAGCCGACATCTACAGGAACATACATAGGAAGATTGTAAGTTTAAGAAGTTTCTAGGTGTCATGTGTCGTTAAAAGAATGAAAAATAACATAACTGACAATAATGCAACTACATCCATAGGATGTCTTGGGGTTGCTCATGTTTGGGCCTCCAATGTCCCCCATACCATCGCCTGTGTAGTCATGTGGGCCCCCATGACTATTGGGCTTGGTAGGATTCACATTGGTGTTGGCGGATTAACACTCGCACCACCCGAATGAAAATCAGAAAATATAATTGCGAGATGTATGGTAGGAGGGTGTCCAGGTGTAGACACAATGACAACTCAAAGTGGGGTTAGCTCACACGACGTTTGGTATAGCATGCTTTGGCCTAATAGGTCCTTCGTATTCTCATCGTTAGTCCCCAGGTAGGCAAACTGGTCCTTTATTTTGGATTTATACGAATGGCAAGCCTAGACAGGACGTTCTGACTACCGGTACTCGTACCCTTCCAGTTACTACATGCCCGTCATGAGAACTCACTTTGATGTGATTTGAAATACAAAAATCATTGCAAAAATCATGGTAATCGTGAGGTGTGTGCTCTCATGGATATTATATGTTATGAGGATATGATTCATGATGAGCATTGTATAATATTATGTATTTGTGAGCATGCTGCATAACATTGAGTGTAACAATAAACATAAAGCATATAAACATCATGAATTTTGTATGTAACGCATAAGCAATTTAAAATTTTAATCAACTATAGTATAGGCTCTAAGGGTCTAATAACCTATCCTATATCCCTATAGTCATGGCTCTGATACCAATCTGTCACACCCCGACACGCAGCGTAATAAAAGTCGGGGCATAATTGGGTTATCACCAAAGCTCATGATGTTTACTAAAATGTTTCATATTTATTAAATTCAAATTACAACTTAAATATCCAAAACAAAATTCATACAATTACAAGAAATTGAAACTATATAATTATTCCAAAGCTTAAACTTGTTTATTCTTCTAGGCCTTCCTATGTGTTTCTTGTCTCAGCTGGATCACCTGTATCATGTGTAAAATGGGGGATATTTTGGGTCAACAAAAGTTGGCGAGTGAACCTTGATAAAACATTGTTACTAATTTCTTGTTTTATTTAATAAGGAAAATTTGTGCAATAATCACATGTGAGCAAACATATATAAATAAACAAACACAAACCACTTTGGATGAGTATATGATATGAATGATGATGAATGTGAGATCAAGGCTCAATCAAACGGAGCCGATCTTATGAGGCACCTGATGCTCAACCCGTCTCCCACGGGGAACTGATGGGCCTAATGAAATGCGTGCACTGAAAATGATAAATCCAATCTACATATAATCCACACAACAATTGATACACATTTGATCACGGATATGATGTATGCACAAGTGTTTATATATATAATAAAAAAAATTATACGACACATGATACACCCCAAAACATGATTAAAACAGGGAATTGATAGAGATTCACTCACAATGGGTGCGTTCTTTGATGACGATGAAAGCGCACGAATTTATGATTCAATCGACGAGGGAAGAACTAACCTAGATAATAACAAAATGATTCGATAAATAAATAAATTTTGGTTGAGATTAATATTTTTAATTAGTGCTCTTAAATGGGATTTTTAGATTTATTTTTGTGAGGTTAAGGAAATTTTCTAACCTTAATAATCTCATTTTTAAGTACTTTAAATAATTTTCAAATTAAATAAATAAAAAAAAGAAATAAAAAGAAGTTGACTTTTTGACCGTTGACCTGGTCTTGACCGGTCAGACTGTGTTTTTTTTATGCGCTGAGTGAGGCTCGAACTCGGGACCTCTCGTATACGTGCACGCAGCTCTACCAACTGAGCTACGTGTCTAACCCGAAATATTCTCTGTTTTAATTATATTTATATACTAATTAATTTTAAACTTATTTGGTTTTTATTAAAAATGATTTATATGGCCGAACCGGTTGCAGGGACCCGGAGTCGAACTCGGGTCCTTCGGTTCGAGTGCGCACAGCCCAACCGGTTGGGCTGTGTGTCTAATCTGTTTAACTAATGGATTATATTACTCTTATAAACATTCTGTGACTTGTTCTGATTCAGTTCTAAAAATGTTGGTTTTAATTCTGAAAGTCGGTACGTGTGCGATTCGAACTCGGGACGTGCGTGTTATATTTGCACACAGTCCACCGCTGGACTGTGTGTCTAACCCGTTTAATTATCTGGTTTTAATTATATTAATACACAACTCAACTTCGTCTTCTTCATTTATAAGAACTCAGAAACAGTGAAACCGACTGTTTGTTTAATTGACCAACAACACTTATAATTTGATTGAATTGGAATAGAAAAAGAAGAATAAGGATTATGATGTACCAACTCAGAGTGGTTTCTTCAATTTCCGGCAAGAGTCGGCTCTGATTTTGCGATTTCCGGCTGTATGAACTGTTTTAACAGTTTTGATTATTGGTTTGAACGATTAAAGTATAAATTATGAGATAGCAGAGAAGTTTGGACAGTTATACCGACCGATGAATGAATGCGGTTTTCTGACTAGCGATTCCGGCAGGATTCCGGTGAAAATGAAAATCTCCGGCGACGTGCTCTGGAAGAATCAAAGCTTCGAAAAAGTGTGCGGTTCTGAGCGAAAGGATTTCCAGAAGATTGAGTGGGTATTTATAGGGAAGAACTGGATGAATTTTGTCCGATTTTGAGTCTTGATTCGCGGTCAAAGGTTTTCCGGCAGTTATGACCGAAATTGACTGCCGGCAACGGTTATGATTGATGTCGTGATCCGTTATGCGCTTCAGTCAAAGGAAGAACAGCCAAGATTGCGGAGTTTAGTCTTTTTCCGGCGATTTCGCGTTCTGAGTGCGCGGTGATTTCCGGTTTTGAATTCGGGTTTACTTTAAGTATTATTTATTTCAGTATTGACACAAGGAAAGTGTGTGGCGGAGTGGTGTGTTGTGTGCTTGTGTTTGTGGGTGACCCGGGTTCGAAACCCGGCATCTCCAAATTATTTTTTATTCACTATTTATTATTAATTATAAATTATGATTTTTAAATTCTAATATATTTATTAATTACGTATTGTTTAAAATTAATATGAACCATAAATACGCAACGAAACTTATAATTGGTTATTTGTTTGATAAACGGTGCGGGTTTTGAAACCCGTTTTTCGACGAATGTTACACTTAGTCATCGTTTTAATTTTTCTTCTAATAAACAGTCACATTCCCGTGTTTGCAATTCTTGTTTGATTTGCAATAGTAAAGTTTACCTTTTTATGACTCTTCTACATTTACATTTACACCCTTTGATATTATATATTGTGACCTGTGGACATCACCCAAACCCAATAACACCAGATACAAGTATTACATGGTCCTAATTGACAATTTTTCACACTTTATCTGGGTTTACCCCCTAAAATATAAATCCGAAACCTTTACAACCTTTGTCAAATTTCACCGCCTTATTTAACTCAATTTAACAGACATATCAAAACCTTTCAATGTGATCTAGGTGGCGAATTTGACAATCATGCATTTAAAAGTTTTGCAACCCAGCACGGCCTTCTTTTTCGATTCTCCTGCCCCTAGACATCCTCTCAGAATGGTCGTGCAGAACGAATGATAAGACGCCTCAATGACATCATCTGTTCCTTCCTTATTCATGCTAATCTCCCACCATCCTTTTGGGTGGAAGCCCTCCACACGGCAGCCTACTTTCACAATATCTTACCCACCAAACGCCTAAACTTTTTTACACCTACTTTTGCCCTATACCTTCGCCATCCTACCTATGATCACCTTCGGGTTTTCAGGTGTGCTTGTTACCCCTACCAGTCCGCCACCCAACAACACAAACTCCACAGTCGCTCCATTCGTTGCATCTTCCTCGGTTATCCACCAGATTTCCGGGGCTATCGATGCCTTGACCCGACCACGGGCAAGGTCTCCATATCTCGCCACGTCATATTTGACGAACATACTTTTCCATACACTATTCCCCAATCCACCACCTCCTACAACTTCCTTGACGACTCCACACCTCCAGGATTCCACTTTCCAAGACCACCAACCTTCCCCATTCCTACCTCCAATCCTACGACCCACCCCCCGCCGCCCCATACCCTATCACTTACTCTCGCCGACCACGCCAACCCAACCCCCAGCCTACCACCGAGCCCAACCCATCAACGACAACCCCTCCCCCAACCAATCTACGGCTGCTATCCCTCCAGCTCCTGCCCAATCCACTCAATCACACAACACACACCCCATGACAACCCGTTCCAAAGCCAAAATTTTACACACTACCACAGCCATCTCCCCTGTTCCAACTACCTATGCTAAAGCCTTTGCTAACCCTCATTGGTTGCGTGCCATGCAAACCGAGTTTCATGCTTTACAGGATAACGAGACATGGGACTTGGTACCTCGTCCGCTGACAGGCCAGTTATTCGTTGTATGTGGTTAGTTCGCCACAAATTTAAGTCTGATGGCTCTCTTGAACCGTATAAAGCCAGATTAGTTGTCAATGGGAAATCTCAAACTGTAGGTGTTGATTGTGGGGACACGTTTAGCCCGGTTGTTAAACCGGCCACCATACGTATGTTCTTTCTATAGCAGTCTCTCGTTCTTGGCCAATTCATCAATTGGACGTAAAGAACGCATTTTTACATGGTACTTTGAATGAAACTGTTTATATGCATCAGCCTACAGGCTTCGTAGACAACAACTATCCTAATTATGTTTGTCGCTTGAAGAAGTCACTTTATGGCCTAAACAGGCCCGCGTGCTTGGTATACACGCTTTGCTACTTTTATTCTATCCACGGATTTAAGAGCAGTACATGTGATAATTCTCTCTTTATTTAAAACATGGTGATCACACAGCTTTCTTGCTCCTTTATGTTGATGGCATTGTCCTCACAGCCTCCTCGGACGTATTTTGCATGATACCATTCACACATTGTCTAGGGAATTTGCAATGACTGATTTAGGTAGTCTTCACCATTTTTTGGGCATCAAGGTATCCAGGAACTCGACAGGTTTGTTTTTGGACCAGACACAATATGCTCGGGACATCCTCTCCCTTGCATATATGACCACCTGCAAACCGTGCACAACATAGGTTGATTTAGCATCCAAACTTAGTGCATCAGAAGGTGCATTATTCCATGATCCCACACTTTATCAGAGCCTGGCTGGGGCATTACAATACCTTACTTTTACACGGCCCGATATTATTTATGCAGTTCAGCAAGTCTGCCTTTTCATGCATGAGCCACGGGATCCACACTTTAATTTCTTAAAGCGTATCTTACGGTATTTACAGGGCACCATTCATTACAGTATTCGGCTGATTAAATCCACTTCTCATGCTTTAGTGGCCTACTCTGATGCTGACTGGGGCGGGTGCCCAGATTCTAGACGTTCAACCAGCGGATATTGTGTGTTTCTTGGTGATAATTTAATATCGTGGTCATCCAAACGTCAACCAACTATTTCTCGGTCTAGTGCCGAGGCTGAGTATCGTGGTGTTGCAAACGCAGTCGCCGAGGCGACATGGATTCGCAATTTGCTTTTCGAATTACACCTTCCTCTGCGTCAATCTTCAATGATGTATTGTGATAACGTCTCTGCCATATATCTTTCTGACAACCCAGTTCAGCATCAACGACGAAGCATATTGAGATTGACATCCATTTTGTCCGCGAGAAAGTTCGGGTTGGTTAAATACGTGTGTTACACCTTCCATCTTCCATGCAATACGCGGATATTTCCACCAAAGGGATATCTCGGCAACTGTTTGAATTTTTTAGATCCAACTTGAGCGTTTGTCCTACGCCCGTTCAAACTGCGGGGGAGTCTTAGCCAGTCATATTTCCAGCCAAAGATTGTTCCACTATTTTAGGAATAGATTAACATTCATTGTTTGATTGTATATTATCTTTGTGTATTGTTTTCTGATTTTGTTTCCTTATTTTCGATTGTACACTCCCTATTTAAAGGGTATTGGTTTTATGAAATAGACACAGAAAATTATACCAACTCTCAGTTAGTAGGCATGGAGACCCGGGTAAAGAATGTGGTTTCATCTTTAGAAACTGGTTTTGATGATGTTCGCATGGTAGGGATCAAGGGCATGGGAGGTGGTGGGAAGACCACTTTGGCAAGAGCTGTTTTTAATCATACATCAACTTTGTTAGAAGGCAAAAGCTTTGTTGAGAATGTCAGCGAAGTTTCAAAAGGCTCTTTGTATGGTTTGAAGGAACTGCAAAAGAAAGTCCTTTCAGATGTATTAAATAATCAAAGCATTGTTGAAAAAGGTATTTTTAACTTGGAAAATATAATGAAAACAATGATGTGTAGTCGAAAGGTTCTTGTTGTTCTTGATGATGTGGATGATGTAGAGCAACTTGAGGCATTAGCAAGTGAACTTACTTGGTTTAAGCCAGGAAGTAGAATCATCATCACAACAAAAGACCAGCAAGTGCTGGTAGCACACAAAGTGAACTGTATTCACGATGTTAATTTGTTATCACATGGGGAAGCAATTTGTCTCTTCAGTAGATATGCATTTAATACAGAGATTCCAAATCAATTAAAGTTTAATACAGGGTATGAAAATCTCTCTAGAAAAGTTGTACATTATGCAGATGGTCTTTCGTTGACAATTAAAGTTTTGGGTTCACATCTTTGTGGTAGAAGTGAGCTTGAATGGGTAGATGCCATAGAAAGACTAAAAAGAATTCCGTTCGATAAAACTTTGAAAAGATTGGAATTAAGCTATAATGGTCTCGAGAGTGATCAGAAAAAATATTCCTGGATGTTATATGCATACTGAAAGCTGTGGATTTAATGCTCAAATTGCTTTAAGAGTTCTTAAGCAGAAATCTTTGATAACTATTTATCATACTAGCCGTGTGCGCTTCCATGACCACATAGAAGAAATGGGCTGGAATATTGTCCGTCGTATGCATCCTGATGAGCCTAGTAAGCATACCAGATTATGGATTAAAGAGGAAATTGAAGATACACTTATTAATGAATCTGTAAGTTTCATGTTTTTATGAAGGTGGAATAGCAGCTAGAACATTTTTATTTGTTATCACAAGAATTTCATATTTTTTATTTACAGGGTACTGAAGCAACAAGAAGTATAAAACTAATGTATTCGGATCTCCATCCAACAATTATCATGAAAGGTCTTAGGAAGATGAAGGAACTTAGATTACTTTATGTGGCTCTTGGAAATGCACATTGTAAAGTTGAAGAAGCTAGCAAGTACTTACCCAATGCTTTACGATATCTATATTTGCATTGGTACCCTTTTCAGTCTTTACCTAAAACGTTTCAAGCAAGTAAGCTTGTTAACCTAAAAATGGATTTCAGCAATATCACTGAACTTTAGGAAGGGGGAGAAAGAAAGGTAGAATAATGGTTGATCGGTTGTTTTGCATAATGCATTGTACTGTTATATTTTGTCATCACACTAAAAAGTAGTTTTTCTTTTTCTTTTTTATGTCAGGGTCTTAAGAAGCTCGGATTCCTTGATCTCAGGTATTCAAAGTTGAGAAAATTCGACCTTGGGATGACTCCACATCTCGAGATATTAGATCTTAGAAGTTGTGATGACTTTGTCGAACTCCACATGCCTGTTAATTGTCCCAAGCTAAAATACCTCAACCTCAATGGTTCTAAGTTAAGTAACATTAACCTTGCAGTGATTTCAAATATTGAAGAGTTATATCTTGAAAATTGTAATAACTTCGTAGAACTCCACGTCCCAGTTGAATGTCCGGAGCTCAAATCCCTCAAGTTTAAGTATTCTAAGGTGGGAAACCTTTACCTTGGGATGATTCAAATATCGAGACTTTAGATCTTGGTGGATGTAAAAACTTTGTTGAACTCCACATGCCTTTTGTATATTCAAAGTTGAAGTTCCTCATACTTGGCCATTCTAAGATAAGGCTTAACCTTGGGCTGATTCCAAATATCGAGACTTTAAATCTACGTGGATATGAAAACTTTGGAGAATATTGAATGTCCAAAGTTAAGGAACCTCAAAGTAACTGGTTCTCAGATAAGAAGCCTTAACTTGGGCTAATTCCAAATATCGAGATTTTAGATCTTCGTGGATGTGAATACTTTGTTGAACTCCACATGCCTATTGAATGTCCAAAGTTAAAGTTCCTCCAAGTCACTTGCTCTAAGATAAGAAGCCTTAACTTGAGCAGACTCCAAATCTCGAGAGGTTATATCTTGGAGGATGTTATTGTCTTCAAGAAATTCACGCTCCAGTGGGATGTCTGAAAAAGCTTATCTACTTATACTAAAGCGGCTGCTCAAGGTTTAAAGATTTTTGGGTAGACAAAAGACGTAGGGTGTAACTTCATTCGTGATTCTACAGCTAAATTAGAACTAACAGCAAAGTCCGTAAATGTATGCACGTTGCACCCCAACAATAATTTGCCAAAGCTTCCAAAGTGTCACACAGTAACTTTGCATTTTCTATGTTTTAATAAACATCAAATAAGGGATCAGACATACCATTCAATATGTGGCGCATGACAGATGTAATTGTCGTTTTCCCCTTTGACCGCTTCCTGATTTGCTCCAGATTGTCATCCTCCAGTATCTCCGAGATTGGAGTAATCAACACGTACACCATTTCAGGGTTGTGAGAAGAAAGTGCATCTTCTTCTGCCATCGACAGAAATCCTGCCCTTCGAAGTTCTCCAATTTGTCAAACTTGCTTGTCATATCCTTCATCGATCCGCTTTCATCTTCACAGAAAATAATTTGATCTTTGTTGGAAATTTTTAGAAAACCGGACGATCAGAGAGGCGTGTAATTGCTCTCAGATCAAATTATTTTGGTGGTTCTTCCGAATAATTTAATCAAATACAACTCTGAATTTCGAGAAATTGAACAACATTTTGACGTGTATAGAATTCGTATGAACCAGAAAAAAAATTATCAAAACCTGATTACAAATTTCAAGTTTAGGGATAATTAACTGCCTAATGGTAGTTATCTTGATTTTAATTAAACTGCCACTAAAAACTGCCCTTATTTTATATTTCGAAAATAAGGTACTTTCCAGAAAATAATTTTTCTGATGCAATTTTAAATTAAAAATAACTTCCGCCAGGCTGCTGACTCTGTCCAGGGGCGCTGCCCCCGGACTCCCGCCAAGGGGGCGTTGCCTCCTTGGAACCCCTTAGAATACGGGATCTGCCCGTACACTTTGAATTATAATAACTCAAACAAGCGTGCACTCCAGCACCTCCTAACTTGCTTAATGTGTATTATAATTCGTTTTGGTCACCAAGTCATCCATTACACTAAAATATCTAATAGTCTCACCCCACATAAGATCCATTGTTCTACCTTACAACCACAAGTCAAGAATGTACTTTGTCGTAATTGATTCCTAAAATATCTCACAATCAAACATAGCTTCCACATTTGCTTATATACTGTGTTGTAATGTGCCTCAACTAAAATAAAACTCACTCTACCCGTCGAATGAGCATTACACGAATTGAAGTATCATGCCGCAAGACAAACAACAAACACTGTAGTCACTAAAAAAATTAACCCCCTGTTTTGCAACTATATTGTTTTTAGTCACAATTTACGCCTTGAATATTTATGCGGTTGAAGACCAGACTAGTCTGTTTTGACCCATATTCATGATAACGCGGTTTAACCCAAACCAATTTTGACCCGTTACCCACCCACCTTACTCAAAGTGGAAATCAAGTTTTGACTCATTCCCATACACCATGTTTACATTTTAGTTAACACTAACATAAGTACATAACCCTGTTTTATGTAACTATATTGTTTTTGTAGTCACAATTTCGGCCTTAAATATTTGTGAGACAAAAAGAAAACATGGTTGAAGGTCAGACTGGCCCATTTCGACCCACACTCGTGATGACCCGGTTCAACCCAAACCTGTTTTGACCCGTTGCCCAACCCATGAATCTTGCCCACAGTCGTAGCTATTACATGCATGTAAAATGTACCTAGTTAAGGAGGGGTCTATGTGATCCTCTTGTGTTTGAACATCCAGTTATTCTTCTTCATACTGTCACAACAATAGAACTTTGAAACCCACTCTCTTTCCCCCTCTCTCTCCCTCTTTCATCGGTGACTACTGACTAGTCACCGTCCAAAGCAATCACCATTAACCGATTTGAGGGTGGTGGCACCTTACCGTCGGGAAAAACACTCACCGAAAGGGTCACCGCATGGTACCCCTTCCACCCTTACCTGACCCATTCTTATAAATGCATTGCAATGTGATAATCCAAATTAAGACAAGTAGTTGACTCACTTGTATCTTCAAAATCAGCACAAATGGCCCCCAAAACATCACATGTAATCACTTGTGCGGTCTTTAAAGCCCTCTTTTACTATATAAAAAAGAAAAAAAGAAGGAATCTGATTGGTTGTTACTCTCTCTCCTCTTTCACGCCCGCTAACCCATTGGTGAAGGCATGCCATAGCGCCGCCTTTGGCGACCGGGAAATGGGGGAAGGGCGCCAAACTTGTTGAGTTGGCCAGGGGTGGTATACCACACCCCCTGGTCTTAGAGAGAGCGTTAAACCGTCGCCAACCTCTGCTTCTAGAAGAAAACTGTGAATTTAAACGGACTAGATTAAAAGTTGAATGTTTTAAACGACCAGGATCATCCAAAAAAGCACTTAAGATTAATGGGAACATAATAATAATAATAATAATAATAATAATAATAATAGTAATAATATAATAATAGTAATAATAATATAATAATAATAATAATAATAATAATAATAATAATAATAATAATAATAATAATAATAATAATAATAAGAATAATAACGACGACGACGACAATAATAATATAGATGATTGTGTAGTCTTAATATTTGATTATCTTGTTTAGGGTTTGATATTTAGAAGTTTTTAGCTTTTGTGTTTTTATATTTATTCCATAGGAATGATAATTTAAATAGAAACAATTAATCTTCGTTCGAAAGCACATTAATTATTAAAAGTTGTTCCATACAAGTCCCATATCACGGCCATGAACAAATGCGTGTAATTTAAACTCTCTCTGAATGCTCTCTAGAAGGGCTAGAATGGGCTAACCATAGATTATGATAAAAACATCTTTTTATTCTAGATAGCCCATGCCTCATTCGATATTTCTATAGGCTGGTCTGGCTCACATGGCCTTAAGCACGACCCAAATAACCTTTTATGGCCCAAATCCTAATACAAACTAACCATATAATTCCAAGCGTACTCCATAGCCGGTTGTGTATATTTGATACATTAGTCTCACACTTTTAGGCCCAACAATTGTTATATACTTAAGAGAAATCTTAAAATTTACTAAGGGGCTGTTTAGCAACTTCTGAATGGTTAGAGTGCTGAACCAGTAAAAGGTCTTAACTATTCAGACTCAGTATAATGCTTAATCATTCAAATGCAAATGTCTCAACCAAACAAACAGTCTGAACCATTAAGCGTGAACCAGTAAGAGGTCGGAACAACTAAGAGCCTCGTTAAGAGGTAAACAAACAGCCCCTCAAACAAGAGTCATAAAAAGTCGAAAAGGGCCGACACAAGTGTGAGCTCGTCTATCACCACAAATTAAGGACCCGCAAAATACGCGTTTCTACGTCCACCACTTGTGACATCCCGCCAGCAGCCACGGACACATTTGTGGCTCTCTATTGCATATCCTTGTAAACCTTACAATTTTGGTTTGTTTGAATCATTTGAAGTCTTCTAGAGGTGTATCTATTATACCTTTGTCCTATACAAGATTGGAGACGGTGTAATGATACGGGGGCGACCTACCTTATTGGTAGGGGTAGTCTCCGCTACCCCTTGGCGCTCCGACGGTAGTGTAAATTTTTGAAAAATATAACATTTTTTTGATTTCGTTACCCCTTTTCTATAAAACGTTACCCCTACGAAGATTTTCTGGATTCGCCACTGTAATGATAATGTGACAACTAACAACTAACATCATCATTTCACGATTGCTTAAAGTCTAAACATTGCAAGACATAGCAAAACTCACTTTATACTTTCGAAAAAATTTACTCACCAAAGAATATTTGACAGCCAAGTTTTTTATCATATCGAAACATCAAAGAATTTGTTTAAATATTTATTGTTTTCAAGAGAGAGAAATATAATGTTAGAAAAAGTTCATATGCCAAGTGAATGTGTAATTATAAACAAAGTGTTTATAAGAAATCTATTCATGAGGATCAATGGACTCGTTCCATTTCTCTCATATTTACTTTGTTTGACACATTAGCGTCACATCAGTTTTTTTCACCCTTTTCTTAATTTTTCCATGTATTCCCAAATTGCACGGTGTCGTCCCATAATTCTTCTGATTTCCTCGAAACTAAAGTATTTAACTTTAATTTGAACTTATATATCTAAATTGGTTGAATTAATTAAAACTGTTAAGCAACTTCAAATAAATAAAACTCAAAAATAACATTACATGAACCGGAAACAATAAAAAACAACACTAGATGAAAAATAAAAAAGCACATATAAATTAAAAGAAATAAAAACCATTCCATTAAAAGTTGTCGTATTGATAATCAGATGGTTGTGATACGTTGGAGGTTGGTTGTAGTAGTTTGGAGACTCCATTTTGGCCGATAAGCCACCGTCGATTGGATTACATAGTTGAAAACCCGCTTGTTGCGATGAGGATAGGGTTGCGGAATTTGGGGATGGTTTTCTTAGATGAAAAACCACCTTGCCCTTTCATTTTCTTTTGTGTTAATTGGAGTGATAGAGTGTGAAAATTTTGGGTAGAGGGAGAATGAGAATGGTAGAATTTTGGTATGAAAAAAATTGTTTATTGGAATGTATTTAAAGGGTTTCATATAAAATATAATTAAGTTTAAAACTTTAAGCAATTGTCATATGATCATTCCACTCATCTCTTTCTTTCCCTAATGTTCGATGAGTCGTTGATGTGTTGGTAACAATACTGTATAAAATGTACTAGTTTTGTATTTGTTTTAGTTAATTATCAAGTTATTTTTAGTGTGTTTTATTGTCCTTATGTTGTATATTGCCTTGCAGGTTATCAGATACAAAAGGAACAATAACAAACTTGACAAAGATCTCTCAACACTCTTCTCACCTGCAGATTATCAACAAGATAATCTGCTCTAGACAAAAGATCCAAACACAACACTAAGTGAATCAAAGTGATTCACAGTGATAAGAAAACCCTAATCGCCTATACAAGAGAGAGTGAGCTTATCAGAGATGACAATAATGCAAGTTAAACATCAATCCAAAACACCCCCTTTTATAGTGATCCGAATCTTCTAACTAACTCCGGATAACCCGGATAGCAACGAATATCAACCAAGTCTTCATATGTTGCCTTTATGTATATCTTCTCTCCTAAGCCAGCAAGTCTTCAGTTCAATAAGCCTAACTTTAGCTCAGCAACTTATCACCAAACTCATAGCCTAGAACATGAAAAGAAATACACAACCATATAAGACAAACTGAACATATATAACGTATAACTAATAGAATTGATATAAAAAATGTACAACTTTTAACAGACTTCCCCCGGGTGAGCGGTTGTTCGGTTTTACACTTTAAGACTCTATTTGATTACATTATAAACTAGTATATATTGACTACGTATGTTTGGATTGGTTAAACATTTGCTTATATTTAAATTAATAGTCTTTTATCAAACGTATTGGTGGTTTCTTGCATCATTAGCGGGCTGATAATTAGACGAGTAGTTGGTATTTGTGAATAGACGAATATTAAAAATTGTTTTTAATTGTTATACTAATTTAATAATTTCGAGACCATGTTTAAGTAACTCAACTGAGTTTTGTGTGAAACCTATAATCTGAATCCTGAGTGAGAGTTGCATTTTCCAAATCTATAACTTTTTTCTATATATTAACTGCTTTCTTTCAAACCAACAGACAAACCAATAGATTTCAATTAAGCAATCAAAGTAATATATATTTTTATATACTAATTACTTAAAAACATTTGTAATTAGTCACAATCATTAAGATAAGCTAAATCTGGACGTTGTGGTCAAATATTAGCTCGTGAGTTTATGCTCTCAATAATTTTAAATGTATTTTATATGTTTACTTATTTTATCATTTAAATATACATCTCTATTTTAGATACGCTAGATACATGGGGTTATTTTAATGTAAAAAAAGACATGGTAAAATTGTTGCAAAATCAATATTCGTAATTACATGAAAAAGAGTTTAATGAATGTGACACAGTTATGACTAAGCCATTATTTTGGATGTTATAAACTATTCAGATATCTTTGTCAATAAGACGTGTTATATTTAAATCGTATTTTCCTTTTCTTTTATTATTTTTTTAACAATAAATTTGGATCACTGACGGAATTACCGTGGTATCATCGTGTCACCAACCACTCGATCATATCCAATTGATTTTAAATTTGATAAAAAAAAATCTGTTGTGACCAAGTTGAGTAGTTACCGGTTCAAAAGGTTAATAACATCAAGAAACAATTGATTTTAAATTTGATTATTTTGAAAATCAATAGTTTTACTATCTAGTATCTACAAAGGTGATTCGAGCGTATGAGAGCCCACGCTAACCTAGGTTAAACCCGAGACAGGAAACATATGAAAACTATAACCGGTGACTCGAGCTATGTATTACTTTAGGGTTCGATCTATGGAGTTAAAAGTCGATGGAAGTTACAACACTGAGTGTAAAGAGCTATTAAGGTGGTTTTAAGGTGTTGTGAGGATGATAAAAGTGCAAGACCAACCATGAGCCAAGGGCGGATGTTCCTCATAATTAGGGGTAGCCTCCGCTACCCCTTGGCGCTCCGGCGGTAGTGTAAATTTTGCAAAAATTTGACGTTTTTCGATTTCGTTACCCATTTCTTTTAAAACGTTACCCCTATGAAAGTTTTCTAGATCCGCCGCTGCCATGAGCCATATGTTGTTGCATGTAGAAGGATATGATTTGTAAGGTAATTAATTAATGGCTTTACTTAGGATTGCATGGGACAGTTACATGGAGGAACTTGTTGATGTGGGGGCATGGTATTATCTTGTTAATGGTATTTATCTAGAGTATGTTGCAATCATCAAAGTTTTTACATAACCACATGAGGAGAAATAAATAGCTTTCAAAAAAACACAAGAGTCGGCAAGAAATGATATTGACCGGGCATTCAGAGCTTTGAAGAAGCGTTAGGCTATTGTGGCTGATTCGGTACAAATGTGAGAAGAAAAAATAAGTAATGCAACGTATGCTTGCTGATTTTACATAATAAGATTGAAGGATTAAGGGAAAACGATTTGCCAACACTGCAAATGTAATGTTCCACGCCTCTTGTTGTGATCATTGGTAAAGAGGGACGAGCAAATCGTCGAGCAGTACGCGATAGAGAAACGCATAACAACCTTCGTGCGAAATTGGTGAAGCATATTTGGAGGCATTGTCCACATGACTATGATTAAATTTAGCATTTATGTCTACTATATGTTATAGTAGTTAAAAAGTAGTAAATGAGTTTTAGTATATTTTTTTCATATTTTTTTGTTTATAATTAGTAATTTCACATCTCGCAACACATTTTGTTAACCGGAAATGTGAAAGACCCCACTGCCAAGGCAAAATCTTTTTTTTTTTCACGTTTCATCCCACCATAACACGACAAGTGTAAAAAGTTAAGAATAAAAAGAAACATCCTAATTTTCATTAAGAAACACTCATTAGTTCCGAATATTGATTCCACAAAATCTAGAAATAACAAGTAAAAATTCATATGTCCCTCAATTAAATTGATTCGTTCTTCACCACAATCTGCCATCGCCATCTTTGTAATTTACACACCACAATTATCTTCACCTTTTTGTTGATTCGAATGCTAGATAATCAATCAGAAACGGAGTGATTGTTCCAACACACGAGCATAGAGACACATCGTCGGAGTATGTAGAACCTTGTTCTATGTTGCTTCGCCATAGTTAAGCAGCGTTTTTGAAAACTTGCCTTCCGACGAATTTGGTGGTGATAATCTTTCGACAACCGGATTAAGTAGGAATAAGTTTCCATGAAGTAGGAGATTTGTTGAAACTGGATGAATATGTCAAAATGTGTTAGGACTTGTTGGATGCCCAACAGTCTATTGTTGGTTTATATAGTGCAAAGGTTAGGAAGCAAATTGGTACCCACATGATAATTTTTCATGTTTTATTCACCTTTGTTGATGTTGACATCTATCTTTATACAAAGAAAAGTGTTGGGAAAAAGTAACAAAGGGCCTAAGTGATTTAACTTTGAAGAGAAATCTAAACAGAATATTTAATTAGTTAAAACATTTTAATATTTTATTAGTACGAATTTATATATACTATTAATTTGCATTAGGTTTTTGCATTAAAATATTATACTATGTGTTAATACAGTGTTTCATGCATTGCTTTTTTGCAACTTATGTTGTTTTATTTGTAATTATTATTGTTTATAATAATCTAATTAATTTAGTTAAAATCATGTTTTTCTTTTATAACTTGTAAAATATAATGTTTTATAAAATTATAAGCATGTAGTTGAAACCTGTTAATTTTTCTTTACATTTCAACCTAAATTTTAATAAAAACAAAGCATGATCAAATATATAATATAATATTATTTAAACAATTTCCTATAATAGTACATGCTCTTTATCATTATTTTGAATTTGGGTTTCATCTTAATATATATTACTATTTTTTAGCATTTTTTATTTTATTTTTAGATTGTGTTTTATTTGTTATAGGTTAACGTGTGTTTTATTGGTTACAGGTCAAATTAGATGTATATCATAAAATTTCAACAATTTTACGCAAGCTAATTGATCTATTAAAACATGCATCGATACATTTTTGGATATATCACTTTTACTTTTTGGGTTTTATCTTTCGTTTCTTATACTGAGATTGACCGGCACCGTAATAAATCAAACTGATGACAATCATACTCCCACGTAACGCGCGGTTAAATTTTACTAGTTATTCACAATCATGAAGATAGGCTCAATCAGGTAGTTGAAGTCTACTATTAGCTCGTGAGTTTATTTTTTAAATAAGTTTAATGTATCTTTTAATGTTAACTTCGTTTTCAGATATGATATCTTTGATTTGTTTATTTGAATATATAAATTGATACATTTCAATTTGTCATTTATAAGAAAAAATGCTACCTACCTTTGTATATGTGAAATGCAATACGTCTGATTGTTTATTAAAGGCAAGTAAAACAACGTAATAAATTGATTTTCTAGTATTAGTTGTCAGGGACGGACCTACCTTATTGGTAGGGGTAGCCTCCGCTACCTTTTGCCGCTCCGATAGTAGTGTAAATTTTTCAAAAATTTGATATTTTTTTATTTCGTTACCGTTTTCTATAAAACGTTACCCCTACGAAGATTTTTTGAATCCGACACTGTTAGTTGCAACATAAATGAATTCATAGTCTCATTTCTAATTATCAATCGCAAAAGCTTACAAAACAAGTAAAACTAAAAGTTAACAACCATCAACCAAACAATCATCGAGTCTTCGAGGGTTTCATAGAATCAAAGGAAGATTCAAATGCTAAGCGATGATTGTTGATACATTAGTTCACGGTTGATATTTTAAAACTGTTGAACATGACAAACAAAATGGAATGGTCATCAGGCTAGGAGAAAATGACGTTGATTGGTATGCAGGGGCGGATTCGGCCCACATTTATGGGTTCCCAGGAATCCAGTGCGTTTGGAAAAATGAAAAAAATAAATCTTATAGAATTTAGAAAAAAAATTAGTGAGAAATAAAGAGAATTTACCAAAAGTTTAAAAAAATTGGTGATTCACGAAAACATGATTATTATGTCCATTACTGTCAAAGACCAAAGCTAATATCAGTGGCGGGACGTACCTTATTATAAGGGGTAGCCTTGGCGCTCCAGCGATAGTGTAAGTTTTGGAAAATTTGAGTTTTTTCGATTTCATTACCCCTTTCGTTTAATACGTTACCCCTATGAAAGTTTTTTAGATCCGCCACTGGCTGATACTATTTAGTGAGAAGTGTAGGTGTAATTGAAATTATTACCTTAGCACACGAACAACCGTATAACTCTATTTCTATCTAGTGAAAATTTTCATCTCAAAGAATAAAAAATAAGTTTTGTAAGTCTAGTTTCATGGAATCTCAACATGATAACCAAGTGTATCTATAATTTTTAATATATTTACTTTATGATGTGATACATATATCATATTTAAAAACTAGCAATTTGAGCATCTTTTGGCTTTGCTATGAGTGAAATCTTACAAGATATTCTCGTTTGTTTTAACCAAGAAAAATACATAAAATAAATTTTTGTGATAGTTTAACTCTTTTTCATTGGTGTGCAAGATTCATCTTCTTTTATTACACGTTTTAAATATTACTTTATAGAGTGTTTTATTTTATGGACGTTACATGAGGTTAATTTAATATAAAAATGTCATAGTAATTGGTTTCAAAATCAACATTGGCATTGGCCATCCACAGGAAATTGACAAGTTTTCTGTTTCTTATCTTATCAGTTTTGTATAAACATAACGGAAAACATGTAAAAATACATGTAACAGTAGAAAGACCAGTAGATAATCCATTCAAGGACGCAGCCAAAAAGTTCGACATAGTTGTCAGTTTGATCGGGTTCCTCTTTAGGATGTAAGTTCTTGATGAACTCTAGAATTAAGAGTTCGACAGAAGAGAGAGGTATAGGACGAATTTGTGATGTTATGGTAGTCCAAGTTTTTGTAAGTTTAACCTCTTTATTTATCTCCTTGTATATACACCCAAGAGTAATCCTAACTAATTAATAAAGGTAATATGTACATTAACAATTACCAACTAATTATATAATAAGTATAATATATTTTGATTTATATATTATATAAATGATTATATGACTACTTGATTAAATATCACATTATTAATATATTTGAACTTACATTTTAGTCTTTAGTTATAAACTACTCTTATAGATGATGTGTTTATTTTTTTTATATTCTAGAAAGTATATAAAACTATTCTATGCAGACTACAAATATACTAGAAGCCGGATCTATTTGTAAATAAAATAAATATGGATGGTAATAACAAGAGTTACAGTGCGGTGCGCTATGACACGAGTTTTAGGTTGGTATTGATTTATTATAGTATCAATATTTAGTATAGCGATTGACACATGTTTTATGTTGATCGAAAATCATAAAGCTAATAATGGTACTGATGTTATTCTGATAGTATTAGTTTGGTTCGTCATCATACCGGCACGGGACTTGATAAGTTTACACTTTACAATACCAAAAGAATACTCTGTTACGAATACTAGCTCCGTGTTCAATGAATTTTTTTCCGGAGCGTTGAGTGAACTATAAAGCCAAAAACTTGTGCCGGTACTAATGTTGTTTGGACGATATTTGGTTCGGTTTGTCAACAAAACTTTATCGAAACCGGACAAAATAAACACGTCGCAATTATTTATTTGAATTTTATAATGTGTTATATTATATTATTAGAATGATTTAAAGGATAAATGACGTCACTTTTTATATATTAAAAAATTAAAATGTGAGCAAGATTGGATAACATGTGTGTTAGTGCTTCAATTACTTCTACGTTACTATCCACAACTTGATTTAAAAAACATTTAATATTGAAACGTAGATAAAAATAAAAGCGACACAATTTATACTCATAACTTCATAAACTATTGTATTTCAAAAAGTCATAAAGAAAAAAAAATCTTATTGTTATGTTGAAATGTGAGTGCATGTTCATTGGCAAACTGTTAGTGTTCGCGCGATGCGGAAAGAACGCAACACTTAGGTAATGTATTCATAACCACAAGGGAAATGTAACTGGCTTCGAAGTTTCAGTTACATCGTAGCATTGTCATTAGCCTTACAGTTTCCATTGATTAATATATAGAAAAGAGTGTCAGATGGCTTATTTAGGTTTCTTTGTTAATGTGGGGTCAGTAATTATTAATAAGACTATAAATTTGATATAAGTGGAGCTGACTTATAAATGTTGTTCATTGTGGTTAAAGTAGCCACCTGCTTCTATATAGATGATATATAGGATAGAAAAGCAAAAGCATGTGCCAACTTTATATAGATGATATTTATATATAACTTTGCTTCTATATGACATTGCTGTTGTAATATGATGTGGCTGGAAGTTGTATTATGCTTCTTTTATAATGACCATTAAGCAGTTAAGCATGTAAGAACCGGTAGAGCGTAGTCGTTTATACCCAGTGGTAAACTTGAGATTTCCGATGGGGGTTGAAAACGTATATACACAAAAATTTCTATACGAAAACTACATATAGAACACTACCGAGCGAAAAGTTCGAGGAGTCGAGCGCCCCCCTCTAAGCTGCGCCAATGTTTATACCACAATTAATGGATATGATGTTATTTAATTTTTGTACTATGTATCAGCATGACCTCTCTACCATTTTCCATTTTCCTTTATTCTGCTTTCATTCTTAGGCAAATCAAGTAACTTAAATCATTTGTTTTAATTCTTTATGTTACTCAACTTCTGCATAGTTTTCTGCTAATATTATTTTTGGAAACAATTTGATAATTAGTATTTATAAAACTATCAAAAAATAACTAAATTATATATAAAATGGGGTAGGACCGGAGAAAACACTTAAAAGTGTGAAAATGGTGAGAACGATTTTGATGTTGACATGTGGCGTTGATGCTAACTTACACTAAGGGTAATATTATCAAAAAAAATCTTACACATGCCACTTACATGCCAAAAGACCATGCACATGCAAGTCACATGTATTTTCCATCATCTTTTTAAACTCCCGTAACTTTTTATACATGATTATTTTTTTTTAAAAAAAATTACACCATAAAATCGAGTGTTTTATTATATTTCCAACGAGCATACTATTGCTATATATTTGAAATTAAAAAAAATGAACTGGGTGTTCAAATAAAAACGCCATAAAAACACTAGTTCAGAAAAACGCCATGAAAAACTCAGTTGGAATGTCATAAAACACTTGGTTCAAATAAACATCATAAAAACGTAGTTGAAAACGCCAAATGGTATGAGCTTGAAATCTTGGCCTCTGTGGTCAATTTCAGTGTCCAAAAACCTCACTGGCATGATCTTGTTCCTGTCTTCATGTCGATATCATCCCATCAAATTGCCTTCAAATTTTCCAGAATTGTCTTCAAATTTTCACATTGTTGTTCGAATATCGTCTAGCATTTTGGTTTAGATTTTCTGGCGGAATGGAGAGCTGTCGGTCAAACCGTTGCTGATTGAGGTATGATACCCTTTTTCCATATTTCTTCCATGATGGCACCTTTCGATTGATGATCACACAATTTTTTTGGTCGTTGTTATCGCACTATGGGTTTCACGTGCCCCCAACTAAGCCTGTTGGGAATGGTGCGCATCAAGCACTTTGAATTCTGCTGTCGATCTCTACGAGTGGAGTTAACTGTGAGAATTTTCGTGTGTTTTACCGGCTGCGGTGCACGCGGGGTTTCTACTCGTTCTTGTTATGCGGCGGCGCAATAGATAAGGAAGACTTGAAGGGTAACTTCTTTTTTATTAAAGATGTTGTGATACTGGTAGCCATGATCAGTGGCGGATCTAGAAAATCTTCGTAGGGGTAACGTTTTATAAGAAAGGGGTAACGTAATCGAAAAAACGTCAAAAAGGTCAAATTTTTCCAAAATTTACACTACCGCCGGAGCGCCTAAATAGATAAGGAACCGCTACCCCTTCCCCTAAGGTAGGTCTGCCCCTGGCCATGATTGTTAGGGGCACCGTCGAAATAGATAAGGAAGACTTGTCGATTCCCAAGGACGAACCTTGGTATGAAGATCTGCACCCCTTACCCTGTGGGTCTTTGGTTAAAAGGGCTCTGGTAGATGCAGCCATGAGCACTCAGTGGAATCCGCAAAGCACGCATGTACAAGTATATCAAGAGAACAAAAGCGGTTAGTCATGCGCTCTTTCTTGTTTTTGTTTCTTAATTCAGATTCATTTTGTTGACTCGTCTCCCATGCGCAAAGAAACCACTTTACAATGTGGCTTATAACCATACAAAGTGGTTTGGCCGAGCCTTTGCCCGAGGGTGCAGGTGTGCAGTTTCCTAACCTTAGATCTTGTAGGGTCGTCTCTTGCCAGGGAGGGAGTTATGATTCCTTCCAGTGAGGCGTCGGTGGCTTCTTCTGGTCATGGACTAACTCCTCCCCATCCTGTGTCATTTGAATATGTGATGAATACATATTCACTTGATGTGGGTGGCAAGAAAGTCACACCAGGGGCGGACCTAGAGTGATAGAAGGGGTAACCTACGTTGCCCCTTGATGCTCCAACGGTAGTGTAAATTTTGGAAAAATTTAACGTTTTGTCGATTTCGTTACCCCTTTTGATTGAAACGTTACCTCTATACGAACTTTCTAGATCCGCCACTGAGTCACACTAATCTTAAATGAAACCTCAAAGGAATGTCCAAACCCAAGCTAAAGTGTGTTTATCTTTCATAAAACCCAAGCTAAAGTGTGTTTATCTTTTATTGATGCTCAAGCATGATGAGGTTAATATCTTGGTGAAACCTTTGTTGAATGTATTGGTTTATGTGGTTCTAAATGAATTACCCCATGATTTGCCTATGTAAATATTCTAGCCATATCATTCCACATTCAAACCTTTTTTTCAATCAAAAGAGCTTATAGGCAGTGGCGGATCTAGAAAATTTTGGCAGGCGTAACGTTTTATAAAAAAAAGGATAACGAAATCGAAAAAAACGTCAAATTTTTCCAAAATTTACACTACCGCCGGAGCGCCAAGGAGTAGCGGAGACTACCCCTTCTATTGAGGTAGGTCCGCCCCTGCTTATAGATGCTCCCTAGTGAAGCTATAAATTTACAAAGACAAATGAATGTATTGGTGGCCATAGACTATACATGGCGATCATCATCTCACACCTCAAACACCTTCGGTTAACATACCGGCTGTCCACCATTGCTATTATCACCTCACAACCCCAACCACCTTTGAGCTGTACACCATTACACAACCCGTAAACCATCCAAACCATCATCATACCACGATTTCACCACCACCACCACACACAATTACCATCTTCATCACGTCGTCATCGTCATTTCTTTAGTGTCGCTTTTCGGTGAAACAAAGAAAAATAAAAGAAAGGTACGGTTGCTTGTAGTCACTCAAGCTCGTGGTTTTTGATAGGAAATGTGAAATTGATAAATATAAAGTGAAGGTAGAGAATGTGTATTTTTATGAGATATGTATGTTAAAAAAATGGGTGTATATATTTAAAATGTATATTATTTTTTATTTAATTTTTAAAACTAACCGTTAAATTTGTTTTTTTGAAAAAAAATCAGAAGGGTTGAAAGGGTTCACATACACTATCGAGTATCCACTTTCATCTAGTGCACCAGACCAGATTACACATCATCACCTCAAATGCCATTCTAATCCATTTTGATATCTAGATTCCATCCTAAATAAAAATATAACAATTTGTATTGATTTTGTGCAATTTATAAGAGATATATGTATCTTATTTTTTTCAAATCCCTTTAAAACTTATTTTGTATTAAAATAAGAGATATAGATCGCAAATATCTTTCGAAATTTTATGTAGGGTGAGCATAAAACCAAAATAACTGAACCGTGACTGAAATAACCAAAAAATCCAGACCCAAAAAACCGAACCTAAACAAAAACCGATGGTTCGGTTTTCGAATTATTAATAACCAAAAATGTCGGTTTGGTTTTCGGGTAACCATTTTCAATAACCGAAAACAACCGAACCGATAAGTTATAATAGTATGTCAAATTCATATATTTTTATGTTTAAGTTTAAGCCGTTTAAGTGTTTAACCAATGCTACTAAGAATCATTAGTTTTATTCTTGATTTTTAAATATTATAATAAGAAAATTAACATGTTTACTTATCATTAAAATGATTTATCCAATGTTTACAAGAAATAACAAAATTTAACATAAAAATTAAATGATTTTCAAAATATTATAAAAAGAAAACATCTTAATAAATACTTTGAAAAAACATTAAAATAGATTAGAACATTTGAATAATATTAATTAAAAAGTTTAAATGTATTAACTTAAATATAAACATTTAAGAAAGATTCTTAAACTTTAAATTATATTTTTAATCTTTTAATCTCACTTAATTAGTTTTTTAAAAAACTGAAAAACCGAACCGAAACGTTGCTAAACTGAAATAACCCAAACTTAAAAAACCAAACTCGAACGGTTTTTAAAACCAAAATCCGTACTTTTGATTACGGTTTTGGTTTTATCTAAAAACCGAACCAAACCGTACACACCCGTAATTTTATAGATATCTTATTTTTTTAATCCCTTTTAAAACTTATTTTGTATTAAAAAAATAAAAAAGTGAAGCAATTACCATTCTTTAACCGACACAAAAGGAAACAATGAAACTGTATATCGGTTGTCATGTACGACTGTCACCTTTCCACATGTCCAGCTCAGCACACCTCCGTACCCAACAACAAAGACCGTCAAATATTCCGGCGTTCTTCCGTATCCCCTGTACCCTCCCGCACCCGATCTTTTCTTCTCTTTTCTCTCTCTCGGTCTACACTACTAAATTCTCTCCCTCTCTCTAAAATCTCTCCCCAAAATCTCTCTCCTCAAAGTCAGTTTTGCATATTCCTTACAGTTATCGGTTACGATCACGTCTTTGAACTCATCAATTCATGCTCCAATCACTGTAAATTTGCAACTTACGTGTTCAGATGTGTTGTGTTTCCAACAATCTGTATGCTAATTGATGTTTTAGTTCAGTTTTTGTGTTTATGTGTTATGTGTTTGTTGAAATTGATTGCTGTGTTGGCGATTGATGAGTTTGTATGGTATTTGTAAAGGATCGTGTTAATGTTGATTGAGTTTGTGTGTGTTTTTGATGTAGTTAGGGTTTTGATTGACAGAAATGTGGATGTTAATTGATGTTAGTTCAGTTTTTATGTTACGTGTTTGATGGATTTGATTGCTGTGTTGAGGACTAATGAGTTTGTATTGTATATGTAACGGATCGTGTTAATGTTGATTGAGTTGTGTGTGTTTTTGATGTAGTTAGGGTTTTGATTGATAGAAATGTGGATGTTAATTGATGTTTTAGTTCAGTTTTTATGTTATGCGTTTGTTGAATTTGATTGCTGTGTTGGCGGTTGATGAGTTTGTGTCGTATTTGTAACGGATTGGGTGAATGTTGATTGAGTTGGTGTGTGTTTTTGATGTAGTTAGTGTTTTGATTGACAGAAATGTGATGTTAGTTGTTTTTACGTTATACGTTTGTTGAAATTAATTGTTGCGTTGGCGATTCATGAGTTTATATTGTTTTTTTGTAACGGAACGTGTGTATGTTGATTGAGTTTGTGTGTGTTTTTGATGGAGTTAGGGTCTTGATTGACAAAAATGTGGATGCTAGTAGATGTTTTGATTCAGCCTTTATGTTACATGTTTGTTGAATTTGATTGCTGTGTTGGCGATTGATGAGTTTGTATTGTATTTGTAACGGATCGTGTGAATGTTGATTGAGTTGTTTGTTTTTTGTTGCAGTTAGGGTTTTGATTGACAGAAATGGGGAGTCGATTGAAGGAAGATGAGAGAAATGAAAGGGCGATACGAAATCTTTTGAAACTTCCTGAGAATCGGAGGTGTATTAACTGCAATAGTTTGGTACTGTGTTCACATGTTCATGTGATTTTTTGTCAGTGATATAGTTTTGATGTTAATTTACTTGCAATTCTCTTTTGTTGAAGTTTGCAATTTCTATAAATAGGTTATTCTACACTCCAGGCCATAATTAGATTCCAACTTCAAATTTTGGAAAGATTATAAGAGTTTATGTTGTTTTTGAAGTAATTTTGATGACAGTGTGGGTGACCACTATGTACAATGTGGACATGCTTATAGTAATGGCTAATTTGGAATTATTGTCGTTAATTTAATTATTTTAGAAGTCTAGGTATTTTCTTCACATGTGCTCCCAATTGCTTGGTTCTCTTCAGATGTCTCTTTGACTTCTTTACATCCTATATTAGGTAATGCTTTTCAGTTGTTTTTAAGAAGAGTTATATAATGCTGAACTTTTTCTTAGGCTTTTGCGAGATTGAGTTTTATAATGGGGAGCAACATGTAAGAATAAGATGACGATGGTATCTTTTTGTGATGCTATGCTTCTTAAAGGTGAGTGCAAGCAAGGAAAAGTTTAGGAAGCTGTATTATCTGCAAACTGAATGATGAGATGTTTCTGCAATTAGAGTAAACCGATACATAGAAAAAGTTTGGTCCTTCAAAAAAAGTTTGAGATAAAGTCTCTCGCACCTGGTACAATATTGCTACTGCATCTTGCTTCTAGAGTTTTAGATGACATGTAAAGTAATTGTCATCCTCCAATTTATAAGAATAACTTCTTGAGATAAAGTTCTATCTAGAAAAATAAACATTTTGCCTTAGGAATAATAATGCGCTTGACAGGATGGAGTGGTGTAACAGTACTTGCCATTATTTCTACTAAGCCGATTGATAGAACAACGAATCCAGTGCATAGTTGTCAATAGTGCAGGTAGCGCCCTCTATAGCGAATAGCGTAGTGTATAGGTGAAGGGTTGCTACAGACCCTGTAGCGATAAATAGCGGATATATTTTTTTAACTTTTTTATTTAGATGATTAGTGATAGCGTATTTTAGCACTTTTAAGCATGATTGGTGTGTTAAATATAGTTTTTTTCTACCTCTTTATCGCTAAACATGAAATAGCGGGTGCTATTTTGTCGCTATCGCGAAGTAGCATATAGGTAGCTTGTCTATATGGTCCGCTATTCGCTATTGACGACTATGATCCAGTGTTAGGCCCTTGGAAACTGGGTCAGGTTCGGTTTTTGTGATCACAAACTTGAATCTAGCTACAAACATGAAAGAGAGTGCAAAACCTGATTAGAAGGTGACCCGAGGGGGAACACCCTCCAATGGTCAAGTTAGTCGGTTGTATTGGTATGGACCATAGTCATGTTCATGTGTATGCATATGTATGTGAAAAGAAAAAAAGATGTGATCTGTACAGAGCGAGGAGGGAAAAGGATGGTTTTCTTTTTTATAGAGAAGTATTGGGTCAAGCCCAATGAGCCGGGTCAGTTCGGGCTCAGGCCAAGATATTGAGTTCAATAGAGGGTACCTCTACACGAATTGAACACAATAAAACATACTGACGATTATGTTGCTAGAAAGTTTTCAAATCCAGCTACGCTAACCATTGATTTCTGTTAATGGTGTTATGTTTAGCATTTCTTATGACCAATAAAGTTAAACGAAATATAACTACAAATCTTGATACTGATGTTTAGTATGTTTCATGTTATTTACTTAACAGGGGCCTCAGTATGTATGCACAAGCTTTTGGACATTTGTTTGCACAACTTGCAGTGGCATACAGTAAGTGCCAACTTTCTGTGGCTGAAAAATGGATTGCATTATTATGGGGATGAACTTTAGTCAAATGTTTAGTTTAAAACACCTCCTAACTTTATTCATGAATACACGTTAAACATTTACATCATCTTTCTACAGCCGTGAGTTCACTCACAGGGTAAAATCTGTGTCGATGGCAAAGTTTACTACACAAGAAGTTAGTGCCCTTCAAGGAGGAGGAAATGCGGTAATTATGTTGCATGAATGCTTCTCTGTTTAGTTTGGTTATTATGTATGTGGGGGCCACCCAAGTATTTAACTTTTTTATTATTAAGGTCACCTATATATTGAAACTCGTTTATAGGCCATCCAAGTATGTATCAGTTCCGTATCAGTTCCATTTATATCAAATCCGGACAAAAAACACACCTGAATACTATAAAAGGACAAAAATATACAAGTTTTTTACACTCAGTCGTTGCTTATTGATAGCTTAATACAATGGTGTAATTGTTTCTTTAAAACGTTTAAGGGCATTTTCGTCATTGGACAAGTTTTACGCTCGATTTGGCATAAACGAATATGGAGTACAACTTGGGTGGCAGGTGGCCTATAAAGTAGTTTCAAATCCGGATAAAAAACACACCTGAATACTATAAAAGGACAAAAATACACTAGTTTTTTACATGCAATCGTTGCTTATTGATAGCTTATACAATGGTATAATTGTCTCTTTAAACCGATTAAGGGCATTTCATCATTAGACAAGATCTACGCCTGATTTGGTATAAACGAATATGGAGTACATACTTGGGTGGCCTATAAAGTAGTTTCGATAAATGGTTTTTGTCATTTTAGCGAGATTTACTACAAGTGTTTTTACATTGGATTATCGCTCACTGCATTGAGGTTTTTCTTTATAAAACTTTTAAAGGCATTATTATCAACAAGCATGTTTTTAGCAGGATTTGCTAGTTTTTTACAACGGTTTGTTGCTTATTCATAGCTCAATACAACAATATTGTTATCTTTTCAAACTTTGAAGGGCATTTGTCGTCATCAGGCATTCTTTTTGCCAGAATGTGTGTAAACAAAACTGAATACATACTCGATGGCCTATAGTTGAAATACATGGGTGTCCTCAACATACATCACCCAGTACTTTAATTACTTTACCACATGCAATAATCTACATAAATCTACGAAGTTTGACCTGATTCATTTCTGCAATAATAGAGTGCAAAGGAAATTTATTTTAAAGAATGGGATGCACAACGCCAGTCCTTACCTGACAGCAGGTATGTGATTTTAAGTCTTTTAACTTATTTCTGTAATGCAATGTTATGCGTCGTAATAGAAATTGTAAATCTGGATTTTTAACGCTTCTAGTAAAATTGAGAGGCTTCGGGACTTTATCAAGCATGTCTATGTGGATAGAAGATACTCTGGGGAGAGAAGTTTTGACAAGCCTCCAAGGGCGAAAATGGTATCCTGCTTAACTTATTAAGCAACAATCCTCAATATATGCTTTGAAAATATAGAGTATATTCCAGATATGCGTTTTGGGATCTATAACTATTAGAGGTTCGTGGGTTGGGTAATGGTTTGTATATGTCAAATTCGAAATGGGTCAGGTTTGGGTTGGGCTTGGAACTCTGTTTGTCTAAGAATTATATTTTTTTAATAAACATTTAATGTCTGACATTATTGCCAAAATTATATTTTTTTATGAACACCTAGTGTGTTAGATATGATTACAATAGTATATTGTTTCCATAATAAGCTCTTTTATATTACAAAACTAGTTATGAGGTTTTATGCATTAAAAACATGTGGTTGACTGGTTGTGACTTCTTGTATCATCACCCCCTATTAACCAAATATTTTGATTTACCAGCTTGATCCTTCTGAGATTCAACATTTCCCCAATCAACCCGTTCATTAGTAAATAAATCGTTGATGATTATCTACAGAGTGATTTACGTGTCTCGTATTAGTTTAAGTTCTTATGTACATTATATTGTTTTTTTTTTTATTTTGGATACATCCCTATATTGAACAGGGGGAAGGAGAAGGTTCTAGAAGTCCACCATATGACAACGAACGGCGTTATAGTGATAGGCCTAGTCCTGGTGGAAGAAGTGATGCAAGTTCCAGAAACAGTTACGATGAAAGACGTAGTCCTGGGTATGCTTCTGATTACAGGAAAAGCCCCGCGCGTCCCGATATTGTTAATGACTGGCGACGAGAAGATAGATTTGCGAATGCAAAAAAATCTGATGATGTGAAGAGTTTTGACGGAGGTTTGAAGGTTGAAGGTAGGTCTCCTGCTCGCCAAAGTGATTCAGATATATCGAGCCCGCCAATAGTTAGGCCCGTTAGGGAAATTCTGGGAGAAAGTGTTTCCCCTCTTCGGGTTATCGAGCCCCCAAAAGCTAATGGTTCGAGGTCAGCAGATGGCTCCTTCCAAACACAGGTGACTTTCTTTTTCAATTAGGTTATAATGTTAAATTTATAATGTTGTAATGACCAATATCATTAGTCTTTTAACATAAGTAGTTACTTATGTTAAAAGAGTAATGATATTGGTCATCACAACATTACAAATTTCGGCTACTACTTTGCATCAGTTAAGTAGTAGTATACTTCTTTGCATAAACAATGCAGATTTTATGCGTTTAAAACACACTTTCGGCTACTGCTGCTCTTTTTCTTATAAGATATTTTTTAATTTTGTTTCACACATTTGATCCATTGAAGGTATAACCTGAATTAGGCTGCTAACAAGCATAGTTATCGATAGCGACGGTAGCGTTCGCTGTTGCGCGCTTCATAGCATATCGCCCATATCTCACAATCTGTTAATTAGCTACTCCATAGCGTGATTTCTGACAGAAACCAGGAAGAAGAGCGGCTGCATGTTTTTGTGGTTTTACCTTTTAGGGTTAAATAACTTTATGTATTTTAACATTTAACCCCTTTATCTTTCATTAGTTTACATTTAGTCCCTAAAACTTGTAAAATTTACATAAAAAGTGTAAAATTAGTTTGTGGATTTAAACAATTAACCCCCCTATCTTTCACTAGTTTACATTTAGTCCCTAAAATTTGTAAAAATTTACATAAAAAGTGTAAAACTAGTTTGTGTATTTTAACATTTAACCCTATTTATTTTCACTAGTTTACGTTTGGTCCTTAAACTTTTAAATTTATGCATAAAAAGTATAAATTTATTTGGAGACACTTGCCAATCCCTATGTACTTTTGAGTTGCAAGTCTGAAATCTGTCCTTACAGTATGGAAGTTTTCTTCTTTCTAATGCATTTACAGAATTTGTAACTTGTTTAACTATGACTACAAGTGTAGTACTTGTTTACATGTTTGTGATTGTTTATCTGTTGTTACATTTTCAAGTTTCAACATATTTTAAACCTTAATTCAAAATTCTTTCCTGTTGCAGAGAACTGCTTCTTCCAGTAGCCTAGCATCTTCTACTGGGAATCCAACGGAACTTAAAACAGAAACTTCATTAATTGATTTTGATGCCGACACGGAACCACTTTCAACTGCCCTGGGCCCACAAACTGTTCCACCTCCAACTGTGGAGGTGGTACAACCAGCACAATCATCAAATGATAATTGGGCCAGCTTCGATTCATCTCCCGTAATAAAACCTACTCAACCTACTCCCTCAAGTTCTAATTTGTTCGATATGCTTTCCGAGATTTCGGTTCCTGCACCTGGTAACAATCCAGCAGTTGCAACTACACCGGCGTCGACGTTTAATGCCTTTGGCGACCTGGTTATGGAGGCCAGTGGCAAAATGTGGTTAGTCACCAAATTTCTGTTCCTGCTACCGGTATTCAGCCACCTATTTCATCGTTAAATCAGGTTGGTGGTGGTTATTTGAAAAAATCAGGTTCATCCTTCTCAAGTGTGTCTTTTGTGGACTGTTTTTTTTTGTGTAGATGTGGCAAGATGGGTGGTTGGGTTATGGGTCAGCACTGGCCATTATAGTCTATCCAGTTAATGTGGTAAAAATCGGATATCGGTCAAGGACTGATATTTGAGATATAGATTATCGTGGTGGGATATCGGTAATTTTAATATCATGCAGAATTTATATATATATATAGCAATTTAACACTAACAATATACTATACTCTCCCATCATTAACAAATTAATAGGGATGTTCTTTTTAACCGAAAACCGAACCAGACTCGAGATGACCTGACCCGAAAAACTAGCTTACCCGATTAACCCAAACCCGATAAACGGCTATACCCGAACCCGACTATAGTTTATTGGGTCGGTGTTTGGATTAGAAATCTATGTTTCGGGTTCACCCGAATAACCCGAGGAATTAAAACCTAGAATTAAAATGTGATTTTCCAATTTATCGTTTCCTTGATTTCCCTCTACTTCCTAGGTAAAATTTTCTCACTTCATAATCATTTCCTACTTCATCCATATCTTCTTAAAAATTTAAATTAATATAATATATAATGACATGTTTTGATGTGTTATGTGTATGTCAAGTATTCAAGAAAACCCAAGTCTACATTGTATATCCCTTTTGCAACCCAAATATAGCCAGACAAACCCTTCTAAACGGAAAGAATAACACCTCCTTTTTAGCCGATTTTCTAACGAAACCCGATCTAACCCGACCCGAATAAACCCGAACCATTTAACTCGAACACCGAAGAACCCGAACCTAGAAAGGGTTGGTTACGGGTTATATATTTAGCTTTGAAAACCCGAAAAACCCGACCCGAAAAACCCGAAACCCGATTAAAAAACCCGAAGAACATCCCTACAAATTAACCTTTTGCAACTTGCAAAACACTAACAATTAACAATTAAGACTTAAAACACTAATAGCAGCAACAAGAAGACAAACGAATGGTAGAACTAAGAAGAAAGGTACTGATATCGGGAAAATCGGTTATATGTCGGTCAGTATCGCCAATAATATAGATACCGGTATTCTGACCGATATTTTACACCGATGTTTTACATGGGGACCATTAACCGATATATCACCGATGTTAACTGCATAGATTATAGTATAGGTGGGGTTGACCCACAACCACTTTTTTGTTTGTTTTACAGTTTTCTAGAGATATTATTTGGTTAATTATGGTCATAGAAATCATATTATTTCAGTAGTAATCTAAGTTTTGAATAAAACGATTTTGGAAGTTGTATGCATTAAAAAGAGACTTTCTGGACACTCATTGTGTTTGACTGGTTTCCCATTTAGTTTTTTTCTTTCTGTTCTTAAAATAGTTATTATATGGGACAAAAATATATTGCTATAACAATAATAATCTGAATCTTTGAATAAAAGGATTTTGAGTACTGTTCAGGTTGACATAAAACCACTAAAAAAAGTTTATGAAATAAACATGTTAATCATGACAGCAAGGCGATTATAATAATGATCTAATTTACGAATAAGACAAGTTAGGAGGCTATCGGTATTTTGAATAGACTTCGAGCGGCTTTCAATATGTTCCCCTTAAAAGTATATTTCTAATTGACCCAAAACGACCCATTTATAAGTAAATAGGTCAAAATTGTCACATCTAACTCTTTGTATCAATGATTATTTCACACTATATTTACAATCTTATTCTACATGCAACTTAATGCAGCCATTGAATACTTCTAGTGGAGATACCCAAGGGTTTTTAACCGCTAGTACGTCTTCTCAAGTTACATCCAGTATCGAGGCTAAACCTGCTGCCAAACAAGAGCTACCCGCGGTAATGGCGTATATATTTATGTCAGCTTCATTTTGTGTTTTCGTGTTTCTGCTGTATCTGCTAGAGTTTACAAGATTGTGTAGACATAGGTTGTTTTTAGTAAGGGTTGATACGGGCTTGGGTTGACCCACAAACACTTTCTGTTAATTTTTTTTTATTGTTAAATAAGAATTTTGTTACATAATGGTTAACAGGTCAAAATGAGTGTTGAAACTGCTCATTTTTTGCATCAGTCGATACAGTCTTGGGCGGGTTGGGTTACTTTTGTTCATATAGTAAATGTTTTGAAAATAATAATTATTTTAACCATGATTGTCATAAGATTTTTATAAATAATGATTATTTGCCCCACCAACATATGTTGTTCATATGTTTTATAAAATACAAATGTGTTCATTATGATTACAGAAACAATATTACACAATACTAATCTAAAATTTGAATACAATGATTTAGAATGGGGTTGTATGCATTAAATCAACTTATTCACAAGTAAATGGATCGAAGTTGCCACATTTAGCATATATGGTTTTCTATTTTCCACTTCTAATTAAACTAGTGGGTTACCACCCGCGCTCCGCAGCGGGTTCGAACGTAGATACAAATAAGCAAATCGCAAGAGTAAAAGTTGTTTGATGTTTTAGTTAAGGGGCTAAGCATGTCATTATTAAAGTTGAGGGGCTAAAGCTGTTTGTTATTAAAGTTGACAGGCTAAAGTTGTTTTAGTTAAGGGGCTAAACATGTCATTATTAAAGTTGAGGGGCTAAACTTGTTTTAGTCGAGGGGCTAAACATCATTATTAAAGTTGAGCGGTTAAACATGTCATTATTAAAGCTTTGGGGTGGGGGGGGGGGGGGGGGGCTAAAGTTGTTTATTATTAAAGTTGAGGGGTTAAAGTTGTTTGATGCTGACAAAATAGGATATTTATATTATAGTATATATAATGTGTTGCGTATGCAGGATCTATTTACGTCAAGCTATCCACCCTATGCTGCTCAGGGTCCAGGCTGGTACTCTGCTCCACAATATGGCATGGGATACAATATGCAGTATAACCTTCCTCAGGTTTTGATGCAACTTGCTGCATTAACGTCATTTTTCTGGTTATAGGTTTGGTCTCCAATAGAAAATTCATGGAAATTGAACAGTAAATATAACAAGGTAGAATACTGATATTAACAAACGAATCTTTGAGAGACAAGACCTACTTTCCTTTAATAGATAACTGAGAACTCTCCTTGTAATGCTCACTCATTTAGTTCTTTTGTTTTATATATTCCATACCCTACTAAAACAACCGAACACAATTCTTATTTAAAAGGCAACTAGTGGGTTACCAATTGTGGAAACGTAGATAAAAATAAGCAAATCTTATTTAGTTAAGGGGCGAAACATGTTATTACTAAAGTTAAGGGGCTAAACATGTCATTATTAAAGTTGAGGGGCTAAAGTTGCTTATTATTAAAGTTGAGGGGCTAAAGTTGTTTTAGTTAAGGGCTAAACATGTCATTATTAAAGTCTGAGGGGCTAAAAAAAATGAGGGGTTAAAGTTGTTTGATGTAGTTAAGGGGCTAAACATGTAATTATTAAAGTTGAAGCGCTAATCATGTAATTGAGAGGCTAAAGTTGTTTATTGTTAAAGTTGAGGGACTAAAGCTGTTTGATGTTGACAAAATAGCATATTTGTAGTATATAGGATAGAAATTCATATATATATATATATATATATATATATATATAGGTTAGAGGTTCATGTGAGAAAATTTAAAAGTGTGAGAAGGATAAGAAAGATTATGGAGGTGACATGTGTCCCTTTTTATTTTGGTAGTTTAAGGGTATAAGTGTAATTTAACTAATAAAATCTAATTATGGAATGAATATATGCAACCGATTTTTGGCAGTTATTGTAGGGATTTTCGAATTTGAAATAACACCCTAACTCATAAAAACACCACAACATGTATATTGAAGGCATACATCTTATAAAGAACAGAAATATAACTCATAAAAACACCCTAACTCATAAAAACACCATAGCATGTATATTAAAGGCATACATCTTATAAAGAACAAAAATATAACAAAAATAACACCATAACTCATAAAAACACCATAACAGTTATATTGAAGGCACACATCTTATAAAAAACACCCTAACATTGAATATAACAGAAATATCACCCTAATATAACACCAGTCTAACACTTTAATCAAAATCAAAATAGAAATAACACCCTAAATATACGAAAACAGAAATAACTCTACATAAGTATATCAATATGGTACTCATATTAAAGATAAAAAAACACTCGTTATTATGGTGTAATTGTTTTTAAAAAAAGAGTTACGTATAAAAAGTTATTGATGTTTAAAAAATAAGGGGGGAACTTTGCATGTGTATTAATGTTAGTTTCTTAATTTAAAAATATTAAATTTATCTTTATACCCTTAATCTAGAAAATTAGTTAGTTTAACAGTCAACATTATTTACAGAATTGCCACTATGATCTCAACCATTAGATTAAATATCTAATGGTTTAGATTCTTTCTTATCCTTCTCACACTTTTAAATTTTCTCACAATAACCTCACCCTATATACATATATATATATATATATACGTATATATATATACGTATATATATATATATATACACGTAAAAAAAAATAAAAAAATATATTATATCGTATATATTATATACGTATATATATATATATATTTTATATATATATATATATATATATATATATATATATATATATCTCAAAAGTCGAAACTCCATATGTGTGTGTGTTCATTAAGTTTTACCATATTTAATTATCTGTCCATTTCATGTGATAAAAAATCAGTTTCTTATAATAGTTTGTTTTACCTAATAAATGAAGAGAACATAATATAAGACGTTGATTTCCTCTATGTTTATTACTGTTATACTTAAACTGATTTTACTTTGTTTAGTATGCAATCGATAAATATGATGTTTTGAAAGGGTAATATGATATGAAAGTTTCAGAAGGTCATATATGAACTTAAACCTATTTAAAAGAAATACCAATCTAATAATTAAAATACTAACGTTGCTTTTGTCTATATAAATATTAATTATTTTCATTGGTCTAAAATTTATATTTTATGTTTCTTATTGTATTCAAGACGCTACTTAATTAGTTGTGGTTTATAATTGTAGCAGCACATGCCACCTGCTTCTGTACAGTCATCAAATCCATTTGATATCAACGAATCACCTTCGGTTCAATCTACACCAGTAAGTCTATGAGTTACATATGTTTGTTTTTGTTTTCACTGAGTACTAATGTTAAAATATGGATTCTCATATTTGTTCTCTGGTCAGATGCTTATATTGTGTCAAGAATCACAAAGGCTTATATTTTAAGTATATTGGTTTTAACATTTTCTTTGATAAGGCTTATATTTTACATATAATGGCTTTAACATTTTCTTTGATACAAATTACTCTTTTTGTAGTTTCCTTCAATGGCACCATTACAAGATGCTTTACCAAACATGGGACCCGCATCTAGCATACAGCAAACCTCGGGTCTGGGTGCTCCGGCACCAACATGGATGACCCACCAATCAATGCCTCCCACTGGTCCGTCATATGGATCATCAATGCCTTCTGGTATTGTCCTTTTCTCGTTATTTGTTCAACATGAAATCCACATTCGAAGGTGGTAATTTTGACCCATGTACTTAAGATTAGGTCCAGTGGGTTATTTGTAGCTGTAAACGAGCCCAATAATATTTTTAGCTAAAACCGTAATGACTCAAATGGGTTGAAAGTTGCCCATTTTTTTAAGGCATACGAGCCTTTAAATCGCTTTAATAAAGTCTCAAGATAACTACCACATTGTTATTGTGCTTGTTAATGTATACAAGGCATTAATAACTATTATAAACTCAAATGGGCCAATTAAAAAAAGAGTAAAATGCCAAAATCGTCCCTAAGGTTTAGTCATTTTTGCTTGTTCCATCCAAAATGATTTTTTTGTGCATTTGAGTCATTCAGATTTGCGTTTTATTGCCATTTTCATCCTTGAGTTTGGCAATTTATTGAGACTTTCGCCCCTCGAAATTTGGCCCTCAAGGATGAAAATGGCAAGATTTCAAACTTTTTGGAGGAAAATGGCACCTCAGGGGACAAAAGTCGCAAAAGTGATCAAACCTCAGGGACGAAATCGGCATTTTACTCTAAAAACAATTACCTAGAGAGAGGAAAGAGTCCAATAGTTTGAAAGTTGCCCCAAGTGTATATCTAATGCATACGGCCTCCTTGATCAATTTATGTGAAAATTTGGATTATGAACAATATTGAACTTTTTAATCATGTATAATTCATTAACTTTTTAATAAAAAAAGAGTAAATTGCCCTTTTAGTCCCTGTGGTTTTCAATATTGTCATTTCGTTCAAACCACTAACTCCATCCAAAAAAGTTAAGTCATTGGTATTTTGATCACTTTACAACTTATTCATACCTGAACCAAAAAATGATCAGTTACATAACCCATCCATCTTACCAGCCCTACTCACATACCTTAAATCAAATGATATTTATTACATATTCATGTATGGTTCTCACTGTTTGATGTTTTGTATGAACATCAGGTCCATTCATGGGACAGGTACCTCCGAACATTCCACCTCAATCCAGGTAATAATCTAACCACAATTTTATTTATGTTTCTCACAATCGCAAGAAATTAATATTCTTAACCAGGTCTTTGTCTAGAACTATTATGAAACTGCAAATCTCTGAAATATAATTGTCTTAAAATAATTCTTAATTTGCCCTTGAACTTCTCGGTAAAATGCTCTTGCCTCTTGGTAAAATAAATGTTGACTTATTTGTTGAACATTTATATGTAGCCACTTTATATTACATCCACGGGTCTTATTTTCCAAGTTGCAAACTCACATTTTTAACTAATTCACTCTTAATAAGCTTGACTTACTATCATTCATACAGAGGCTAATTAATGAATCCATTTGGTGTTAATTTTAAAGCATTTTTTATACAATTCGGCCTGTTTAGGTTTGTTTTTGTCCATGGTCAAATGGATTAAAAACTAAAAACTTAGCTAGAAGTGACAGATTAAACAGGCCAAAAGTAACATAGTAAAGGTATTTAAACCATTACATCTTAAATATGCTTTATGAGAATAAAATTTGACCCTAATCTTAATTTAATCAATCAGACTTGAATTATATATACTCGTTTTGAGTTTTGACCCGTTCATTTTACCACCTATAGCAAAAACGATCAATTGTTAAGGAACAACGCCCAAGAAACTAGCTTTTTCTTCTATAATAGTTTGGCTATTTTTTTCTTGTATACAAAGATTTTTCATTGCGTTTTATATGCAGGCCGCCACAAGTAGGAACTTTTGGGTACGATATGACATCGTTTGCTTCCATGAGTAATACAAATCAACAACAAAGTGGATTTTATACTGCACCTGCTGCTACGCCAAACACCTTCTCTTCTAATCCGTTCGGGTAATTATAAAAAAAGCAAAGTCATTATATATTGAATGAATATTCAACAAGTATGCAAAATCATCTAATTTGCTTGCTCGAGAATCGTCAAAGAGGGTTCCTGTTGTAGATTTGTATTTATCAACTTCATCAGTTAGTAAATTAAGGTGCAGTTTTCTGGCCAATGTAAAATCTGTCATGTTGTAAGGAAAAAAATATAAAAAATTGGTGGTAGAAGTTTTATTAAGATTTTTTTGTTTTTTGGTTTTTTTTGGGTGATTTTGTTTGTCTTTATTGTTGCCTTCTTTTTATAAATTGTATAATGGTTGTAAAACTTGAGTTTTATTTATTATTCTTTTGTTTACTTTTTATATAGCTTTCAACGCTAATCGTGTTCTTGTGATATTATGAAATGGATAAAACAAACTTGCAAACCTTGTAGTTAACTTTCATGTAATCATAAATCTTGTCGACTTTAGTGAACATAATTAGGCACATCTTGTGTTGCTGTAAGGGTCCACGGAGAGGTTACCACGATAAAGGCTAGAATTATTATACATAAATAATCAATATGTGTTGGGCCTAAACGCGTTGTGCTTAGAACTTGAACCGGCTAGAGATACTTTACGAGTCCTAGTCTAGTTTGTACGTATAGTATTGTCTACATTATGTTGGAGTCATTATTCGTTACCATCCGATTCTGTTTCCAACTTTCATATGTCACAAGGTGCTGGTCTATGTTAGCCGCTAGGCTTCAAAGTAGGAACATCACATCGCAGCCGTGGCCTATAGCCCCATAGGCATGAAAATAAGGATCACCCTGTTGTAGCCATAGCCCATAGGCTTCAAAGTAGGACCATTTGGTTGTGGGCAGGGTTCTTAACATGTAGGCTTTGAAGTAGGAAAACCTGTTTCGTAGGCTTGAAATTGAAAATAAGGATCACCGGCCACACCCGAGTTTTGAAGCCTGTAGGCTTCAAAGTAAGGATCACCATCCCTCATTTTCTGTATCACCAGTGTAATATTGATATACATGTAATGAGGTATGGGCTGAAGTGGGGGTCAGATTCTATCGGGTTTATCATTTTATGGGGTGTGACTAGTTCAAATGCCAGGACGTTCCTCCATCGCTTGCAGTTCAATAATCGTACGTTCTTGTAACAAAGTGGCACATATATCATCGAGTTGTGTCATGAACTTATGTAAGCCATATGAACTTTGTTTTATATGCTTGTATGATCTTCTCCGAACTTGTGCGATGTCTTGCGAAGCTAATTTAGATACTCATGGTTGCGGATTTTTTATACAATATTACGTATTTAGAATCTTGTAATAACTTGCTGGCAATGTATAGTGTATATGCATATGATTGGGTTATGAACTTTCACATTGTGTTACAAACTTTGCTTTCATTTTCTTGTATAATATTTTGTGGCCATGATTCATATCTGAGATTTGAAAGTATGCCATTGTTGCGTCAAGGGCGCATATTAAGAACCTACACATCATCACAACCTCCATTACAACTTCTTTTGATGATAAGATTAGTTTGACTGCAAATGATATTAAGAAACATGCGTTAGGACCAAGTGCGGACCTACCCACAACGGTGGGCGGGCAGCCGCACCCCTTGAAAAAAGTAACTTTTTAATGCTAATTTTCGTCGAAAATCTCATCCGCACCCCTTGGATTTTTTCAACCGCACCCCTTGAAAATTTTCAACCACCCCCTCAGAAAAAATATTATGAATTTATAAAAAAAACTAAAAAATAAACACTAATGATTATGGATATATACGTATATAACACAATTTAGATAATTATTCTTTAACCACTTATTTACTTTACTTAACCTAATCTTCACTCTAATTTTATTAACCCAACTACCCAAGCCTAAAGATTTTGAACTAAACAAAATACCACTCTAACCCAAACCAACCCACCCATGACCTATTCGAATTCCAAATCTCACTCCAAAAAAGACGTCCAACGAACAGTCTACAGCAACTCACAATTGGACGAGTGTTTTGGCCGGAAAATTCAAAATTCCGGCCGTTCCGAACATTATTACGCCGGAATTCCGACTTAGAACGGGTATCTTTTTTTATTGATTTTTTTTGTTGTTTTATGTGGTGATTAGGAGAAAATATAAATGTATAAGGGTTTGATCTTTTTATATTTTTTTGATTTTTTTAGCTGTTCTAGACTTGAAGTTAATGATTTTGTTATGTTATCTTAAGCTATGTTTGTTTAAATGATTACTAATCAACATTTAAAACTAGGGCTTAAATGTTTGAAAATTATGGACTATGGTATTGGTTGAACATGATTGTTTATTTTGTTTAAGTGTTTAATGTTGTTAATTATGAACTTATGGAGCGATTTATGTATGATAAGAACCATGAGTAGGCAAGTTATAACGCGATTTCTCAAGAGAAAAAGGGTCGAACCACTTTTTTTCGTCGGATTCTTCTAATTAAAGACCAAGCTATGTTTGAGATAAGTTCTTTTTTGTTGTTTTATTTAATGATTAGGAGAAATAGAAGTAGGGAAGGTATGGACTTTGATATTTTTTGTTGTTGCTGTACTTATGATGAGTTTTTATGTTGTTTATGTTTTACTAGAAACTTTGTTTCTTAATGTGATAGGAAGTTAGGAAATAGAGTTTGATTGTTTGAAAACTGAAATTGACCCAACCCCACTTGATCTAATCCGACCCGCTCTGAAACTTTGTTTGTTATGTTTACTTGACTCGACCCGATCCGATCCGCTATGAACCAAAAAACTTTATATAACTAGGGGCCTAAAATCTTTAAAAAAAATTCGCATCCCCAGAAAAAATTCTTGGGTCCGTCACTGGTTAGGACCAGGAAAACGTGTTAAATGTGAACGGAACTTGATGTTTGGGGCAACCCTTAGTGATGAAAGCTGCAATTTATTCCTTTGGCCTAGCTGAAATAACAAGTAATCCTCACGTGTGCCCACTACAAATTATTCCTTGGCTTAACTGAAATGACAAAAGTACTCCTCACGTGAGGTCACGTGGGAGGTAATTAACAGAGAAGTTGATGGGTATTAGGACTAGTGACAAAACGTTTTAAGTCAAACGACAAGGACTGTTAGCGTTAAAGATGAATGTAACATGATATTTGGAGCAAACCCCTAAACAAAAAGTGCAATTTACGCTTTGTTGTGTCATTAAACAATTTAGTCTATAAATGTCACACCCTGACCTGCAGCGGAAATGGTAGTCGAGGCATGATTGGGTTATCAAAGCTCATGACATTTACTATAATAAATTTTCATATTTATTATTTTCCAATTTAAAGGAAAAATTACAACAATCACAACAATATTCATGAACTCTTTACATTTCTTCTAAGGCAATTTCTTATGTATTCCTTGCTTCAAACTGTCCACTTGTATCATGTGTAAAAATAAGATTTTGGGTCAACAAAAGTTGGCGAGTGAATCTCATATTTGAAAGAATTAGTTATATTGGTTATTTAAATATAAATGTGCATAAACCAAGTATGAGTATACGCATATGTAAATTTAACCATAAACCACATAATATCAATCAATGCACACAAAAGCATGACAAATGATGAATAATGAGATCAAGGCTCAATCAAAAGGAGCCGATCTAATGAGGCACCTGATGCTCAACTCGTATTCCACGAGAAACTGATGGGCCTTAAATGAATGATTGCACGCAACTTGACAAAAATGTAAACACACAATACAACATATAACATTACATAACACGTAAGATCATATAATGGAAATAGAACAATTGTTTGAATAAACGAAATATGTAAACGACACATGATACAACCCAAAACATGAATAAAAAAAGGGGAATTTGTGAGGATTCACTCACAGTGAGTGCGTTTCCTTGATTTGACGATGAACGCGAACGAGTTTGGAATTTAACCATGAAAGAAAACTAGCCTAAATAATAACGTAATAATTGAATAAATAAGTAAAAGTTAATATTTTGATTAATGCTTTTTATTAGATTTTTAGGTTATTTTTGTGGTATTTAATGGAGTTTTTAAACCTAAGAAATGTTGTTTTTAAGTATTTTTAATTGATTTTTAATTAAAATATTAAAGAAAAATAATTATATGCGTGCACGCAACTCTACCAACTGAGCTTCGTGTCTAACCCGAAATAATCTCTGATTTAATTAATCTCATATACAAGTTAGGTTATTACAGAAATTATTTAATTAAAAAGATTTTAAAAACCTTTGAACCGGCGCCTAAAGTCTGCCTCGAACCCGCGATCTTAGCTTTGCTTTGCACCCAGCCCAACCAACTGTGCTGGGTGTCTAACCGGATGATTCTAGTAATTTAATTATATTTATTAACTTACTGAAGATGCTTTGAATGTTTTTTTTTTTAAAAACTGGTTTTTATTCAGAAAAACCGGACATATGCATGATTCGAACCCGGGACGTGTGTAATGTGTTTGCACACAGTCCACCACTGGAGCGGGTTTTGAAACATTTAATAAATACTTGAATCTTAAACGGAGCGGGTTTTGAAACCGTTTTACATGAATGTTACAGTATCCCTACTTTTAGAAATTTCGTCCCGAAATTTAGGTAGAAGTTGTAATAGGGAAAATATGCGGGTATTTTTCGCGCATTGAGTCTTCGCGTTCCCAAGTAAACTCAGGTTTTCGTTTTGACTCCCAACGTACTTTGACTAATATCCGAATATCTTTTAACAAAAAAAGGGAGGTGTGATATTTGGATTTTGGTTGAGGCGGTAACGTTCCTAGTAAGGGTTGAATACCCTGCTACAGGAATCGCTTTTTGATGCCTAAGATGAGCAGCGTTGATACACAGAGTTGATTGACTGAATATGTTCTCATGCATAAGAGTTTTGAGAGAATTGATGCGTTGAAAAGATAAAGTTATATCACAAAACAAAAACTTCAACCATGACGATAATAAAACCTACACGGAACTTCTCATAACCGCCTGACAATGCTTTTGATCCTTTGACAAGAATACATATATATAGGAAGTACCAGCGGCGTATCCACCATATTCTTGTCAAGTTTTCATTGGGTTTGTCAGTAAGTTATGATTAGTTCTATGTGACTCTAAAATCTACAAAACATAAACACAACAGCCAAAGTTTGAGTCTTAAATCTGAAAGAATACATGACTGAATGACGATGGTACATCTCTCGTTTGTTATGATGAAGGGGTCAGTCTATGAAAAAGTGAGACAGACTCAACTTCCTTAAATGATGAGGCGAGGTACGCCGTGATGTTATAATGACATGAAATTTTAAATCGATGAATGAAATAAAAGAATGATATCAATTAGCATTAATACTCTTTGATACATAAATTCCCAAATTAAAACAGGGATACACAAAGATTGAGATTTATAGAAAACATTAAAAACTCGACGATTGGTGCAGAGTCTTGGTTTTTGGTGATGGAAGGCTAGTTAGGTTGCTCGTTTACGCCGTTATTGACTTCAACTGATTAGCGTTGATGTTGTAAGCTCTTATTCTTGCTGGTGGGGGTGCTGAGTTTGCTTGATTTGCTTGATTAACTGGGTTCGCTTGAGCTTGGGCGTTAATGATGTTAACCAATCTAGGGCACGTGTTTCTAAAATGAGTAGGGTCACCACAATTAAAGCAAGCTCGAACATATGAAACTATGAGGTATTGGGGTTGTTGATAGGGTTAGATCATGTTTTGGGTAGGGGTGAAGCTTGGTTTTGAGGGGTACGACAAGTTTTACTTAGAAGACCATAACGCCCATAATTAGCACACAATCGACAGGGTATGGTAGGTTGATGGTGATAAAAGCAGGTGTTACATTGAGGGTGAGGTCCAATGTAAGGTTTCTTATTTGGGTAAGCAGAGTTGGGTGCTACTTGAGTGATTGGGATAGCTTGGAGTGGTACGGCTTGTGAAGCTGGTTGATTGCCTTGAGTGACAGCGAAATTTTGCCCGTCTCACTTTCTCTTCGTAGTGGGTTGGGAAGAGGATTCAGTTTGGGTTGAGTTTGAGGTTTCGGTTGGTGTTTTATATTTCTTCTTCTCATACTTGAAGTCCCCATTTCTAATATGGTTTTCAGTGAGCTCTGTAGCTAGCTCCAGTACTGCTTCCAAAGTCGCAGGTGTAGTACTCATCACAGAGTCCTGAATCTTTGGAGGTAGACCCCGAATGTAGTGCTCGATCAAACGGTAGAGAGGGGTGAAAAAATTTGGAACCATTTGATTCAATTTGAGGAACCTCTTGTTATAGGTTATGCGATCTCCCTCTTTTTGTTTCACGGAATAGAACTCATCCTCTAGTTTCTTAATTTCACTTCTTGGACAGAAAAGTCTAGTCATAAGCTCTCTCAATTCTTCCCAAGTTAGGGCTACAGTGGCTTCGACACCTCGTCTGCCCTTCTCAGCATTCCACCTCCATACAAGCGTCCAACAGCATAGCGTACTTTGCGGTCGTTGGGACGATCACAGTTGAGGAAGGTACTCTCCGTCTCTTCGAACCATCGAAGAAGAGCAGTGACTCCCTCAGTACCTTCGTACTTTGGAGGGTCACATGAATTGAAGTGCTTGTAGGTGCACTTGGTGGTATTTGGGGAAGGGTTGGAAACGTTTTGACCTTCTTGGTTGATTGGGTTGATGGGATTTGCGGCAAGGGCTTGTTGGACTTGAACTATGATGTTGGGAATTACGACGGCCATTTGTTGAGCGATTTGGGCAGCCATGCGCTCGCGGGATTTTCCTGATCTCCTACCTCTACGAAGTGACTAGAAGACATCTACAAGGAATATGTATCGAGAGTATGAGTTTGACGTTTTAGGTGTCATGTGTCGTATTTAATAATGAACATCCACAAAACAAATGAAAAAATAAATACATTTTCTACATCCATAGGGTGTCTTGGGCTTTGCTCATGTTTGGGCCCCCATATGTTCCCGTGGCCTTGGTAGTCATGTGGGCCCCATGACTACTGGGCTCTAGGAGGGTTCACATTGGTGTTGTCCTGTTAACACTTGCGCCACCCGAATGAAAATCGTAAAACATGATTGCAAGGTATAAGGTCGGAAGGTGTCCAGGTGTAGACACAATGACAACTCAAAGTGAGGTTAGTTCACACAACGTTTGGTGTGGCATGCTTTGGCCTAATAGATCCTTCGTACTCTCATCGTTAGTCCCCAGGTAGGCAAACTAGTCCGTTATATTGGATTTATACGAATGCCAACCTAGACAGGACGTTTCGACTACCGGTACTTGTACCCTTCCAGTTACTACATGCCCGTCGTAGAACTCACTTTGATGAGATTGAAAAACGAAAACATCACAAAATCTTGAATAAAGAAAATATGAGAATGATTTGAATATGTGAGAATTGAACGTGCGTGATGAATGTATATGTAAGCATGTTATTTTTGACAATATGTATAACTCATTAAGTATCACACAAAATGATAGTAGAAGTGTTTGCATGCATTTGTGTGTGTAACAAATATGAAACAAATAAACATCATGAGTTTGCATGTAACCATATAAGCAATTAAAATCTAATCGACTATAGTATAGGCTCTAAGGGTCTAATAACCTATCATATATCCCTATAGTCAAAAGCTCTTATACCAATCTGTCACACCCTGACCCACAGCGGAAATGGTAGTCGGGGCATGATTGAGTTTTCATCAAAGCTCATGACATTTACTATAATAAATTTTAATATTTATTATTTTCCAATTTAAAGGAAAAATTACAACAATCACAACAATATTCATGAACTCTTTATATTTCTTCTAAGGCTAGCGTACTTGATCAAAACGTATGACGCTAGATTAAACGATGATTGGATAGAATGTAGTTTAATCCCAACAAGTACCTTGACTTGTTTAATATGGGTAAACTATTAATATTCTGGATTTTGAGGCTTAAATGACAAGGTTAAACCCGTTTCGGTTAATTTCCGTAAAATAGTTACATATATGTAACCGTGCGCATATTAGCGTAACCGGATAAGTCATAGACAAGTTCTATATGCCATTATATTTGAAATAAGTTAAGATATCAGTAGGATATTAACTTATATGCCCGTTAAGATTTTAAAACGAAACTATGCCTCATAAGGGCATTTTGGTAATTACATACCGTATAAAAAGAAACTTGAATATATTTTAAGTTTATGATCATGAGTATTCTGAAAAAAAATATTTTATTTATGATATGGTATCAGTAGGATATCAATTATATGTGTATTTTATCTTTTATGACCAAACTATGCACCGAATGGGCATTTTGGTCATTTTACACATAGTTTATAAATTATTTGGGATTCTGAGTTTATAACATGTACCTACTGTAAATATGTTTAAAATAAGTTTAAAAATCAGTAGGTAACAAGTCTTGGTCCATTAATATGGTTTAAAACCATACTATGCGTTGAAACGGCGCTTATGTCGTAAAATGACGTTTTATGCGATGTTTTATGAAAACTGTCATTAGGGTCAGATTAAAATGTTTAAAATATATTACTTTATATAACATATTAGTAAGTAAATGATTTACCTTGAAAAGATTTGACTAAAACTATTTTATGAGCCACAAGGGCTAAAACCGTCATTTATCGACATAGTTTAAGGACCTGCTTGAAAACTCAGTTTATAACTTGGTTTAACATCCCAAATATTCCTACTTATAATATTACATCAGTAGGAAACTCATTTTAAAGTTAATTATCATTAAAACCTTGATTTATGTAAAAAGGGCATTTTGGTCAAAGTTGGCATAATTATGGAACTTGCGCATAAACTTGGATTCTGATTATGATCATGTAATATAACCTCAGAGGGTTATGCTACATTATATTACGATTATAATGCAACTTTAGATCAGTAAGTAACTAATCTAAATCGGGTCAGAATCGAAAGTCAAAGCAGAAGTCAAACTTCGCGACTTTCGGTTGCGGACCGACCCTAGAACTGAAATTGACGAGCCGAACATGTTCTCACATGTTCTAATAATTATTACCAACTTTTTTAAGTGTCAAAACAGGTTTCATAACATATATGAGATCAATTTATGATTTTTCTGAAAAATGGTCTGTTTGACTTTTTATTTTCATAACTTTTACCCGTCAATTGGTCTAGCAAACGTGATCTTCTGGAGGTGCCCTTTATAGGGATTAACACCTATCTTATTACGATCACTTAGCCATGTTTATTTCGAACAATGGCTGGACCATAATGGTCTTATTCGAAAGTCAAAGCGTTTGCCGTAAAACGTTTGACTTTTGGCTATAAAAGCCTATAAACGAAAATGCAAGAGCAAGGAACACTTACAAGAGGTTCCTACAATGCAAGAGAACTAAGTTGGATGCTCCTTTCAGCTAGGAACTTCCAGAGGAGGGAGAAGAGTTATGATTTAGAAAGGTGCAAGTTCAAATGGTGAACTTGATCACCTATTTATAGTTGGAGAACTCAAAGGAGGTGAAGCCAGGTGTTTACGGGTGTAAGAAGGAGCTTACAAGTGTCCCAAAACGTGGCATAGCAGTTTAGAAAAGCCATGGTTTTGAATTAATGGTTTTGGAGTTTTGGTTGGAGACCAAACAAATTTTCTGCAGCAAGGGCTTCTCGCGCCCCGTGAGAGACCCAAGCCTGGTCTCTCTCGGCCCACAACCGCCCTCTGGCCACTTTCAAAGTTTGACACTTTTTACCCCTTAACTTATTAAAGCTTCTAAAAACTTTTTAACACCTTTTTGGCACTTTTAGCCCTCCGTAGCCAATACTTGGCATACCCGGGATTATGCCCGGACATTGTCGAGCTCTCGGTTCGTTAAAAGGTCACTCAGAGGTATAAATTAACATGTTGACACTTTTAATCCCTCCATTATCCAACTTTCATATATTTACAAAATTGAACTCTCTTGTCAAATAAATGACACGTATGAGAGTTAGGACTTCACAAAGGATCACTCAGAGGTTATTATAAGCATGTTGATTCCGATGTCACTCAAAGGCTGGGCATGTTGACATATTAGTACTCAGAGGCCAAATTTCAAGCATGTTGACGTATGAGTCACTCAGAGGCTAATGATTTAAGCATGTTGATATATCAGTCACTCAGAGCTGTTATTTATGCATGTTGACATCGGATCGTCACTCAGAGGCTCAGATTGAGCATGTTGACGCCTTTAATCCTTATTAGTCTTTAACAGACTATATTTAAAAATACAACACGTGTCACTATACTATTGGACACAATTTTACAGGGTGTTACACATGTGTGCGTGTGGTGCAGTGGTGTAGACTGGGTGTGAGTTCGTGGGAGACCCGGGTTGAACCCGGTTGCCTCCTATAAATATAAATATATATTATACATATAGATTGGCTTCATTATTTAATATTATTATTTTATTATTATTATTTAATTTTTTGTTATATAGTTTATTTATTAACCATAAAAATTAATCAATACCAACTTATAAATAAATGAGTAATAAAACATTTAATAAATACTTGAATCTTAAACGGACGGGTTTTGAAACCGTTTTACATGAATGTTACAATAAACATTTAGTTTAATAATATGCAATTTCCCATAGAAATGAGTTACATAAGTTACAAATCTTGAAAGTCGCCAAAGATAGGTACCAATATTAAAAATGCTTACTATGATACGTTATGCAAAGATAAAAAACCAATAAAATATGATATCTACCAAAAGTACTAAGCCTCTCAAAAATAGATACCAAATTGGTACCGAAATTTAATCGGTATAGTATAAATTAGTTCAGGTATTTTATAATGCCTAGTAAGTACCTTGGATCAATTAGTAAAAGTAGGTAACAATTAACACGTGAACCTATAAAATTATAAAAAATAAAACAATAGTCAAGTTGATAAACAAATAATTCTAGTTGCATTTTTAATTTTATATAAAATTATATAATATATAATATATAACTTTTCAAAGGCGGTTTGTTAGTGGTGGTGCTGGTACTCCGGCTGAACAAACCCTATCTTAACACTTCAATTTCTCCACGAAAACCCTAAAAACCACCGGCAGTATATGGCGGCGATTTGCACCTCCGTGCATTCCTTCTCACCACCGGCAGTTGCAGAAACCTCCAGATTATCTTCATCTGCGTTCACATCTCCTTCATCGTCAGTTTCGTTGTTTTCGAGACGCCGGAGGATGAAAACGGCGTCGTATTCGATGATTGTGTGTATGGCTCCTGATGAAGAGAAGCTCACTCGCCGTAATCCTCTCGATTTCCCTGTTGTAAGTATTTATTGTTACCTGTTTGTGTTCTGATTGTTGTCTAGGGTTTCGTTTTAACTGATTTATGTGCTAGCTGATTATTATTGTTATTGTATGATCTATTAGTTTGATGTTGAACGTCTAATTGTTGTTTAGTTTAGGGATAAGATTGAACCAGTACGTTACCGAAAATTAGTGGTGTGCACAGTTCTGTTCGGTCATTAGTATTAACCGTAACCGAAGTCATCTGTTAATCGGTTCGGTTTATTAGGTTATTTTTTGGTTTTCGGTTCGGTTAATAACCAAACCAAAGAAGTGCTAAAATTTTTGCTTATAAATACATGTAATGGAGTTATAACTGTTTTTCGTACGGTATTGGTACGGTACCGGTATTTGGTAAAAGGTGCTCATCGCTAGTTTAGTTAACCTAGTTTTGCCAAGAAGTATAGAATACCGGTATTTGGTAAAAGGTGCTCATCCCTAGTTTAGTTAACCTAGTTTTGCCAAGAAGTATAGAACTGAGTGTGGAATTCTGTACTGTTTGTTGATGTTAGAAGTTGAAGAAACACCAAATTAATCCGGAGATTAGCTTGTGATTTGTGTCTCGTCCAAATAAGGTTAATCTTCTTTCGTTCTCTACAAACAGCAGCGATTATCCTGCAAAACAATCAACACGCCGTGAAGCTCGTTACAAGGAGGAGAATAAGGGGTTCTTCTTGTAACCACCCTCCGGCGTGAGAATAAGAACTTGCTTCGAGCATAAAAGTGTTGTATTGAGTGAGAGAGCGATCCTTAAACCTGTAGCCGAAGTTCTCTATTTATAGCTGAAGTGAGTTGTGAAGAAGATGGGTTGATGGGCCTTGGCCTGAGGCCGACAACAAGGAATATCCGTTTTGTCTCTCCTGTCACAACCGTTAGTGTTTACAGGCGAGGGCGTAGTCGCACGTTGACTGGATCCACGTGGCCTGACGATTGTCCTTGTTGTCGGGTCTGATATCAGTAGTTAATTGGAGATCATGGGGCAGTGGTCGGCGCACGTATCCTTGTGTACTTCCTGTCCTCTGTACGATTGCTCATTGTGCAGCATTACAGATTACAGCCTGTCGTGAGCTCATTGGTCTGCTGCTCTGCCAATTGTACCATCGGTACTGTCCAACAATGTCTTGCCAACGCAGGTGTCATCTGCGCTTCTTGGACTTGCGCCAATTCGTTTGTAGAGAGAACTAAGTGTTGGATTTAATTTAATCTGGGTATGGCCTCGCGCGGGACCTGAGGTTGGCTTGTGAAGTCGGCGCAAGATTAGGGACCACACCCCTTCAACAATGATTTTTGACTTCCGTAAGCTTAGGTTTATCAAATTTTTTCGTTAGTAGTGTTTAAATTTATATATCATGGATCTCAGATGTGACATCATTTTAGCAATTGATTGTAAGAATTCTATCTGTCAGGAATGTGTAAATTGAGTTTTAGATTAATATTAGACTACAGTGGTATTTGTTAAATTTCTTTTGTTGGTTATGAAGGTTTCGGGCTTTTTGTATTTTTGTATAGGCTAGATACCTGTGAAATTAGTATGGATGTTTCTTGTTCACACAATTGTGCTATTAGGGATGGGTTGATGGGCTTGGCCTGAGGCCGACAACAAGGAATATCCGTTTTGTCTCTCCTGTCACAACCGTTAGTGTTTACAGGCGAGGGCGTAGTCGCACATTGACTGGATCCACGTGGCCTGACGATTGTCCTTGTTGTCGAGTCTGATATCAGTAGTTAATTGGAGATCATGGGGCAGTGGTCGGCGCACGTATCCTTGTGTACTTCCTGTCCTCTGTACGATTGCTCATTGTGCAGCATTACAGAGTACAGCCTGTCGTGAGCTCATTGGTCTGCTGCTCTGCCAATCGTACCATCGGTACTGTCCAACAATGTCTTGCCGACGCAGGTGTCATCTGCGCTTCTTGGACTTGCGCCAATTCGTTTGTAGAGAGAACTAAGTGTTGGATTTAATTTAATCTGGGTATGGCCTCGCGCGGGACCTGAGGTTGGCTTGTGAAGTCGGCGCAAGATTAGGGACCACACCCCTTCAACAATGATTTTTGACTTCCGTAAGCTTAGGTTTATCAAATTTTTTCGTTAGTAGTGTTTAAATTTATATATCATGGATCTCAGATGTGACATCATTTTAGCAATTGATTGTAAGAATTCTATCTGTCAGGAATGTGTAAATTGAGTTTTCGATTAATATTAGACTACAGTGGTATTTGTTAAATTTCTTTTGTTGGTTATGAAGGTTTCGGGCTTTTTGTATTTTTGTATAGGCTAGATACCTGTGAAATTAGTATGGGTGTTTCTTGTTCACACAATTGTGCTATTAGGGATGGGTTGATGGGCCTTGGCCTGAGGCCGACAACAAGGAATATCCGTTTTGTCTCTCCTGTCACAACCCTTAGTGTTTACAGGCGAGGGCGTAGTCGCACGTTGACTGGATCCACGTGGCCTGACGATTGTCCTTGTTGTCGGGTCTGATATCAGTAGTTAATTGGAGATCATGGGGCAGTGGTCGGCGCACGTATCCTTGTGTACTTCCTGTCCTCTGTACGATTGCTCATTGTGCAGCATTACAGAGTACAGCCTGTCGTGAACTCGTTGGTCTGCTGCTCTGCCAATCGTACCATCGGTACTGTCCAACAATGTCTTGCCGACGCAGGTGTCATCTGCGCTTCTTGGACTTGCGCCAATTCGTTTGTAGAGAGAACTAAGTGTTGGATTTAATTTAATCTGGGTATGGCCTCGCGCGGGACTTTAGGTTGGCTTGTGAAGTCGGCGCAAGATTAGGGACCACACCCCTTCAACAATGATTTTTGACTTCCATAAGCTTAGGTTTATCAAAATTTTTCGTTAGTAGTGTTTAAATTTATATATCATGGATCTCAGATGTGACATCATTTTAGCAATTGATTGTAAGAATTCTATCTGCCAGGAATGTGTAAATTGAGTTTTAGATTAATATTAGACTACGTGGTATTTGTTAAATTTCTTTTGTTGGTTATGAAGGTTTCGGGCTTTTTGTATTTTTGTATAGGCTAGATACCTGTGAAATTAGTATGGATGTTTCTTGTTCACACAATTGTGCTATTAGGGATGGGTTGATGGGCCTTGGCCTGAGGCCGACAACAAGGAATATCCGTTTTGTCTCTCCTGTCACAACCGTTAGTGTTTACAGGCGAGGGCGTAGTCGCACGTTGACTGGATCCACGTGGCCTGACGATTGTCCTTGTTGTCGGGTATGATATCAGTAGTTAATTGGAGATCATGGGGCAGTGGTCGGCGCATGTATCCTTGTGTACTTCCTGTCCTCTGTACGATTGCTCATTGTGCAGCATTACAGAGTACAGCCTGTCGTGAGCTCATTGGTCTGCTGCTCTGCCAATCGTACCATCGGTACTGTCCAACAATGTCTTGCCGACGCAGGTGTCATCTGCGCTTTTGGACTTGCGCCAATTCGTTTGTAGAGAGAACGAAGTGTTGGATTTAATTTAATCTGGGTATGGCCTCGCGCGGGACCTGAGGTTGGCTTGTGAAGTCGGCGCAAGATTAGGGACCACACCCCTTCAACAATGATTTTTGACTTCCGTATGGATCTCAGATGTGACATCATTTTAGCAATTGATTATAAGAATTCTATCTGTCAGGAATGTGTAAATTGAGTTTTAGATTAATATTAGACTACAGTGGTATTTGTTAAATTTCTTTTGTTGGTTATGAAGGTTTCGGGCTTTTTGTATTTTTGTATAGGCTAGATACCCGTGAAATTAGTATGGATGTTTCTTGTTCACACAATTGTGCTATTAGGGATACAGGGGGTGTTTGCGATTGTCTTAAAGTGCTTTTGCATTTGTGGAATACTCAGTTTGGAAATAAGCTACTCTAAACTGATTATCAGAAAATGGCCTATTCACTCTAAATAATCAAATTGCAAGTTCATCCAAACACTCAAAAACTGATTATCTTTTATTTGGAAACACAGTATCAGGATGCTCGGTTTGCAAAATGCATTTCCAAACGCCTTCTTGTAAAGAACAGAAGAATAAAAATATGCAAAATATTGACCCCTAATATCACCAACAGGGAACATGCTAATAAAGTACAATACATTGTCATGCCATTTCTTGAAATGTCTAGATCTTAACTTAACTGGGCCAGAAATAATATAACATACGCATCATATATGTTGATACGTTTTATGTATTCATGTAAATTCTCTTGTTTGTTTATAGTATCAGCATAAGAATCAAATTTAGTTCATTATATCCAAGTAACTTAATCATAAACTATCAACATTGATGTGGAAAGTGTTTATGCACTTCTGCTTATTTTAGGGTGAAATACGTTGTTCTTGGTGGATTCGAATTTACAAGTTTATCCGCTTATAACGTATAAGCATAAGTTGTTTGAATAAGTGATCCCCCCAACACCCCTAGATTTGTTTATTTTCTGTTCCTTTTAAGTCTTTTTTGTTGAACCATCATTTATTTTTAGCTGCAGTTGTGGTCATTTTCGTATATATGTTATCTCAAAGGTCAAAACAGTTGACAAATTTGCGGTATATGGCAGGAATGGGAGAGGCCTAAGCCCGGTAGAAGGCCCGATATATTTCCTCAATTCAGCCCAATGAAAACACCATTACCACCTCCGTTACCATACGACCCACCGCCAGAAGAGGAAGAAGAGGAAGAGGAAAACAAAGAAGAGGAGGAAGAGGATCCCGATAAGGAACAACCCGAGACCAGCCATGGTCATTGACGAGTCTTCGATTTTGTTGACCAAACAGGAGTGTTTGCATGTGAGGTCAAAAGAGTATTTAGTGTACCATAGTTGAGTAAGTCGTCGTGGGGTACCAGTTTTTTTTTTTTTTTTTTTTAATAATGTAAACCGACCAATGACTTTGTAGGATGGTCTTTTATTTGGGAATAAACAGGTCTATCCTTTCGTTGTTTGAATCGATAATGGTTTTAAAAACTGTACGGCTGGGACGTAACTTGGGAACTTTAAACCACTAGTACAACGTAATCCTTTGTCATCCCTACTTTGCAATGAGAGTACGATAACATAATCCTTTGTGATTTATGAGTTTGTGTGATAATTAGTTTTTCTAGTGTTAGAAACGTAGAGGTGCACATTTCCCCCATTTTTTTGCCCAAACCGGTTCGGTTTTGATCAACAATGGTTAAAACGGGTTCTTGGTGAAACTACTTCACATGTGGGAAAGGATTAATCGGGTTTAAAACTTGTTTCGGTTCTTAAACGGTTTAGTTCGGTTTGGTTTAAAGGGAAGATTTCTCAAACTGGTGGTTAGGTTTGAAACTGGGACCGGTTTCATTATCAGGTTTAACCTCCACGGAAACATCACACGCCGTTATAGTAGATAAGACTATTTGAAATATACGAGTTTTAACCTACTTAAGTTACTACAAGGTATGTATTAAAGCCATATCGATATCCAGGTGTGCTACATGAAAAAATAAGAAGTAAACAAGTTAGAAACTAATGCGTTGAATAAGCGATTTGACAAAACCAAAAGGATTGAAACCCTAGTAACTAATTAATACTTGAATAACAGAAACCTTATCATAATCCAGCAAGGGGCGGACCCACTTCTTGTGTTGGGGGCAGCGCCCACCAAAAAATAATTAGGGTTGTATATCTTTTTGTTCGGATCCATTTCCACTTTAGGATACTTCACGCTTGGGCAAGTGCACCCATTGTTGGCATCGTATAGTGATGGTAAGATAGCGAGGTCGTCCAAGGACACAAGAGCTTTTAATACCGGAATATCGTTGACGTATAATCTAATCAAATATTTAGAAATGATTTTTTTAATAAGTAAAAAAAAGAAATATACTAAGAAATAAAAGAAACAAATAGACAAGATAGAATCATTTGGTTCCGACTTGTCATTTATGTATCATTTGATGATTTCCATACTTTGGGTTTTTTAAAAGATTATCTTAGTTAAAGTGGCATGTCCCTCTTGAAGGCAACGCTACCCTCAGCCATATTGGTCTGAGTCAGCAGGGATACAGTCCCGCAAGGCCAGAATATTGAAAGATAATTAAGTTATTAATGCAAAATGTCGCATGTCTCCCTTTGGAGGCAACGCTGTCACATCCTGACTCGTAGCGGATATGGTAGTCGGGGCATAATTGGGTTTTCATCAAAGCTCATGGCATTTACTATTATAAAAGTTTCATATTAATTAATTGAAATTAAAATGAAATATTTCAATCAACACATAATCCATACAAACACAAAATGTTCTAAACAAAACTTTCAAGTAACGTTTAATTTTCTTCTAAGGCCCATGTCCTATGTGTTCCTTGCTTCAACCTGTTCACCTGTATCATGTGTGAAATTATAGATTTGGGTCAACATAAGTTGGCGAGTGAATCCCATTTATCATTAAGGAAAAATGATATGTTTATTATTTTTAATAAAATGTGCAATAACCAAATATGAGAAACGTATATGTAATATGAATCACAAACCACACAATCAACTAGCAATGTACATGTGAGCACGATAAGCGATGTGCTGTGAGATCAAGGCTCAATCAAACGGAGCCGATCTAATATATTAGGCAACGCGACGCTCCAGCCGTATATAACAGGGTACAAATGGGCCTAATGTGAGAGCTTGACTGTAATGAGAAATATAAACACAAATAACAATAAACAATATTACATAGCACGTTAGATCACATAATGGTAATAGCACGAGGTTTGAGTTAGTGAAATAAACAAAACGACACATGATACACCCTAAAAATATGAATAAAAAGGGGAGTTGTAAGAATTCACCCACAGTGGGTGCGTTTATGATTTGATGAAGATTGCGCACGATTAAGCGTTTGAGATACCAAACGACGAGAAAGGCTAACCAAAATATTCACGTAATAAATTCGGTAAATATATATTTCTTTTGGTTAAAATTAGTGTTTTTACTTAAGTTATTATTTACATGTCTTTATTAGATATTTAAGATAATTTTTATTGTACTTATTACTATTTTTATTTGCTTGAAAAAGGGATTATTTGATCATATATTATTATAGTTTTTATGGAGAAATAATCAAAAGTTTAATTAAAAAAAATATCTTTCTTTTCGGATCGAATCGGCCGGACTTCACGCTGCGTGTGGGATTCGAACTTGTGGCCTCTCGTTTACGTGCACGCACTCTACCAACTGAGGTACGTGTCTAACTCGGAATATATTGAAATTTAATTATACATATACACATACTACAGCTAACATATTTTTATTTAATTAAAAAGGTTTGTTTTATTATCAGAACGGTGTGTGGAACGAGCTTCGAACTCGTGCCTCTGCTTCATGTTGCACACAGCCCGACTAATTGGGCTATGTGTCTAACCCAAAGGATATAAGATTTTTATTAATCTTATATACTTACTAGCTCAGTTCACAATTTAGTTTAATTATAAAGGTTTGAATATGGGGCGAATCAGAACATGTATAAGACTCGAACCGGTGACCTTATGGTTCATGTGCACACAGTCCACCACTGGACTATGTGTCTAACCCGGTTTAAATACCATTTTTTAATCCATTTAAACACATACTCCACTTCATCTTTTTTATTATGAAATCACAGAACATATATCCGGTTGATTTGATTAGCTTAACAACCATTTCAGTTACATCTAGATAACTTCAATTATGGCTTATAAAAATGAAAGAGTAGAGTGGAACATGTACCAACAGAAATCGCTGAATCTCCAACGATCTGTAACTTTTTCCGGTGAATGCAAGTGTTTTCCGACAAAGGATCTTGATACCAGAAGTTTGTAGAGAGAATTGCGAGTGTGAGCGAGTTCTAAATGGGTTCAGTGTAACATCCCAGAAATAAAATGTGTGTGTGTGTGTATATATATATATATATATATAACTAAGGATATTTAACCTAATTGGTGATAAGTAGTAACTAACAAACTTATAAATTTTGGTCCTTTTATTTAAGAACAAAACTTAAGGGACCAAAATAGTCAATAGGAGAACTAGGTTTTAATTAAAAGAAAACTCAGATTAAAAACACACATTTGTGTGTGTTTAGCTGAACGACCAGGAGCAAGAAGAACACCAAAACCCTACATTTACCAAATTGATCAAAATTGAAAGAGGAATTGAATCTGAAAACATGCATGAATCGATTTAGTGATCATCTTGTCAGAGGGATCATGAGGTATGTTAAATTTGATACTTGATGATGTTATGAGAAATTATTGGGTTCTTGAAACTACAATTCCTGCATTATATGTAGAAATTAAAGCGAATTAAGAGTAGATACATGCTTTTGAATAAACCAAGGTGAAGAATAGTTGTCAAACAATATGATATGAGTGTTTGAGTAAGTGACCATGGCTATGTAAGTGGGTTTTAGTAAATGGGTTGAAATACATGAATTGTGATGTTGAAATTGATGTGGCTGATGTGAGAATAATGAATTTTGAATGTTAACTAGGCATACTAATCACACTAAACTCATATGATGTTAAGATTATGACAAATTAAGGAAATAAGAACCAAATAGGCTTAATGTAAAGATTAATGTCTATAAGGTGTTTGATATAATGTTTAAATGAAGATAAATTGTTAGAAAGGGATAAGAAATCATGGTAGAGAACTTATAAATGGGATTTTGACAGATTCGTGTCGTATGTCATGCTATGAGCTCTAAATGGTAAATTCGGATTGAGCTTTATAGGCAAATTGGGTGAAGCATCTAGTGCCAAAGCTGAAGTAGACGCGCGGTTGAAGGGAAAGCTTTGAGGTACGTGGTTTTACACCTAGTAAGATTTCATTATTACTTGATTGTTAGTGTGATAATAAATGAATAAATACTTGAAGGAAAATTTAGTCATTCTTAAGCGATGGATTTCGCATGAATGAATAAACTAGTATTTAGTGCTTGAACATAAGTCGAAATTAGTTTGTAAGTGGCGGAATCCACGTAATTAACCAAGAACATGAGAACGCGTAAACCGGATAATGGAAACGCATATCGTAAACCGTAAACTCAAGATACGGTTGAAAAGAGGTTTCTTGTTTGGCTAAAATACCAAATGGGTAAAATAAAAGAGAAAAAGGTATCACAAGGCGCAAGCCAAGTGACGGATGCGTAAACTGGAGTTAGCAAACTTAGATGAAAGTTGAACTTCCGTAAAGGACTGATTTTCATTACGAGAATGAAGAAATGTGGCCAAATAGATTAACGGGTCAAATAATTACATAAATAAATTTGCGTCGTTGTATAAAGTGTAAGAAAGTCACACTTTGAATAATATGTTTAAATCTAAAATGTGGGAAATCGAATTACGATCACGTAGAAACAAATTTGAAACAAATCGGATTTATAGTAAAGAAGTTATGAATGTTTTCGTAAAAGGATCTGAAGTGAAAATCTGCAGCTGGGTTGCAGCGTAAGCTACGGTCCCCAACCGTAGCTTACAGTTAAGACTTGCTGTCTCGGACAGAAGAAATGCACCGTAAGCTATACTGAAACAAAAATTTTGGTTGTTATTGGTTTTATTTTTAATATATATATTATATATATATATATATGTTTATCTAAATATGTTATACATTTAATATATCTAATGTAAATGTTAAATATTGTTACATAGGTGATTGCTAAGGGATTAAGGATGAGGATCAAGCAACAAGAAGAACCGAACACAAATGAAGAACTTAGCTTCCGCATGTTATCCTAAATCTTTTGTAAAACAATAACTTATATGTTTTGGTAAACTTTAAATGTTAAGATGATAATTGTGTTTATTTCTTGAAATATTTTGAAATACAAACCTTATCTTTTACTCTATGTTTATTTTAAAGGGTGTTACATTCAGAGGATCACTATTTATAGCTAAGGGTGATGGCTTGATTCGGGTTTCAGTTTCCGGTCAAAACCGGTTAAGGGCGATGATTGCAAATTAAATTTAATGCGTTGACTCGTTGATTGAGTCTTGATACACGATTAGAAACGGTTTTACTGATTAATTGCAAAGGAAAACGGATTTTAGAATGATTGCTTGATTCAAGCTTCGGCTGTTACAGAGCAGGTGTTTTGAACTTGATTTCAAGAGTTGTTTTGATATTAAACTTATTTGGTTTGGGGTTGTATCAGATGTGGGTGAGTGGTGTAGTGGTGTGCTGTGTGTATGGTTTGGGTAGAGACCCGGGTTCGATCACCCGGTCCACCCTTTATTTATTTTTGGACTAAATACATATCATATTTATATACTTTATTTATTATTATTATATTTTTATTATTATTTATTTTATTAATACTAATGATATAACGAACTCCTTAAATGTTTATCATAAATACGTAACGAAAAATCATAACATATACTTGAATTACAAAAGGAGGGGTTTTAAAACCTGTTTTTCGTCAGATGTTACAAACGCTACACTTGGTCATATTGGTCTGAGTCGACAGGGATACAGTCCCGCAAGGCCGGTTTAAAGTTTTAATAGTAGTTTATTTATAAGGGATTCAAACCGTTCTTACTTCCCCCGATTTGATGCTATATGCCTCAAATGAAGTCCTAATAAGCTTGAATCAAGTCCTCACATGATCTATACACTAAACGAGGCAAGAACTTTACCCATACCACCCTTCTAACCTCCTTCCAGGCAGTTAACGTGCTTTATATAGACCGTAAAGACACGAATCAACGAAACATGAATAGATGATAGAATAAAGTTCACTTTCAATATAAGAAACTAGTTACTAAAGTCATTAATACATAACCAATTAAAAAGTTAACCAAAGCTAGGAAATCAAAAGTAATATATAAATAACTTGTCTTCACCAAGTGATGTAAGAGATTAGCCAATCATGACATTTGTTAACAAAAACTCTTACGATCAATCTTGTATCCCGAGACTACTACCACTCTAAGGATGAATGATGGATGAATGTGATGGGTGATGGTGGTATTATGGTGGTGGAATGGTGGCAGGTGTGAGAGAAGTGGTTTGCCAATGGATGAGTTGGAATGAAACCAAGCACCCCTATTTATAGCTGGAAACAAGCCTTTCACACGGCCCTGTATCTTCCTTCTTCTCTGTTTTCATTTAATGAGTATGTAAGATCAGATGCTTGCACGGCCCGCGGCCATTATACTTGCTGCACTATCCAAGATATGCAAATCTGGAAGTTGACCATGGCCAATGTCCATAGGACACGGCCCCGTGTCTCTTGTCTGCTTCTGTTTGTCTTTTCTGATCCGGAATCTTGAAGGGGCACGACCCTATGCCGAGCAGGCACGGCCCCGTGCTAGATTTCTGATTCATTGTTTTTGGTCTTGGGATGAAGCTTGGAGTGTTGGTATATTGTGTTATCTATCCTTCTTCTGTACTTAGGTTGGTTTTTGTCATTAAATTGTTCCTTTTGTACATTTGAGCTCTTTTAATCCTGAAAATCAAAAGTATAAAAGAAACGCACTTTTTTCAATGTTAGTACTAAAAAAGGTTGATTTTATACTATATTTGATATAATCTATATGTTGAATTTGGCGCATATCAAAGTTATATTATCAAGTCTAGTAATTAGGGTTTGTTAATATGTATTTTAATAGGATTATTAAAACTAGCTTGATTTTTTTAATTAAAAGTCATATTTTATCATTTATGTTACTGTTATTTTGGTGACCTTATAAATGATGTTTTGAATTATATATTAGATTAGATTATATAACTGTGTATTATACGAATTAAATAAAGAAAATAACGCTTGTAATACACGGATTGAGTAAAAAAATAACACCTATAAATTAATGATGATAAATATTATACAAAAATTGCTTATAATTACTCATAATAAGAAAAATGTCAATTATTTTTTTAAAATTATATGAAAAAGCAGAATAATTTAGAAATAAATATACACATTTTTAAAGTCAATATATCAAAGATAATTATTGTTAATTATCACTAAATACATAAGTTAAAACTTAAAATTTACACAACTTGAATTGTAAATAATTTGTAATGGAAAGCTACACATGAACAATTTGTAAGTATGTTAATCATAAACATTAGCTTGAGCACAAATTTCATTAATGGCTTGCACTCAATATATATATATAATATATATATATATATTGCAAGTAATTGTAAAGTTTAAACTTTTTTTTAAATGACCACAAAATTTTGTACTCTAAAGTATAAAGACTTTATTTCTTTGGTTTTTTTTATCTTATTTCAGTTGCTATACCAAATGCAATATCATCACGAATAAACCGATACTGATCGATACGAGTTCCCACTGCATCGCGCGAAGGATTCTAGTGGTTATTACGTTAAGTTATATACTTGTATTGTTTATAACTAAAACAAATCAAACCTATCATTTCTTATTTGTTATTATTAATAACTAAAAAATCAAACATTATCCTATCTTATCCTATTAGTGTATCCTACTGGTTAAATGTAAATTAAAGGAAGTATGTAAACATCTTTTACAATAATCATAAATAACTTAACTATTATAGATCTTAATACAACCACAAATTAAAATATAATTAACAATAAAATAAATAAATTTTTAACTTAAATTTAAGTATTTATTTGTTGGTTTTATGTGTTATTCCATGCATAGAAAAATTTCGAACCATATAATTATATTTTTATAATTATCTTGAAAATATAAATATATAGATATAGTTTTTTTTGTTATGGAAAAATATTATACATTTATCTGTGTATTTATATTATCTCGTTTAATAAAATATGTTATAATGAGTTTAATTTTTTCGCATGTTTGTATATATATTATTATTTATATTTATTATAATATATAAAAATTTACGATCCTGACGGCTTATGATCCTTAGATAGAGCTTAGTGTTTTTGGTTGAAATATTTTATGACTTGTATGGAATAGGAGGAGGAAAAATAAGTATACATTGTAATCGTACTATAATTTATAATTGATAAAATAGATAAAGTACTTTAATATTATATATTATTAAATGCTAAAAAAATATATTAAATTAAAATAGAATATATATAGGGTAGGGTTCTAGGATGAACACTAGGTTAAGAGTGAACTGTGTGAACAAATCTGAGCCATTGTATTATATCATCGAGAGATTTTTAAACAATGGCAAGATTGTAATTATAATGTTGTAACTTCCCTTTAAATTAATTGACAGAAGGGTATTTGCGTCTTTTATAAATTGCATTTATTAAACATATAATCAAAATTCCTAAAATCTTGCTAGTTTCCGTATATACAAGATACACAATTGTTAGTGTATACACATGTGTACAGTCTCGATAGTATCGGTTTATACAAGATACACAGATGTTAGTTTATACACATGTGTACAGTCTCGCTAACTATCAATTTATACAAGATACATCGCTGTTAGTTTATACACATGTGTACAGTTTCGCTAACTATCAGTTTATACAAGATACATAGTTGTTAGTTTATACAGATGCGTACAGACTTTTGATACATCTGTGTATTTTGTAGTCCACGACCTAGTTCCGTTAGGAGTTTCATATACGGTTTGAATCCGGAAGGACAATTGGTGTCCAGTACCTAGTTCCGTTAGGAGTTTCATATACGTTATTAGAAACTGATTCTACACGAGTTTGAAATAATGGAGAACTAATTAAAAATATGTGAGAGAGAGAGAGATAATTAATAGATGAGAAAATTAAGGTTTTTAATTAAGAAAGAGAGATAGAGCTAATGTCAATCTTACCCTTTTAATCTAAAAAATAATCAATGATCAAGATTAGTTCACTCAGTTCATTTTCAAGGAGCTGTTCACAAATTATTAATCCTATATATATATATATATATATTGAGAAATTAAAGGAGAAAATATCACGTTACTTAATTTACTCTTTTGTTATAATTTGGATTTAGATTTGAATGTACGCACATTTTACAGATGCCAGCTTATTGAGAATATGGGCTAAAAATGAGTTTGGTTAGTGCAACCCAAAGGTATAGTTTTAGATTTTGGATTAATATTTCAATCACAAGGTAATTTTGTTTAATGAAGGGTTCAAATAAGAAAAAAAAATTATAAAAAGAAAATAAAAGAACTTTCAATCAATAGAAATACTTTATTTTGCTTCATTAAATTTTTATATTTAATATTATTGTAATGGTGTATTGGTAAACTTGCATAAATATTAAATTGTAGTCTTCCACTTTAATAACCAACTATATTAAATTTATAACTTATTTTCAAAATATATATTTTTCAAAATATATATTTTTCAAAAAAAATAATAATTTAGAGTGTAAGATAAATTATGACTATGCTAGAATAAATTTTAATATGTGTAGGATAACTTTTTATATGTGTAGATAAAAAATTTTAGTGTGAATGATGGTAGTCTTTATGCCAATTAATTAGTCAAATAAATAATAAATGAGATAAATAAAAACTTTTTAATGTGTTACATTTATAACATTTGTTTTTTTCTTCTCAATTAAAATTTATTCTCAAATGTACCTCTCTTTTTTTTATAAAGTACCTATTAGATTTTTTTTTCCTATTATTGAAAGGTAATTTCTTTTATAAAGTACCTATTAGATTTTTTTTCTTTTGCCTCTTATTGATGTGAATTCAATTTATATGTTTTTGACGGATAAACTTTTGTCAGCATACGGCAAAGTTGGCAGGCAACAGGGGCGGACCTACCTTAATAGAAGAGGTAGCCTCCGCTACCCCTTGTCGTTTCGACGGTAGTGTAAATTTCAGAAAAATTTGACATTTTTTTAATTTCTTTACCCTTTTTTTATAAAACGTTATCCCTAAGAAAATTTTCTAGATCCGCTACTGCTGGCAACACAATTTTTTTTTTACCGGTACAAACATTTAATGTCATCAATGGTGAATCACATGTTGGAAACAAGTTTGCTATGTAGGTATCATTCTTTATTAAATACATTATTTGTGATCATTCGGATTTCCATGACAAAGAGTTATTTTTTCTTTTTATTGGGTACGAATTCATGATTCTTCCTGTTGGTGCTTCGAGTTAAAAAAAAAACAATAAAAATGGGTGTTGAATTATACCATAATCTAAAGGTAAGCTAAAATTTTGACTTATCACAAGTTAAATTTGAATTTTGAATTGTTATTAAATTTATGTATTTAATAGGTTAGTCAAATCTGTTACTGAGTTACATTGGTATCACAATTACATTTTTTTAACGTTAGTCATGTTAATTTAGTTTTGAATTGTAATTTTAAATCAACAAAAGGTTAGTCTAATATATTACTGACTTACTCAATTATTTTCTCTTTCCATTTATATCAAACTTCCCTTAGAAAGTTGAGAATTGTAATTTCTACTATTATTTTTATTTAATTTAGTTAATAAAAACACACCACCAATATTTTATAAAAGATAATAAATAACAAATCTACTTAATTCTAAATCTTAGTTTAATTATTATGTTTTAAATTCAAGCTTTTAATTTCAGTATTTAAATCTACTTATGTATACAAAACTACCAAAATTAAGATAGATTTAAATTAATCAATTAACCACCATTTTTTTCGTTTAGGTGATTTAAACTAATTGATTTCAATTATGTACCGTAAATATCACTTTTAACTTTCAAATTAAATTTAAAAAATAATTTTTGTAACTATTCAATGAAGGTAACAAAAATTTTAAATTTATTTAAATCATCCTAATTTAATTAACTAACCTTTGTTTATAAACTACATCTTCACTTTTAACAATTTTTTTGTCATACATGACCAACTTTATGGCATATTATCAAGATTAAAAAACAGAGCTAATATGAACTTACTTGTATAAGATCATTTATTTCAAAACTCTTAATCAATTCACTCAGCCGGAAGTCACCAATCAGAGCCGACAACTCTTGCCGGAAATCTGAGAAAACATTCTGTTTTGGTACATTTTATTCCATAAATCTTCTTTATCTATTTCATTCCAACCAATTATAAGTCTTGATGATCGATTTAAACAGAACAATCGGACTTCACTGTTCTGTGTTTTTGTAAACGAAGAAGATGAAGTCGAGTATAGGTTTAAATATAATTAAAACTGGATATTCGAACGGGTTAGACACACAGTCCAGCGGTAGACTGTGTTCACAAACAATACACACGTCCCGAGTTCGAATCGCACACGTACCGACTTTCAGAATTAAAAAACCAACATTTTTAGAACTGAATCAGAACAAGTCACAGGTTGTTTATAAGAATAATATAATCCATAAGTTAAACAGATTTGACACACAGCCCAACTGGTTGGGCTGTGCGCACTCGAACCGAAGGACCCGAGTTCGACTCCGGGTCCCTGCAACCGGTTCGGCCATATAAATCATTTTTAATAAAACCAAATAAGTTTAAAATTAATTAGTATATAAATATAATTAAAACAGAGAATATTTCGGGTTAGACACGTAGCTCAGTTGGTAGAGCTGCGTGCACGTATACGAGAGGTCCCGAGTTCGAACCTCACTCAGCGCATATAAAAACACAGTCCGACGTCAACGGTCAACGGTAAAAAAAAGTCAATTTTTTTATTTCTTTTTATTTATTTATTTAATTAGAAAATTATTTAAAAATACTTAAAAATAAGATTTTCAAAGTTAGAAAATTTCCTTAAACTCACAAAAATAAATCTAAAAATCCCATTAAGGTTATGAATTAAAAGTATTAATCTCAAATAAAATCCATTTATTTACCGAATCAGTTCGTTATTATTTTAGGTTAGTTTTTCCCTCGTCGATCAAATCCTAAAATTCGTGCGCATCCAACGTCATCAAAGAACGCACCCAATGTGAGTGAATCTCTACCAATTCCCCGTTTTAATCATGTTTTGGGGTGTATCATGTGTCGTTTAATTCTTTATTATATTTTAAACACTTGTGCATACATCATATCCGTGATCAAATGTGTATCAATTGTTGTGTGGATTATTTGTAGTTTGGATTTATCATTTTCAGTGCACGCATATCATTAGGCCCATCAGTTCCCCGTGGGAGACGGGTTGAGCATCAGGTGCCTCATAAGATCGGCTCCGTTTGATTGAGCCTTGATCTCACATTCATCATCATTCATATCATATACTCATTCAAAGTGGTTTGTGTTTGTTTACTTATATATGTTTGCTCACATGTGATTATTGCACAAATTTTCCATATTAAATAAAACAAGAAATTAATAACAATGTTTTATCAAGGTTCACTCGCCAACTTTTGTTGACCCAAAATATCCCCCGTTTTACACATGATACAGGTGATCCAGCTGAGGCAAGAACACATAGGAAGGCCTAGAAGAATAAACCAGTTTAAGCTTTGGATTACTTACATAGTTTCATTTCCTTGTAATTGTATGAATTTTGATTTGGATATTTAAGTTGTAATTTGAATTTAATAAATATGAAACATTTTAGTAAACATCATGAGCTTTGGTGATAACCCAATTATGCCCCGACTCTTATTCCGCTGCGGGTCGGGGTGTGACAGATTGGTATCAGAGCCATGACTATAGGGATATAGGATAGGTTATTAGACCCTTGAACCTATACTATAGTTGATTAAAATTTTTAATTGCTTATGCGTTACATACAAAATTCATGATTTTTATATGCTTTATGTTTAATTGTTACACTCAATGTTATGCAAGCATGCTCACAAATACATGCTATTATACAATGCTCATCATAAATCATATCCTCATAACATATCATATCCATGAGAGCACACACCTCACAATTCCCATGATCTTTGCAATGATTTTTGTATTTTCAAATCACATCAAAGTGAGTTCTCATGACGGACCTGTAGTAACTGGAAGGGTATGAGTACCGGTAGTCGGAACATCCTATCTAGGCTTGGCTATTCGTATAAATCAAAAATAAAGGACCAGTTTGCCTACCTGGGGACTAACGATGAGAGTACGAAGGACCTATTAGGCCAAAGCATGCTATACCAAACGTCGTGTAAGCTAACCCCACTTTGAGTTGTCATTGTGTCTACACCTGGACACCCTCCTACCATACATCTCGCAATCATATTTTACGGTTTTCATTCGGGTGATGCGAGTGTTAATCCGCCAACACCAATGTGAATCCTACCAAGCCCAATAGTCATGGGGGCCCACATGACTATACAGGCGATGGTATGGGGGACATTGGAGGCCCAAACATGAGCAAACCCAAGACATCCTATGGATGTAGTTGCATTATTGTTAGTTATGTTATTTTTATTCTTTTAACGACACATGACACCTAGAAACTTCTTAAACTCACAATCTTCCGATGTATGTTCCTGTAGATGTCGGCTAGGCAACTATGTGGAGGTAGAAAGTCAGGAAGATCCAATGAACGCTTGGCCACACAAATTGCTAAACAAATGGCTGCAGTGCTTCCTGACATCGTAATTCAAGTTCAACAAGCTCTCACCGCAAATCCCATCAACCCTCCCAATCAAGAAGACCAGAGCGTCGCCAACCCTCCCTCCAAAAAGTGCACCTACAAACACTTCAAATCTTGCGATCCCCCAAAGTATGAAGGGACCGAAGGTGTTACTGCGAAGAAATGGAGAACACTTTCCTCAATTGCGATTGTCCCGAGGATCGCAAGGTACGTTATGCAACTGGAAGACTGTTTGGGGTAGCCCTTACCTGGTGGAACACGGAAAAGGGTAAACGAGGAGTTGAAGATGCCATAGCCTTAACATGGGAAGAGTTAAGGGAACTCATGACCAGACGCTTCTGTCCAAGAAGCGAAATCAAAAAGTTGGAAGATGAATTCCACGCGCTAAAACAAAAGGAAGGAGATCACACTTCCTATAACAAGAGATTTCTCGAACTAAACCAGATGATCCCTAATTTGTTCACCCCCGTGTACCGCTTGGTTGAACATTACATTCGAGGTCTTCCCTCGAAATTCAAGATTCAGTTTTAAGCACTTCGCCTGCAACACTTGAAGCCGCGATGGAGTTAGCTACAGAACTCACTGAAAATCGCATTCGAAACGGTAAGTTCAAAGACGAAAAGAAGAAAGCACCCATAGAGACCTCAACTACAAACCACTCAGTCTCCTCCTCAAAGTTTGCTGGTAAGAGGAAACGAAATACAAGAATTTTGCTGTCACTCAAACCAACCCTCCTATCACTGCTGCACCGATCACCCAAATTGCTCCCTCAGCTGCACCATTCAAAAAGCCATACACCGGCCCACACCCAAAATACAACCGTTGTCAATACCATCACCCTCCCGAAGCTCCTTGCCAACATTGCATAAGCTGTGGCCGTGCAGGTACACCATCCAAACCTGCGTATCCTTCAACGAATGAACCGCAATCAACCTCAAACCCAAACCCAAAATCAGATAGTGGGTCAAGCTCAACAACCCCTATTTTTACCACCTGCACCATATGCAGCTCAATCCTACTACCAACCTAACTACCCCATGATGCAACCCATGCGAGCTTGTTACAACTGTGGGGACCCAAACCACTTCAGGAACACTTGTCCACGCTTGGTGAACATCATCCATGCCCAAGCTCAAGCGAACCCAGTAAACCAAGCTAACCAAGCTCCTCCACCTGCCAGAGGAAGAGCTTTCAACATCAATGCCAACCATGCTAGGGCTGACAACAACGTGGTTAACGGTACGTTTCTCATCAATGGTAGTTATGCATCCATGTTATTTGATACTGGCGCGGATAAGAGTTTTGTGTCCTTAGAATTCGAACCTATCCTCAACCAAACTCGTGATAATCTCATGGAATCTCTAACGGTGGAAGTTGCTGACGGAAAGCCCGTTTCATTAAATTCTATTATACGAAATTGTACCCTCACTCTAAACGATCACGATTTTCCAGTTGACCTCATTCCTATGAAGTTGGGAAGTTTCGATGTTATAATCGGTATGGACTGGCTCAGCCAGCATCACGCTGAAGTAGTATGCCGCGAAAAGTTCATTCGCATTCCTCTTGCAGACGGTCAGACCCTACGTATTTTTGGAGAAACCCATTCGAAAGGACTCAAATTAATGTCCTGCCTTCAAGCCCGAAAGTATCTCCGCAAGAACTATGTCGCATTTCTAACTCACGTCGTCAAGAAGGGAAACAAGGAGAAGAAACTCAAAGATATCCCAGTTGTGAAAGAATTCCCACAAGTCTTTCTCGACGACATTTCAGGACTTCCTCCTGTGAGAGAAGTTGAATTCCGCATCGATCTTGTACCTGGCGCTAGACCAGTCGCAAAATCCCCTTATAGGGTAGCCCCATCCGAAATGCAAGAGCTGGCCAGTCAGCTGCAAGAACTGACTGACAAAGGATTCATACGTCCTAGCTCCTCACCTTGGGGTGCACCTGTTCTTTTTGTGAAGAAGAAAGATGGAACGTTTCGCATGTGTATCGACTACAGAGAACTCAACAAGTTAACGGTTAAGAATCGCTACCCACTACCTCGCATTGATGACCTCTTAGACCAACTTCAAGGTGCCACCTGTTTCTCAAAAATCGATCTTGGTTCTGGTTATCATCAGCTCAGAGTACATGAAGAAGACATCCCAAAGACCGCCTTCCGGACTCGTTATGGTTATTACGAATTCATGGTCATGCCATTTGGTTTAACCAACGCCCCCGCTGTATTCATGGATCTAATGAATAGGGTATGCAAACCCTACCTCGACAGTTTCGTCATAGTCTTCATCGACGATATCCTATCTACTCCAAGTCTAAATCCGATCATGAACGACACCTTCGACTCATCCTTACACTCTTAAGGACTGAAAAGCTCTACGCTAAGTTCTCAAAAAGCGAATTCTGGTTAAGAGAAGTACAATTCCTTGGACATGTCGTCAATGACAATGGAATACATGTCGATCCTTCAAAAATCAAGGCAGTGCAAGAATGGCAAGCACCACGTACCCCTACCGAAGTAAGGTCATTTCTTGGTTTGGCTGGTTACTATCGACGCTTCATTGCCAATTTTTCCCGTATTGCGGTACCACTCACGGCTTTGACTCATAAAGGAAAACCCTTCATATGGGGACCGAAACAAGAAGAAGCCTTCCAAACTCTAAAGCAAAAACTTTGTGACGCACCTATCCTCACACTCCCTGAAGGTTGCGATGACTTTGTAGTATATTTCGACGCATCAGGGCAAGGGCTAGGCTGTGTATTAATGCAAAGAGGAAAAGTGATAGCCTATGCTTCTAGGCAACTCAAAGTTCATGAGGAAGAATTACACCACTCACGACCTGGAACTTGGAGCCGTTGTGTTCGCTCTTAAGATATGGAGACATTACCTCTATGGTACCAAGTGTGAAATATACACTGACCACAAAAGTCTCCAACATATCTTCAACCAAAAGGAGTTGAATATGAGGCAACGAAGATGGGTCGAACTTCTTAACGACTACGACTGTGAAATTCGGTATCATCCTGGCAAGGCAAACGTGGTGGCTGATGCACTCAGTCGAAAAGGTTATGCGAACTCCATTCGTCTTCTTTGTTCGCAAATCATAACCGACATCAAAGATCGAATTCGAGCAGCTTAACATATTTCTGTAACAGAAAATGATGTACGCGATGAACTGTCGTGTGGAGCTGAACTAAAAATCAAAACCAAATCCGACGGTATTCTATACTATTTAAATCGCATATGGATTCCTGATCGCGATAACCTTCGTGATTTCCTCATGAATGAGGCGCACAAAACGCGATACTCGGTACACCCAGGAGCCGACAAGATGTATCAAGACCTACGATACACCTACTGGTGGCCTGGCATGAAAAAGGATATCGCTGTTTTTGTTTCCAAGTGCCTTACCTGTTCCAAAGTAAAAGCTGAACATCAAAGACCTTCAGGACTCCTAGTCCAACCTGAAATACCTGTATGGAAGTGGGAAAACATAACCATGGACTTCATTACCGGGTTACCTCGCACGTGGGTATGACACCATATGGGTAATCATTGATCGTCTTAAAAAATCAGCTCACTTCATACCGATTCGCGAGGACTTAAAAAACGAGAAGTTAGCTCGTATCTACATCAGCGAGATCGTAAGCCGTCATGGTGTACCTTTAAGCATCATTTCAGACCGTGATGGTCGTTTCACTTCACGAACATGGCGAGCCGTACAAACCGCCTTGGGTACACGATTAGACCTCAGTACCGCTTTTCATCCTCAAACTGATGGACAATCTGAACGCACCATCAAACTCTTGAAGACATGCTTCGAGCATGTGTCATAGACCTCAAAGGGAATTGGGACGCTCATCTACCATTAGTTGAATTTTCGTACAACAATAGCTACAATCAAGTATCGGCATGGCTCCTTTCGAAGCTTTATATGGTCGTAAGTGCCGATCTCCAGTATGTTGGCACGAAATTGGGGAATCACAAATCACCGGTCCAGAGTTAATTCAAGAAACAACCGACAAGGTCATTCAAATTCGAAACAATCTTCTAGCGGCTCAAAGTCGTCAAAAGAGTTATGCAGACAAACGACGAAAGCCCTTGGAGTTTGACATTGGGGATCAAGTACTTTTAAAAGTATCACCGTGGAAGGGAGTGGTTCGTTTTGGCCAGAAGGGCAAGCTAGCACCACGCTACGTATGACCTTTCAAGATACTCGAAAGAGTAGGTCCTGTAGCATACAAGCTTGACCTACTAGAAGAGCTCAACAGAATTCATCCCACATTCCACGTATCAAACAAGAAGAAATGCCTCGCCGATGAAAACCTCCATATTCCGCTAGAAGACATTCAGATCGATGAATCTGTGCACTTCATTGAAAGACCAGTAGAAATCATGGACTTCGGAGATAAGCGTTTAAGACGAAGTCGTATTCCAATTGTCAGGGTACGTTGGGAGTCAAAACGAGGACCTGAGTTTACTTGGGAACGTGAAGGCTCAATGCGCGAGAAATACCCACATATTTTTCCTGTTACCACAACAACTTAAATTTCGGGACGAAATTTCTAAAAGTAGGGGATACTGTAACATTCGTCGAAAAACGGGTTCTTCCAAACCCGCTTCGTTTATAAATCAAATACTCGGTTATAATTTTTCATTGCATATTTATTGCTCAGATGAATTTTAAACAATACATAATTAATATATATATTAGAATTTTAAAACATAATTATTAAATAACAAAAAAATAATGAATTAAAAAGAATATGGAGACGCCGGGTTTCGAACCCGAGTCACCCACAAACTCAAACACACAACACACCGCTCCGCCACACACTGCTTTTGTGATAAACATGGAAACAAATAACATATATAATAAAACCCGAAAGTCAAATCCGGTAATCAGCGCGCCAGAACTCGCAATCACCGGAAAATCCGGCAATCCGCGAATTGGCCAAATTCCTTTTGACTGAACCGCACAAATTGATGTCGACGTCGGTTATAACCGTTGCCGGCAGTCAATTTCCGTCATAACCGACGGAAATCTTCAATCTCGAACCTTGACCCAATTCAAACCCAATTCAGCCTGTTTCCACTATAAATACCCACTTGAACACTCTGGAAATCCTTTCGCTCAGAACCACGATCGTTTCCGAAGCTTTATTCATCCCAAAACACGTCGCCGGAGATATTCTGCATTCGCCGGACTTTCACCGGAAAACCGAGACTTACTTCAAATCGGTAAAATTCTCGACTCTTTTGTTTGTAATCCATTATTCGGCATGTATTAACCTAAATCGTTCAACCAGAATCTGTCTCAGACAACGTTGCCGGAAATTCCCGCACTCACCGGAAAATCACTGAAAATCCGAAGTCTCACTGTCGATCGGTACAATCATCTAAACCCTCTTGATATCTCTTGTTTAGTAACTTAATTGCACAACACATTGATCAAAACTGTTAATCAATTCACTCAGCCGGAAGTCACCAATCAGAGCCGACGACTCTTGCCGGAAATCTGAGAAAACATTCTGTTTTGGTACATTTTATTCCATAAATCTTCTTTATCTATTTCATTCCAACCAATTATAAGTCTTGATGATCGATTTAAACAGAACAGTCGGACTTCACTGTTCTGTGTTTTTGTAAACGAAGAAGATGAAGTCGAGTATAGGTTTAAATATAATTAAAACTGGATATTCGAACGGGTTAGACACACAGTCCAGCGGTGGACTGTGTGCACAAACAATACACACGTCCCGAGTTCGAATCGCACACGTACCGACTTTCAGAATTAAAAACCAACATTTTTAGAACTGAATCAGAACAAGTCACAGGTTGTTTATAAGAATAATATAATCCATAAGTTAAACAGATTTGACACACAGCCCAACTGGTTGGGCTGTGCGCACTCGAACCGAAGGACCCGAGTTCGACTCCGGGTCCCTGCAACCGGTTCGGCCATATAAATCATTTTTAATAAAACCAAATAAGTTTAAAATTAATTAGTATATAAATATAATTAAAACAGAGAATATTTCGGGTTAGACACGTAGCTCAGTTGGTAGAGCTGCGTGCACGTATACGAGAGGTCCCGAGTTCGAACCTCACTCAGCGCATATAAAAACACAGTCCGACCGGTCAACGGTCAACGGTAAAAAAAGTCAATTTTTTTATTTCTTTTTATTTATTTATTTAATTAGAAAATTATTTAAAATACTTAAAAATAAGATTTTCAAAGTTAGAAAATTTCCTTAAACTCACAAAAATAAATCTAAAAATCCCATTAAGGTTATGAATTAAAAGTATTAATCTCAAATAAAATCCATTTATTTACCGAATCAGTTCGTTATTATTTTAGGTTAGTTTTTCCCTCGTCGATCAAATCCTAAAATTCGTGCGCATCCATCGTCATCAAAGAACGCACCCAATGTGAGTGAATATCTACCAATTCCCCGTTTTAATCATGTTTTGGGGTGTATCATGTGTCGTTTAATTTTTTATTATATTTTAAACACTTGTGCATACATCATATCCGTGATCAAATGTGTATCAATTGTTGTGTGGATTATTTGTAGTTTGGATTTATCATTTTCAGTGCACGCATATCATTAGGCCCATCAGTTCCCCGTGGGAGACGGGTTGAGCATCAGGTGCCTCATAAGATCGGCTCCGTTTGATTGAGCCTTGATCTCACATTCATCATCATTCATATCATATACTCATTCAAAGTGGTTTGTGTTTGTTTACTTATATATGTTTGCTCACATGTGATTATTGCACAAATTTTCCATATTAAATAAAACAAGAAATTAATAACAATGTTTTATCAAGGTTCACTCGCCAACTTTTGTTGACCCAAAATATCCCCCGTTTTACACATGATACAGGTGATCCGGCTGAGGCAAGAAACACATAGGAAGGCCTAGAAGAATAAACCAGTTTAAGCTTTGGATTACTTACATAGTTTCATTTCCTTGTAATTGTATGAATTTTGATTTGGATAGTTAAGTTGTAATTTGAATTTAATAAATATGAAACATTTTAGTAAACATCATGAGCTTTGGTGATAACCCAATTATGCCCCGACTCTTATTCCGCTGCGGGTCGGGGTGTGACACAGTCAACCTCCAACCCAAACCCAAAATCAAATGGTGGGCCAAGCCCAACAACCCTTACTTCTACCACCTGCACAACTCGCAGCCCAACCTTACTACCAACCCAACTACCCCATGATGCAATCCATGCGAGCCTGTTTCAATTGTGGGGACCCGAACCACTTCAGGAATACCTGCCCACGCCTGGTGAACATCATCCATGCCCAAGCTCAAGCAAACCCGGTAAACCAAGCTAACCAAGCTCCTCCACCTGCTAGAGGAAGAGCTTTCAATATCAACGCCAACCAAGCCAGGGCTGACAACAATGTGGTCAACGGTACGTTTCTCGTAAATGATAGTTATGCATCCATATTATTCGATACTGGTGCGGATAAGAGCTTTGTGTCTTTAGAATGCGAATCTATTCTCGACCAACCTCGTCATAATCTCGTTGAATCTCTGACGGTGGAAGTTGCTGACGGAAAACCCACTTCATTAAATTGTATTATACGCGATTGTACTCTCACCCTAAATGATCACGATTTTTCAATTGATCTCATTCCTATGAAATTGGGAAGTTTCGATGTTATCATCGGCATGGACTGGCTCAGCCAGCATCACGCTGAAGTGGTGTGCCATGAAAAGTTCATTCGTATTCCTCTCGCCAACGGCCAAACACTACGTATCTTTGGGGAAACTCCTTCGAAAGGGCTCAAATTGATGTCCTGTCTTCAAGCACGAAGTTATCTTCGCAAGAATTACGTCGCATTTCTAGCTCACGTCATCAAGAAGGAAGGCAAGGAGAGGAAGCTCGAAGATATTACAATTGTGAAAGAATTCCGGCAAGTTTTTCCCGACGACGTTTCAGGACTTACTCCTATGCGAGAAGTCGAATTTCGAATCGATCTTGTGCCTTGCGCTACACCGGTCGCAAAATCTCCCTATAGGTTAGCCCCATCCGAGATGCAAGAGTTGGCCAGTCAACTGCAAGAGCTGACTGACAAAGGATTCATACGTCCTAGCTCATCGCCTTGGGGTGCGCCCGTTCTTTTTGTGAGGAAGAAAGATGGAACGTTTCGCATGTGCATTGATTATAGAGAACTCAACAAGTTGACGGTTAAGAATCGCTATCCACTGCCTCGTATTGATGACCTTCTAGACCAACTTCAAGGCGCCACCTGTTTTTCCAAAATCGACCTTCGTTCTGGTTATCATCAACTTAGAGTGTGCGAAGAAGATATTCAAAAAACTGGCTTCTGAACTCGTTATACTCATTACGAGTTCATGGTTATGCCCTTCGGTTTAACCAACGCCCCCGCTGTCTTCATGGATTTGATTAATAGAGTATGCAAACTCTATCTCGACCGTTTCGCCATAGTCTTCATCGATGACATTCTCATCTACTCCAAATCAAAATCCAGAGCGACACCTTCGACTCATTAGGGGACCTAAGCAAGAGGAGGCCTTCCAAACTTTAAAGCAAAGGCTTTGTGACGCACCTATCCTTACACTACCTGAGGGTTGCGGTGACTTTGTGGTTTATTGCGACGCATCAGGGCAAGGTCTAGGCTGTGTATTGATGCAAAGAGGAAAGGTGATAGCCTATGCCTTCAGGCAACTCAAAGTCCATGAGAAAAATTACACCACCCACGACCTGGAACTTGGAGCCGTTGTGTTCGCTCTCAAGATATGGAGACATTATCTTTACGGTACCAAGTGTGAAATATACACTGACCACAAGAGTCTCCAGCATATCTTTAATCAAAAAGAGTTGAATATGAGGCAACGAAGATGGGTCGAACTGCTCAACGATTACGACTGCGAGATTCGGTATCATCCTGGCAAGGTACATGTGGTGGCTGATGCGCTCAGTTGAAAGGGATATGCAAACTCTATTCGTCTTCTATGTTCGCAAATCATAACCAAAATCAAGGATTGAATCCGGGCAGCTCAACATATCTCTATAACGGAAAATGACGTACGCAATGAGCTATCATGTGGAGCTAAACTCAAAATTGAGACCAAATCCGACGCTATTCTATATTATTTAAACCGCATATGGATCCCCGATCGCGACAACCTTCGTGATTTCCTCATGAATGAGGAACACAAAACACGATACTCTGTACACCCAGGAGCCGATAAGATGTATCAAGACCTAAGATACACCTACTGGTGGCCTGGCATGAAAAAGGATATCGTTGTTTTTGTTTCCAAGTGCCTTACATGTTCCAAAGTGAAAGCTGAACATCAAAGACCTTCAGGACTTCTAGTCCAACCCGAAATACCTGTATGGAAGTGGGAAAACATAAGCATGGACTTCATTACCGGTTACCTCGCACCTCCAGTGGGTATGACACCATATGGGTAATCATTGATCGTCTTACAAAATCAGCTCATTTCATTCCGATTCGCGAGGACTTCAAGAACGAAAAGTTAGCTCGTATCTACATCAGCGAAATCGTAAGCCATCATGGTGTACCCTTAAGCATCATTTCAGACCGTGATGGCCGTTTCACTTCACGCACATGGCAAGCCGTACAAACCGCTTTGGGTACACGGTTAGACCTTAGCACCGCCTTTCACCCTCAAACTGATGGTCAATCTGAACGCACCATCCAAACCCTTGAAGACATGCTTCGGGCGTGTGTCATAGACTTCAAAGGAAATTGGGACGCTCATCTACCGTTAGTCGAGTTTTCGTACAACAATAGCTATCATTCAAGTATCGGCATGGCTCCTTTCGAAGCTTTATATGGTTGTAAGTACCGATCTCCAGTATGTTGGCACGAAATTGGTGAAGCGCAAATCACCGGACCTGAATTGATTCAAGAAACAACCGACAAAATCCTTCAAATTTGAAACAATCTTCTTGCAGCTCAAAGTCTTCAAAAGAGTTATGCTGACAAACGACGAAAGCCCTGGAGTTTTGTGTTGGTGATCAAGTACTTTTGAAAGTATCACCGTGGAAGGGAGTGATTCGTTTTGGCCAAAGGGGCAAGCTAGCACCGCGCTACGTAGGACCTTTCAAGATACTCGAAAGAGTAGGACCTGTAGCCTACAAGCTTGACCTACCAGAAGAACTCAACATAATACATCCCACATTCCACGTATCAAACTTGAAAAAGTGCCTCGCCGACGAAAACCTCCATATCCCTCTAGAAGACATTCAAGTCGATGAATCAATGCACTTCGTTGAAAGACCAGTGGAAATCATGGATTTTGGTGAGAAGCGTTTAAGGCGAAGTCGTATCCCAATAGTTAGGGTGCGTTGGGAGTCAAAACGAGGGCCCGAGTTTACTTGGGAACGTGAAGACTCAATGCGCGAGAAATACCCGCATCTCTTTCCAGTTGCAACCACTACTTAAATTTCGGGACGAAATTTCTAAAAGTAGGGGATACTGTAACATTTGTGTAAATCGGGTTTCGAAAACCCGCCTCTTTTATCAATCATAGAATATTTGTTTATGTGTTTAGTTATTTATTTATATAATGATTAAATTTAATGTTTAAAAATAAATTAATAAATAAAATTTAAAGATATAATCCATTAATTAAGAAAAACAAATTAACTTATTAATAATTATTTATACTAATTAAAAAGGAAATAAAAACAACTAAAGAAAAGCGTTTTAAAAAAATGGGTGAACCGGGATCGAACCCGGGTTCCCTCGGTCACACACACACTGCAACACCACTGGTCTACACACACATGTTGTGTGAATATTAAGATCTTAAAACTCTTATGTCGAATTCTGCAAAAATTGGCAGCGAATCAAAGATGCGCTTTTCCCTTTCATTTTGAATTCTTCCGACAACTGGCGTCGGGCTATTTTTGGCAAACCGGAATCAATCCGGCTATCATCTTTCTGGAAATCGCCGATCACTTAAATCGTTTCCAAAAACCGAAAACAAAATCCTCTCCCATGTATGCCTATAAATACTGCACCTCAGTCACGACTAAACTCGCTCGCACCCTCGAGAACCTACACTCCTCCAAGATCGTTGTATCGCCAGAAACTTTCTTTTGCCGCCGGATTTTTTGCCGGAAAACACCCTCTACCGATCGGTAATCTTTTCCTTTCAAATTTCAATTTGTATAGTGTTCTTGCATCATATCAGTATAACAATCAAGATTTTTTGTTATTAAAAGTTAAAAAGAAAATGTGTTCTGGTTCAGTCTAAACGAAGAAGATGAAGCAATAGTTTGAATATTTATACATTTTAAAACGGGTTGTAATCGGGTTAAGCACCCAGCCCAGTTGGTCGGGCCGGGTGCCATCCCACATCCGTAAAAAACCGGGTTATCCAAACCCGCTTTGTTTATTAAACCGAATAATCAGTTATAAATTTTGTTGCATATTTAATGCTCAAATTAATTTTATACGATACATAATTAATATATAAATTAGAATCTTAAAACATAATTGTTAAATAACAAAAAATTAACGAATTAAAAAAAAAGTGGAGACGCCGGGTTTCGAACCCGGGTCACCCACTAACTTATACACTCACCGTCTTCACCACTCCGCCACACGCACATGTTGTGAAGAAACTTAAGCAAATAAAACTTAAAGTCTCACCCGCGAACAATCCGATTTCAACCAAAAACTGAAACCGCCATTTTCAAGCATAACCGAAATCAAGTTTCCGTTCAGCGCACAATCTGGTTCCAGTCATTGAAATCTCTAACGGAAACCTAATGAATTCATGTGGTAACCGATTGAATTTAATGGTGCGATAAACAAAGATTGAAACCGCCAATCAATCTTCAAACTATCATTAAATTTTCCGATCATCCTGAGCATAACAGACAACTGGGCATCGGTTATAATCAACCCACTTACTCAATTCGAATCAAAGCTGACCAAATCGTATGATATTAGAAATCGAAACCGAAATGTAATTAAATTCGAGTTATACTATATATATCGATGTATTCACCATTTGAGCTCGCGAGTCTATCAAACTTACACTCTCAACACTCTCGCTAACCTCTCTACAAGTCCCTATTCAACAAGAACACCTCGCCGGAAATTTTCTGTAACTCGCCGGAATTCTCTGCAAGTCGCCGGAAAACCGAACCCATTTCATCTCTTTTGCCTTACTCTACAAAATAGGACTTCTAGAGCTTCGACAGAAGTCACCCACACTCACCTCAAACTTCCTGAAGATCCTCTGTCGCAAGTTACACGTCGCCGGAAAAGTTTCAGTCACCGGAAATTCGTCGGAAATCACACTTGTTCGGTACAACATCCTTAAAACCTTTCTGTTTAAATTAATTTCGTTAATCAGTAATACTCAATCAACTAATTCAACAAGAATTATTGATTAAACAGTCGAGTTGATTCTCTGGTTTCATAAATTGAAGAAGATGAAGCACTGTTAATATATAAGTTTAATTTAAAACGGATTTTTAAACAGGTTAGACACACAGTCCAGTGGTGGACTGTGTGCAATTTTAAACCACACGTCCCGAGTTCGATTCGTGCACTTAACCGGTTTCCTGTGATAAATCCCAATTTTTTGAAAGGCCCCGGAACACTTTCCAGTTAGTATATAAGGTTAATAAAAACAAGTATTTTAACCAGGTTAGACACACAGTCCAGCGGTGGACTGTGTGCAAAGTTAAACCACAGGTCACAAGTTCGAATCCTGCTTCTGCAACCGGTTCGACATGATTAAAATCCTTTTTAAAATAAATGATTTCTGAATAATCTAAATAAGTATATAAGTATAATTAAAAACAGAAATATTTCGGGTTAGACACGTAGCTCAGTTGGTAGAGCTGCGTGCACGCGTACGGGAGGTCACGAGTTCGAACCTCACTCAGCGCATATAATAAACACGGTCCGACCGGTCAACGGTCAACGCCCGGTCAACGGTCAAAGTCAAAAAGTCAACATTTTTATATTTTATTTATTTATCTATTTAATTTAAAAATCAATTAAAAATACTTAAAAATAATATTTTTAAAGTTAGAAAGTATCCTTAAACTCACAAAAATAAATCTAGAAATCCTATTAAGGTTATGAATTAAAATTATTAATCTCAAATAAAATCCATTTATTTACCGAACCACTATGTTATTATTTAGGTTAGTTCCTCTCGTGGTTAAATCCAAATTCGTGCGCATTCATCATCAATCCAAGAAACGCAACCACTGTGAGTGAATCTCTACCAATTCCCCGTTTTAATCACATTTTGGGGTGTATCATGTGTCGCTTTCGCTTATTCAAACTCGTGCTATACCATTATATGATCTGAACTTAGAATGTAAATATTGTTTGTTGTGCTGTATTACATATTGTCAAGTTGTATGCAAATTATTTATTAGGCCCATCAGTTCCTCGTGGGAGACGAGTTGAACAACGCGTGCCTCAAAAACATTCATTAGGCCCATCAGTTCGTTGAACAACGCGTGCCTCAAAACTCATTCATTAGGCCCATCAGTTCCTCGTGGGAGACGAGTTGAACAACGCGTGCCTCAAAACAATCATTTGTTGTATTTGTGTGCAATATTTAATATTATGTGTTTTGTGAATAAATTTAAATCTACATTTACTCATATGTGGTTATGCACTTTATTTTATAATCAATACAATAAACACGTTTAAATGTTTTCATAGGATTCACTCGCCAACTTTTTGTTGACCCAAAAACCATTTTTACACATGATACAGGTGGACAGGATGAAGCAAGGAACACATAGGAAATTGCCTTAGAAGAAAAATAATGAAGTCTAGAAAGATGTATAGAACATGTTGTACTTGTATGATTTGATTGTATGATCTCCTTTAAATTGTAATGATAAATATGAAACGTTATAATAAACGTCATGAGCTTTGATGAAAACCCAATCATGCCCCGATCACCTTTTTCCGCTGCGGGTCGAGGTGTGACAGATACATCATCATTCATGTCATACATTCATTCAATGTGGTTTGTGATTGGTTACATATATACATTTCCTCACATGTGAGTTATGCACAATTTTATTTAAATAAACATAAAAATCAACTATTTAAATGTTTTATCAAGGTTCACTCGCCAACTTTTGTTGACCCAAAATTTCCTCTGTTTTACGCATGATACAGGTGATCAAGTTGAGGAAATAAACATTTAGGATGGCCTAGAAGAATAAACAAGTTATTTCGTTGGAACAAGCATTTAGATTTTTATTTGTGGTTGCATGAAATTTTGTTGGATATTTGAATTTTAATTTGAATTTAATAAATATGAAACTTCTTAGTAAATATTATGAGCTTTGGTGATAACCCAATCATGCCCGACTTTTATTCCGCTGCGGGTCGAGGTGTGACAAATGTAATGGGTGATGGTGGTATTATGGTGGTGGTTATTACGAGTTCCCACTACATCGCGCGAAGGATTCTAGTGGTTATTACGCTAAGTTATATATTTGTATTGGTTATAACTAAAACAAATCAAACCTATCATTTCTTATTTGTTATTATTAATGACTAAAAAAATCAAACATATCCAATTTTATCCTATTAGTGTATCCTACTGGTTAAATGTAAATCAAAGGAAGTATGTAAACATGTTTTACAATAATCAGAAATAACTTAACTATTATAGATCTTAATACAACCATAAATTAAAATATAATTAATAATAAAATAATATAAATTTTTAACTTAAATTTAAAACTATTTATTTGTTGGTGTTATGTGTTATTCCCTGCATAGAAAAATTTCGAACCATATAATTATATTTTTATAGTTATCTTGAATATATAAATATATAGATATAGTTTTTTTTGTGGAAAAATATTATACATTTATATGTGTATTTATATTATCTTGTTTAATAAAATATGTTATATGAGTTTAATTTTTTGGCATGTTTGTATATATATTATAACTTATATTTATTATAATATATAAAAATTTACGATCCTATTATGATCCTTAGATAGAGCTTAGTGTTTTTGGTTGAAATATTTTATGACTTGTATGGAATAGGAGGAAAAATAAGTATACATAGTAATCGTACTATAATTTATAATTGATAAAATAGATAAAGTACTTTAATATCATATATTATTAAATGCTAAACCTATATATTATTAAATGCTAAAAATTATATTAAAATTGATATAATATATATATATATATTATATATATATATTAGAGAAATTAAAGGAGAAAATATCACGTTATATTAATTTCGCTTTTGTTATAATTTAGATTTAGATTTGAATGTATGCACATTTTACAGATGCCAGCTTATTGAGAATATGGGCTAAAAATGAGTTTGGTTAGTGCAACCCAAAGGTATAGTTTTAGATTTTGGATTAATATTTCATTTATAAGGTATTTTTTTACAGTGAAAAGTTTAAATAAGAATAAAAAATTGTAAGAGGAAAATAAAAGAATAGGAATACTTTATTTTGTTTCATTAAATTTTTATGTTTAATGTCACGATGTATTGGTAAATTTGTATAAATTATTAAAGTGTAGTCTTCCACTTTAATAACCAACTACATTAAATTTATAACTTATTTTTAACATCTGTATTCTTTTCAAAATATATATTTTTTAAAAAATAATTTAGAGTGTAGGATAAATATGATTGTGTTAGGATAATATGAGTTGTGTTAGGATAAATTTCAATATATGTAGAATAACTTTTTATATGTGTAGACAAAAATTTTTAGTGTGAATGATGGTAGTCTTTACGACTAATTAATTAGTCAAATCAACAATAAATGAGATAAGAGAATTTTTTTTTAATGTTTTATATTTATAACATTTGTTCTTTTCTTCTCAATTAAAATTTATTCTCAAATGAACCTCTATTTTTTTATAAATTACCTATTAGATTTTTTTCCTTTTGCCTCTTATTGAAAGGTAATTTCTTTTATAAAGTACCTATTAGATTTTTTTTTCTTTTGCCTCTTATTGATGTGAATTCAATTTATATGTTTTGACAGATAAACTTTTGTCAGCATATAGCAAAGTTGGCTGGCGCTCTGACGGTAGTGTAAATTTTGAAAAATTTGACGTTTTTTCGATTTCGTTACCCTTTTCTATAAAACGTTATCCCTACAAAAAATTTTCTAGATCCGTCACTGCTAGCAACACAAAAAAAAGTTTTACCGGTACAAACACTTAATGTCATCAATGGTGAATCACATATTGGAAACAAGTTTGCTATGTAGGTATAATTCTTTATTAAATACATTCTTTGTGATCATTCGGATTTCCATGACAAAGAGTTATTTTTTCTTTTTGTTGGGTACGAATTCATGATTCTTCCTGTTGGTGCTTCGAGTTAAAAAAAAAAAAACAATAAAAATGGGTGTTGAATTATACCATAATCTAAAGGTAAGCTAACATTTGAATTTTGAATTGTTATTATAAATTTATTTATTTAATAGGTTAGTCAAATATGTTACTGAGTTACTTTGAAAATACATAATTTAGTTTTGAATTGTAATTTTAAATTAACAAAAGGTTAATCTAGTATATTAATGACTTACTAAATTATTTTCTCTTTCCATTTATATAAAACTTCCCTTAGAAAGTTGAGAATTGTAATTTCTACTGTTATTTTTATTTAATTTAGTTAATAAAAACACACCACCAATATCTTTTAAAAGATAATAAAAAACAAATCTACTTAATTCTAATTCTTAATTTAATTATTATGTTTTAACTTCAAGATTTTTATTTCAGTATTTAAATCTACTTATGTATACAAAACTACCAAAATTAAGATAGATTTAAGTTAATCAATTAACCACCATTTTTCCGTTTAGGTGATTTAAACTAATTGATTTCAATTATGTACGGTAAATAACACTTTTAACTTTCAAATTAAATTTAAAAATCAAATATTGAATTTAAAATAATTTTTGTAACTACTCAATGAAGGTAACAAAAATTTTAAATTTATTTAAATCATCCTAATTTAAATAACTAACATTTGTTTATAAACTACATCTTCACTTTTAACAATTTTTTGTCATACATGATCAACTTTATGGCATACTATCAATATTAAAAAAGCAGAGCTAATATGAATTTACTTGTATTAAATAACCATAGAAATATTATAAATAAGACAACAATGTGGTCTAAAGGAAATTTTTAGTGAAATTTCAATGAGTTGTTTTTTTCTTCAGATGTATTTGTTGTTTTAAAGTATTTTAAACAAGAAATTAAGAGTATTTTCATTTATTAAACCGTATGTAACGCGGACTAAAACCTAGTAAATAATATACATGCTTTTCATCCATATGGTTTCAATTTAATAATGCGTTCGTTAACATTTAGAAAAAACTGAATACACATGTGTATTTATTTTTTCCTTGATGTTTTGGTAGAAATATTGTTGAAAACGGACTTATATTCAAAGTAGACTATTTTTTCGTGTCGTAAGCTATAGCGAGTGCTGGTACCATACATATATCGTTGTTAAGGGCTAAATTTTATTAAGTCTGTATCATGTATCCTGAGACCTGGCCTGGACCACTTATCCTTAGCGGATGGTGCAGGAAGTCTGAGGATCCTTATTATTAATTATGTTATCTAACAATTGTTCTCTAGTTTTCTAATGCTTGAATGCAGGTTATGGACGACGTGGACCAAGTCGTAGCTGGAATCTCGATCAATATTCGTTTGAGATGTTGCACGTGATGAATGCCACTAACGTTCATGAGCTTGGACATGGTCTACCATGAAAATCAGACCTAGTTGTTAGCTTATTTGAAAAGGGGTTGATCAAGTGTTTTAGACAGATTTTACACACTCTCGAATACACACACAATCGCATACATTGCAAACCAGAGCTCTCACTTTAGCAAACAATCATTGTACCACACTTTATCAACATCCGAAGTTCTTTTTGTGCAATATAGTTGGTGATCGGTAGTTTCAATCACCTGATGTTTTTTATGCCGGAGATCCTATAAAGATCTAGGGTTTTTTCCTCGTATAAATCACCGTGTTCATTGTAATTTATATTTCATTTTTTATCACACAATTGTTCAACATTCAAGCACACTATCTCACAAATCAGATTTGATTACATTATCCTTAATCAGATTTTTGACCAAAACAATTTGGCGCCCACCATGGGGTAAGTGGTGCTTCAATTATAAAGATTTTTGCTCATTCCTGTTCATTTTCATCAACTTCATGGACTCTCAGGGGAAAGCTGCTTCAAGTGTCATGCCGACGATTACCTCATCTCAAACCATTATGCCATTGCCTCCCATTCCCCCATCATTCCAGAAGAGTGCTGAAAATGCTCAGAAGAAGATATCATCCATCTTCACATGATCAAAAACTTTTGTTGTTTCTTCCTCTACAACTAACACTGATATTTCTGTTTTGTTTTCGCATATCAAAAACTATATGGAGCAGAAAGACAAAACCAATCAAAGGATTCTTCATGAAATTGATGACATCAAGAAGTAGAAGAGGCCAGCAGAAGATCAGTCTCCACTGATGCCTAGGGCGTTGGATTTTGTCTCTTCATCATCATTAATCCAACATTCTAGGGGATCCACTGTCCAGCCTCAAGGATCCTCTATCTTTCAGCAAGGATCACTGGCGATGACTCAACCTTAAGGATCCTTCTACCAACCTGGAGGATCATAGGGTTTGTACCAGCCTAAAGGATCCTACTTCCAACATCAAAGATCCTCCGCTCGGGTTCAAGGATCCATGAATTACTCATCAAGACCTTCAGCACCAACATATCCTGGATCCAAGTACATCAAGGATGTTATAGTTTGGAAACACGAGGATATGACAGATATCTCTAAAGATATTATAACACATAAATTGGGAATTAATAAATCTTTTAGGCCAATTCATCAAACAAGAAGAAAATTTACACCTAAAAGAAACCTTATTATCCAATAGGAGGTTGACAAACTCTTGAAGGCAGGTATGACTAGAGAAGTTAAGTATCCAATATGGTTGGCCAATGTGGTGGTTGTTCAAAAGAAAAACGGAAAGTGGAGGGTGTTATGGGTTAATTTTTAATATTATGGATCACATATCCTTAAATTGGGCATGGATCACTGATCCATAACAGATGGTGCAGTAAGTCCAAGGATCACGGATCCTTATTATTATTTATATTTACTAACGATTGTATCCTTTGTTTAATACTTGTATTCGCAGGAATATAACAAATTGGACTTGGTCAATGCTGATACTTTCGGGTATATGCTCTCTATTCGCATGTGCATGGAAGAGTGTAGCCGTTATGAAGAACGTGGGGATACTTGCACCATTTTCGCTTTGTTTGTTATGTTATAGTTTCTATTTTAAAGGGGATAAGGAGCTCATTTTAGGCAGATTATTATATCATAAAACACGCATTACTCTGATACTCTCTCACAAACCACACACTCTAGAGAACATTGTATTGAGCTCATTGTCTTCCGAAGTTGTACTTGGATCATTACTTATTTCTGTTATACATTTGGTGATCGATAGTTTCCATCACCCGATGTTTTGGTGCCGGAGATCTATCAAGACCAAGGTCTTTTCCTGGTACAAATCTCGGTGTTCATTCTTATTTTTGTTTTACAATCATTTACATTGTTGTTCATACACTTAAGCACTCAACCTCACAATCAAGATTTGGTTAAATTATCCTTAAACCGATTTTTGACCAAAGCAACTTCCATCCAGAATTTCACTAATGAATCCTTAAGGTATTATCAGGTCCCTATTTACGATGTAATGAGGATCCAGAAATTCAAGAAGTCTTAAAGGATTTCTATGAAGGAGACTGTGGAAATCATACTGGGGGCAGAACACTATTCTCAAGGATCCTTAGGACAGGTTACTACTGACCCACAATGAAGAAGGATGTAGTAGATTATGCAAGAAAATGTGATACCTGTCAAAGACATAACAACATCCTGCATGAACCAGCAGAGCCTTTATATCCAATAATTTCCTCTTGACCATTCATGAAATGGGGAATGAACATAGTAGGCAAACTTTCAAAGGCACCAGGTGGAAAAGTATTTATGCTAGCTATGACCGACTACTTCTCCAAATGGATAGAAGCAGAAGCTTTTGTTCAAGTCAAAGAAAAGGGAGTTATATCCTTCATTAAGAGAAACATTATTACTAGATTTGGAATTCCTTCTGAAATTATATGTGATAATGGATCCCAATTTATTGGGAATAGAACTACTAACTTTTGTGACAGTTGGGGAATCAAGATGATAACATCTACACCAGTTCATCCACAAGCTAATGGGCAAACAGAGTCAAGCAACAAGATCATCATCAACAACTTGAAGAAGAAACTTGGATCTAAGAAAGGAAAGTGGGCTGAAGAGTTGTCGTATGTCCTTTGGGCAGATAGGACAACTCCAAAGATTGATATAGACCAGACTCCTTTCTCTTTAGTCTTTTGTGATCCCAACAGAGATGGTGGTTCCTACAGCCAAAACAAGCATCCGTGATCCTTAGACAAATAATGAGAATCTGACTCAAGACTGGATGGCTAGTTATCAACAAAGGATGGCTGGGGCATATAACAAGAAAGTCACGATAAGAGATTTCAAGTTGGAGACTTGGTGTTAATGAAAACATTTCAGAATACTACAAACCCAGCTGTTGACACCTAAATGGGAAGACTTTATCTAATAGAAGCACAGGCAGGAAATTGGGCATATTGTCTACTAACCATGGAGGGTGACCTTTTACCAAGGCTTGAAATGCTATACATCTAAAGAAGTATATTATGTGACAAGGATCCAGGATCCTTAAGGATTCAGGATCCTCATATCGGTAACATTTTACCTTAAAATTTTCTTTACTTTTTATTCGTCACGAGAAAAGGGTGTTAGATACTTAACATCCAATTTCACCAAGTTTTAAGCTTTTATGGAAACTATTAATGTCATTAACAGAGGATTAAGGGGTTGGCCACCTCTCTCCCACGTTTAAGGTATCTTATACCTTCTAAGGTTTAAAGGTTTTCACCTTTCATACGAACTGGTTTGACACCCCCCAGTAGCGCAAGTTTATCCAAGTATGGTTCGAGGCAATGAGACCAGTACACGCTTAGTGGCTGATAATTTCATTGTTGTTGGCCATATGTAGGATCTCAAGTATAATGGTAGACGTACCATACATCCGTTATCCTAAGGTTTCTAATGTCTTCACGTTAGCTATGGTTTTGATATTTTCATATCATTTAAGTGGGTTTGTCCCTAGTTTGGGCCATACCCCAATATTCTTTGGGCTTGTCCCCAGTTTATTTAGGTTTGACCCCAGTTTGTTTGGCTTAGTCCCAAGTTGATTGCAACAGGTTTTGGAGCTTTGGAGATTCACGAGTTGATTTAAAAAGGATCCTGGATCCTTAAGGTTTATTTGATGGTGACTTGTTTATTTTTTACAAAGGTAGTTCCTAAGGATATAAAACCTAACTTGGATTTTCTAGTATGCTTTATTATCATACTTGTTTAACTTATTGACTTTACCCTGAACCTTGCAATTAAGGGTATGTGACTTATCTACTTTTATCTAATCTGATTTTATCTAAGATTATTACATATAAGTGTTATGGGTGGAATTTTGAACCTATATCCCGATAATATATCCTGACTTTATGTTTCTAATATGTAACCAAGATACCAAACCAGGATATTGGTAACATCCTTCAGAAGTATCTTGCTCGTTACTAATGGTTTGTTTGTATACTTCAGTTGCAAGGGACCAACGTTAATGAGGACTAGGTCTACCTGAAGACTCGCTCAAAGTGGTTGAAAGGTGAACGTTGATAGCGGAAGAAGAGATCTACAACGGTCACAAGGGGATATTCTCCGTATCCCGGAATTGTAGGATATTTAGAGAGAATTTAAAAAACTATATAAGGGGATGTCGGATCATTAGAAAAACACATGTATCTCGTACAACACCAATTAGTCACTATATTTACAATCATTCACTCACATTTCACAATCATTATAACACTTAGAGCTGATCCGTGCACTTGAAGCCGTATCCTGATATTTCAATCAATAAGAAGAACAAAAGCAGCTAGTAGTTGTCAGCTCCCGAGGTTTTGTGCCAGCGATCTAGATAGATCAAGGGCTTTCCTCGTACATCCCGCGTCAATCCTTACTTTTATTGTTCATTGCTTGATAATTGATATAGTTTGTTATCCTGAAATTATATCCTGAAACTGTTTTCTTTATTAATCAACTTAACACATTTTTGCAAATCTCTATAGAACACTACCTCACAAACTAAATTCGATCACTTAATTGCTTCGGTAATTTTTGACAAAACAATAAGGATCAACAATTTTTTAACAACCTAAATTTTTCTAAATTCTTATAAGGTTAAACTTATGATTTTTCACAAACATTCTATCTAAATGGAGAATCATAAACTTATCAAAACAAAACTTTGAACACAAACATAGCTAAAAGATTAGATTTTATTTAAAACCTCGTAAGATTACCAAAATGATCAACTCGGGTTTCTACCAGCAATACGTGGCCCGTCCACACGGGTTGATACATGGTATTACTAATTGTTCAAAGTGTAGGAAATCAAAAAGAAGGATAACAAAGGCTTCATCCCCCAAACAGAGGTCCCTCCACCTTCGTTATCCTACCTGTTGTCAGATTGATTAGTGATCTTTAAACCTAAAGCTATTGTTAAGAGATTACAGACCATAATTGTTTGAAACCAAAACACCATCAAAACAAAAACATAAACCATAAAAAGTGGGCTCAGACCTCGTCTAAATTATCCTTCATTGTCCACTTGAGCGGTCTTCACCGCAGCTTCACAAGCATGACCACCTGCACCTCCAGCAACCTCAACCACCTCCTTTGTCCCGCTTGAGCCTGCTTCCAGCATCTTCGTTGGCTCCGGCTCGCTTCACCACCAAGCTCAAGGAGAGTCTACTTCCAGCCAGCCAAGTCCCATGCAGATCGATCAAAGTCAGGATCTATAGTCTCCTAAACTATCATGATCCTTGCCTGGAGAATGGCACGACCAGCACACAACTTGGCTTCTTCAGTTGCTTCCATCTCTTTTATTAGCCTGCATGTCAGCCTCTAAGATCTTCTTCTCCAGGATCTTGTTTTCCTTCTCTAGTTTGGAGATTGTCTGTCTTTGGCAGCAGCGATGGATCGAAGGTCAACCAGATTCTCCTCAGCCAAGCTCTTATCCTTGTGAGCCTTCAAGCGGACAAACCTCTGCAAAAGGAAACAGATAAAGTCAGAATCAAGGATCCTTCACTAAAAGCAACAGTAACAAAAATGGATCAAGGATCCTTACCTCAGCAACGATGTCGTTGATCAGCCTTTCAGCCTCGAGCTTGGCCTCTTCAACCTCCATGGGCTTCTTTCGTTTTGACCCAGCTTTGGCCCTGGTGGTGATGGCTTTGGGCTCTGGAAGACTTTGGCCAGCTCTCTGTTGATGGAGCGAGGAAAGATGAAGCTGTCAGTGTCATCCAGGCCAAACTTGATGGCCGACTTGCTGGTAGACTTTTGAGCACCTACATCATGAACGGACAGATAAGTTTTCTTATTTCAAACAATTTACTCAATACAAAATTATATTTTCAAAAAATATACAAATACTTACTCGACATTATGTAATATGTGGAAGTGTTTGCTTCTGGATCCTTTATCATTGGCTTAAATGTCCTGATCGTTGAGTCAATAGCCCAAAACGCATCGATTCTCTCTTCAGTGTCGGGTAGTTCAGCGTGGTAGGCGAAATTGGTCACTACATGCAAACAGAAAAAGAAAATAAGTCAGCAATAAAAATATAACTCTTTACAGTGGTTATCTAAGAATCATATACCCTACCCTCCAAGATCCACTTTTTTGGCAGACTATTCCCAAGAGGAATAGAATCCCTTTGCACAAAGAATAACTGATTCTTCCAAGTGGAACCGTTTTGAGTGGTCTTAAGGATGGGCAGAGGCTGATGGAGTTTAGCCTTCAACAAAAAACGATTGGAACAATGGGTAACAAGGCTGTAAAGATAGGAAAGCTTTGACATATTGAAATCAATTTCTTCGCTGCTGATGATCTCCTCGAGGGTATACAGAACCCTCCAAAGCATGAGCATGGCTTTAATGTAGCTAATGCTAGTGAGGGTGAAGAATCGTTGGGTTAGGTCAGGAAAAGGATATGTATAACCCAGAAGGAAGGGTAAAGCATGGAAGCACACCCAGGTGGATGAGATAGCGTCGCTCTTCATCGTTGAATCGTATGGCCAAAAGACAGTCTTCGGAGGAAAGAAAGTGTATAAATTATAGATTTCAGGATCAGTGAACTTGCAAAGTTCCGATAAGGGTTTGACAAAAGGTTTTGGCTTCGGGGTATATCATTAGTATCCTGGCTTTTGCCCAGGGAGGATCTGGTAACCATCTTGGCCATGATCGGAGTAAAGAAAATGAAGGGTTAAGAAGAAGAAAAGCAAGAGAGAAGAAGAATACCTTATATGGTTCTGGCATGAAGATTTAAAAGGGATCTCTTGATCTTTAAATGGTTGTTCAATCCTACCCTCTCCCTATATAGTGTGAAGATTATTGAAGCCTGTCCCATTAGTGACGTTAGACATGCAACAGCTAGTTACACTTGCAATGGCTAGTCCGTATCTAACGAAAATATGACAGATTTGATTCATATCTTATCTGGCATATTTTGGGACAATTATTAGCTGCCAAGTTTTATTAATTATGTATCATATATCCTGAGACATGCCTGGATTACTTTTAAATAATATCACTTTTAACTTTCAAATTAAATTTAAAATTCTAATATTAAATTTAAAATATTTTTTGTAACTATTCAATGAAGGTTACGAAAATTCTAAATTTATTTAAATTACATCCTAATTTAAATAACTAACATTTGTTTATAAGCTACATCTTCACTTTTAACAAACTTTTTGTCATATATGACCAACTTTATGACGCATTATCAAGAGTAAAAAATAGAGCTAGTGTGAAGCTATTTGTATTAGATAACCATAGAAATGTTATAAATAAGACAACAATGTGGTCTGAATGAATTTTTTTAGTGAATTTGAATTAGTTGTTTTTTTATCCTGGTGTATTTGTTGTTATAAAGTATTTTAAACAATAAATTAAGAGTATTTCCATTTGTTAAAGCGCGTGTAACGTGGGCTATAACCTAGTAAATAATATATATGCCTTTCATCCATATGGTTTCAATTTGATAATGTGTTCGTTAACATTTAGAAAAACTGAATACACATGTGTATTTATTTTTTCCTTGATGTTCGGTATAAATATTGTTGAAAATGGACTTATATTCAAAGTAGACTATTTTTCGTGTTGATTACACAGACCTTACCAAAGCATGTCCAAGGATCCATTCCCAATACCTAACATTGATTCCATGGTAGATGCAACTGCTAGACATGAGATGCTGACTTTCATGGATGCATCCTCAGGATTTCAACAAATCCAAATGGAGCCATTCGACCAGGAGGATACAGAATTTACGACACCTACAAGTATATATTGTTATCTGTTATGCCATTTGGTTTGAAAAATCTAGGTGCAACATATCAGAGACTAGTCAACATGATGTTCAAGGATAAATTGGGGGATACTATGGAAGTATACATCGACGATATGGTGGTGAAATCTAAGAAAGCTGAGAATCATCCCCAAGACTTGGAAAGTGCCTTCAATATCCTGGACCAGTATAACATGAAACTGAATCCTGCAAAATGCCACTTTGGAGTGGGGACAGGAAAATTCTTAGGATATATAGTAACCAAAAGAGGAATAGAAGCAAGCCCGGAGCAGATCAGAGCTATTCTAGATCTCAAATCCCATAGAATATGAAAGATATTCAAAGATTAACTGGAAGGGTAGCAGCATTAAACAGATTCATTGTAACATTTGTGTAAATCGGGTTTTAAAAACCCGCCCTAATTTATCAATCGGAAAATATTCATTTACGTTGTTTAATTATATATTTATTATTTACATTATTATAAATTAATAATTTAAGTTTAAAGAAATAATATAATCCTTTAATAAGTCAGCTAAGTAATTATTATTTACAATAAATCAAAAAGAAAATAAAGGAAAAACGGTTTTAAAAAAAATAAAAGGAAGGAACCGGGATCGAACCCGGGTACCCCCGGTTAACACACACCACCAACACCACTGCGATACACATAGCAGTTGTGATAAATTTGGAATATCTTTACTCATATAGAATTCCGTGAGAACCCTGTATCAACCGCAAGATTTTCCTCGCCGGAAATCTCGGACCGTCTGCGCGTTTTCTTCAAGTCACCAGCTGGCCGAGTTATTTTCGGTAAACCCTTTTGATGGACCATTCTGGCAATCAACCCAAAGACTGAAATTCAAGCTCTCCAACACCCTATAAATACCAGGCCATAAATATAATTAAAATCAGGTTTCTTTCGGGTTAGACACGTAGCTCAGTTGGAAGAGCTACGTGCACGTAACGAGAGGTCCCGGGTTCGAGCCTCACACACGCATGCTTACAACACTGAACGACCCGGTTCTGACATGTCAGAAGGTCGTTTTTTTTTCTATTATTTAATTTTTTATTTTATTTTCAGTTTATTTCTATTTTATTTTTTACTTTTCTTTTATCATTTCATGGTTTTATTAAAAAGGTATTATATTTTAAAACACTTAAAATCACATAATTTCGAGGGCATAATTATACAAATCACAAAATTAACTTAAAACCTCAAATATTAGTTTATTTACTTATGTATTATTATTTTTAGGTTAGTACTTCTTCGTCGGTTAAATCTACAACTCGTGCGCTCTCTCTTTTCCACTCAAGAATACGCAACCAAGGTGAGTGAATCCCTACAAATTTCTCGTTTTAATCACGTTTTGGGGTGTATCATGTGTCGTATCATTTCTTTATTTTATTTAACACTTGTGCTTATATCATTTCGTGATCAAATGTGTATTGCTTGTAGTGTGGTTTATATGTGGATACATTTTATCATTTCAATGCACTCATTTCATTAGGCCCATCAGTTCCTCGTGGGATACGGGTTAAGCATCAGGTGCCTCATTAGATCGACTCCGTTCGATTGAGTCCTTGATCTCAGATACATCATCATTCATGTCATATATTCATTCAATGTGGTTTGTGATTTGTTACATTATACATTTGTTCACATGTGATTATGCACAATCTTATTTAAACAACGATAAAATTGATTTACTTAAATGTTTTATCAAGGTTCACTCGCCAACTTTTGTTGACCCAAAATTTCCCTATTTTACGCATGATACATGTGATCAAGTTGAGGAAAGAAACACATAGGATGGCCTAGAAGAATAATCAAGTTATTTCGTGGGAACAAGCATTTAGATTATTATTTGTGTTTGTATGAAATTTTGTTGGATATTTGAAATTTAATTTGAATTTAATAAATATGAAACTTGTTAGTAAATATCATGAGCTTTGGTGATAACCCAATCATGCCCCAACTTCTATTCCGCTGCGAGTCGGGGTGTGACAGATTGGTATCAGAGCTTGTGATTATAGGGATATAGGATAGGTTATTAGACCTTTAGAGCCTATACTATAGTTGACTAGATTTAAATTGTTTATGTGTTACATGCAAAATTCATGATGTTTATATGTTTCATGTTTATATTCACACACAACATTATGCAAACATTCTCACAATTACATGTTAATATGCAATGCTCGTCATAGATCATACCCTCATATCATATCATATCATATCTATGAAAGCACACATCTCACAATTTCACAATTTATGTTATTTCTTTTCAAAGATTTTTGCAATTTTTTCATATTTTTCAAATCACATCAAAGTGAGTTTTCACGACGGGCGTGTAGTAACTGGAAGGGTACGAGTACCGGTAGTCGGAACGTCCTGTCTAGGCTTGGCATTCGTATAAATCCAAAATAAAGGACCAATTTGCCTACCTGGGGACTAACGATGAGAGTACGAAGGACCTATTAGGCCAAAGCATGCTATACCAAACGTCGTGTGAACTAACCCCACTTTGAGTTGTCATTGTGTCCACACCTGGACACCCTCCGACCATACATCTCGCAATCATGTTTTACGATTTTCATTCGGGTGGTGCGAGTGTTAACCCGCCGACACCAATGTGAATCCTGCCAAGCCCAATAGTCATGGGGGCCCACATGACTACACAGGCAATGGTATGGGGGACATTTGGAGGCCCAAACATGAGCAAACCCAAAACATCCTATGGATGTAGTTAAATTATTTTCAGTTATGTTGTTTTCATTCTTTTTACGACACATCACACCTAGGAAATTCTTGAACTCACAATCTCTCTACATATATTCCTATAGATGTCTGCTAGGCAAATACGTGGAGGTAGAAGGTCAGGAAAGTCAAACGAACGCTTGGCCACGCAAATTGCTAAACAAATGGCCGCAGTGCTTCCTGACATCGTGCTACAAGTTCAGCAAGCCCTCACCGCTAATCCCATTAACCCTCCCAACCAAGAAGACCAAAGCGTCGCCAACCCTCCTCCCAGAACCCCTAAATGCACCTACAAACACTTCAAGTCTTGCCATCCCCCAAAATATGAAGGGACTGAAGGTGTCACCGCTCTCCTCCACTGGTTTGAGGAGATAGAAAACACCTTTCTCAATTACGACTGTCCTGAGGACCGTAAGGTACGTTACGCGAGCCCTTACCTGGTGGAACACGGAAAAAGGTAAGCGAGGTGTAGATAATGCAATGGCCTTATCATGGGAAGAATTAAGAGAGATCATGACAAGATGTTTTTGCCCTAGAAGCGAGATCAAGAAGGTTGAAGATGAATTCTATGCTCTAAAGCAAAAAGAAGGGGATCACACCTCCTACAACAAGAGGTTTCTTGAGTTGAACCAAATGGTTCCCAATCTATTCACCCCATTATACCGCTTAATTGAACACTACATTCGAGGCCTCCCCTCGAAAATCCAAGATTCGGTTTTAAGCACTTCGCCTGCAACACTCGAAGCCGCAATGGAGTTAGCTACGGAACTCACTGAAAATCGCATTCGAAATGGCAAATTCAAGGATGAGAAGAAGAAAACACCCATTGAAACCCCAACTCCAAACCACCCAGTCTCATCCTCGAAGTTTGCTGGTAAGAGGAAGCGAAATGGCAAGAATTTTGTTGTAACCCAAACCAACCCTCCCATCACTGCTGCACCAATCACCCAAGTTGCCCCTCCAGCCGCACCATTCAAAAGGCCATACACTGGCCCACACCCAAAGTGTAACCGTTGTCAATACCATCACCCTCCTGAAAACCCTTGCCAACATTGCACAAGTTGTGGTCGTGCGGGTCACACTATCCAAACCTGTCGTACCCTTCAGCGATCGAACCGCAGTCAACCTCAACCCAACCCAAAATCAAATGGTGGGCCAAGCCCAACAACCCTTACTTCTACCACCTGCACAACTCGCAGCCCAACCTTACTACCAACCCAACTACCCCATGATGTAATCCATGCGAGCCTGTTTACAATTGTGGGGACCCAAACCACTTCAGGAATACCTGCTCACGCCTGGTGAACATCATCCATGCCCAAGCTCAAGCAAACCCGGTAAACCAAGCTAACCAAGCTCCTCCACCTGCTAGAGGAAGAGCTTTCAATATCAACGCCAACCAAGCCAGGGCTGACAACAATGTGGTCAACGGTACGTTTCTCGTAAATGGTAGTTATGCATCCATATTATTCGATACTGGTGCGGATAAGAGCTTTGTGTCTTTAGAATTCGAATCTATTCTCGACCAACCTCGTGATAATCTCGTTGAATCTCTGACAGTGGAAGTTGCTAATGGAAAACCCACTTCATTAAATTCTATTATACGCGATTGTACTCTCACCCTAAATGATCACGATTTTTCAATTGATCTCATTCCTATGAAATTGGGAAGTTTCGATGTTATCATCGGCATGGACTGGCTCAGCCAGCATCACGCTGAAGTGGTGTGCCATGAAAAGTTCATTCGTATTCCTCTCGCCGACGGTCAGACACTACGTATCTTTGGGGAAACTCCTTCGAAAGGGCTCAAATTGATGTCCTGCCTTCAAACCCGCAGTTATCTTCGCAAGAATTACATCGCATTTCTAGCTCACGTCGTCAAGAAGGAAGGCAAGGAGAGGAAGCTCGAAGATATTCCAATTGTGAAAGAATTCCCTCAAGTTTTTCCCGACGACGTTTCAGGACTTACTCCTGTGCGAGAAGTCGAATTTCGAATCGATCTTATGCCTGGCGCTACACCGGTCGCAAAATCTCCCTATAGATTAGCCCAATCCGAGATGCAAGAGTTGGCCAGTCAACTGCAAGAGCTGACTGACAAAGGATTCATACGTCCTAGCTCATCGCCTTGGGGTGCGCCCGTTCTTTTTGTGAGGAAGAAAGATGGAACGTTTCGCATGTGCATTGATTATAGAGAACTCAACAAGTTGACGGTTAAGAATCGCTATCCACTGCCTCGTATTGATGGCCTTCTAGACCAACTTCAAGGCGCCACCTGTTTTTCCAAAATCGACCTTCGTTGTGGTTATCATCAGCTTAGAGTGCGCGAAGAAGATATTCCAAAAACTGCCTTCCGAACTCGTTATGGTCATTACGAGTTCATGGTTATGCCCTTCGGTTTAACCAACGCCCCCGCTGTCTTCATGGATTTAATGAATAGGGTATGCAAACCCTATCTCGACCGTTTCGTCATAGTCTTCATCGACGATATCCTTATCTACTCAAAGTCAAAATCCGATCATGAGCGACATCTTCGACTCATTCTTACACTCTTAAGGACTGAAAAGCTTTACGCTAAGTTCTCAAAATGCGGATTCTGGTTAAGAGAGGTACAATTCCTTGGTCATGTCGTCAATGACAAAGGGATTCATGTCGATCCTTCGAAAATCAAGGCAGTACAAGAATGGCAAGCGACACGTACCCCTACCGAAGTTAGGTTATTTCTTGGCTTGGCTGGTTATTACCGACGCTTCATTGCCAATTTTTCCCGTATCGCCATTCCGCTCACGGTCTTGACTCACAAGGGAAAACCCTTCATTTGGGGACCTAAGCAAGAGGAGGCCTTCCAAACTTTAAAGTAAAGTCTTTGTGACGCACCTATCCTTACACTCCCCGAGGGTTGCGATGACTTTGTGGTTTATTGCGACGCATCAGGGCAAGGTCTAGGCTGTGTATTGATGCAAAGAGGAAAGGTGATAGCCTATGCCTTTAGGCAACTCAAAGTCAATGAGAAAAATTACACCACCCACGACCTGGAACTTGGAGCCGTTGTGTTCGCTCTCAAGATATGGAGACATTATCTTTACGGTACCAAGTGTGAAATATACACTGACCACAAGAGTCTCCAGCATATCTTCAACCAAAAAGAGTTGAATTTGAGGCAACGAAGATGGGTCGAAACTTCTCAACGATTACGACTGTGAGATTCGGTATCATCCTGGCAAGGCAAACGTGGTGGCTGATGCGCTCAGTCGAAAGGGATATGCGAACTCAATTCGTCTTCTATGTTCGTAAATCATAACCAATATCAAGGATCGAATCCGGGCAGCTCAACATATCTTTGTAACGGAAAATGACACTGGAAAGAGTAGGACCTGTAGCCTACAAGCTTGACCTACCAGAAGAACTCAACAGAATACATCCCACGTTCCACGTATCAAACTTGAAAAAGTGCCTCGCCGACGAAAACCTCCATATCCCTCTAGAAGACATTCAAGTCGATGAATCAATGCACTTCGTTGAAAGACCAGTGGAAATCATGGATTTCGGTGAGAAGCGTTTAAGGCGAAGTCGTATTCCAATCGTCAGGGTATGTTGGAAGTCAAAACGAGGACCCGAGTTTACTTGGGAACGTGAAGACTCAATACGCGAAAAGTACCCGCATCTCTTTCCGGTTACCACTACTACTTAAATTTCGGGACGGAATTTCTAAAAGTAGGGAATATTGTAACATTTGTAAATCGGGTTTCAAAAACCCGCCCCAATTTATCAATCGGAAAATATTCATTTACGTTGTTTAATTATATATTTATTATTTACATTATTATAAATTAATAATTTAAGTTTAAAGAAATAATATATCCTTTAATAAATCAGCTAAGTAATTATTTATTTACAATAAATCAAAAAGAAAATAAAGGAAAAAAGGTTTTAAAAAAAAATAAAAGGAAGGAACCGGGATCGAACCCGGGTACCCCGGTTAACACACACCACCAACACCACTGCGATACACACAGCAGTTGTGATAAATTTGGAATATCTTTACTCATATAGAATTCCTTGAGAACCTTGTATCAACCGCAAGATTTTCCTCGCCGGAAATCTCGGACCGTCTGCGCGTTTTCTTCAAATCACCAGCTGGCCGAGTTATTTTCGGTAAACCCTTTTGATGGACCATTCTAGCAATCAACCCAAAGACCGAAATTCAAGCTCTCCAACACCCTATAAATACCAGGCCATAACCCCCATCTAAACCCACTCCAATTCTCTGTTCGCACCTTATCTCGGTCGCCGGAGATTTCCTGTTTCCATCAGAATTCAACCGCCGGAGGTCGTGACTTCCCATTTCAGCGTTTTCGGTATACCCTTATCCCCTTTTATGTTTTTGTGTGTCATCTACATTATTCACTGTCGTAATCAGAGGGGGATTGAACTAATATCAAACGGGCGGGAACAGTTGGTTCAAATACGCGATGAAGAAGACGATATGTGTAACATTTGTCAAAAACGGGTTTCCAAAACCCGCTCCATTTTGTAATCGAATATCAAGGTATAAATGTCACGTTGTGTATTTATGGTTATTTTGGTTTTTAATGATACATAATTAATAAACAAACTAAACTATAAAAATTATATTTGATAAAAAGTGAAAAAAAAATAAAAAAGAAATGCTGCTGTCGGGACTCGAACCCGGGTCAGCCAGAACTGAATCCAAAGACTTAGCACACACTCACATCACCACTCCGCCACTTGTTGTTTTCTGTTATCTCTAGGAAACAAATAAGATTTATACACAAACTCGGTTAAACCGGTTGCGCCAACTGAGAAACGGAAATCGGCAAATCAATCGTCAAATTGCTTGATTACTCGCACATTCAGTTTATAACCGATGCACCGACGATTTTTAATCAAGTCGGAATTGATTGAACATCAAGTCTCATCATTATCGGTTTTTATAACCGAAAAATAATCAAGTCCAGATTACTTCAACTCCAGACCCCTCTCGCGACTCAGAAACATCATACCAACATTCCATTTCACTTTCGTCACACTGTCAGTTCGTCAGAACGCTTAAATCAGTTCGCTGGAATTTTCTGCAAAATTCGCCGGAAAACCGTAATCATCCTCAAACGGTAAATCTTTCAATAACATTGTAGTTCAACAATTGTTAGGCTATTTCTAACTTAAACATTTCAATTGAAATCGAATTCAGGCACTGTAATCAGCTAATTTCAGTTCGCCGGAAAAATTCTGAAATCTCTATATTCATCTGAGAATCGGTAAGGGCATTCAAACCCTCTGTTAACATTTGCTGATCACTTCAATTTCACGATTAGCTAATAAAAACGGTTAATTGTCTTGTTCAGTTGAAGAGCATAAAAACAGGGACCGACACATTGCCGGAAATCTGAAATAAACCGTTCATCGGTATGTTCACCTCTAATTACCATCTCTGCCATTTCATTTTAGCCTTAAGAATGTTTATTAATCGTAAAAACAAGGAACGGATTAGTGAATCAGTTGACTGTAATCTGAATGTAGAAGACGAAGTTAGTTAAGTTATAAGTTTTATTAAAATCAGTAATATGAACGGGTTAGACACACAGTCCAGCGGTGGACTGTGTGCAAAACATATACGCATGTCCCGAGTTCGATCCCAGATACACGCACTCCTTATGTAATAAAATGCCTTTTTGTTTAAAACTAAACCGGATTAATCCCGTTAGTTGTTAAGTATAATAAAAACCGAGATATTAACCAAGTTAGACACACAGTCCAGCGGTGGACTGTGTGCAACACTGAATCGCACGTCACGAGTTCGAAACCTGATACTGGCACCGGTTCGTTGAATTAAAATGTTTTTGAAATTAAAAGAATTTTGGTTAAACCGAATTAGTATATAAATATAATTAAAAACAAGATTATTTCGGGTTAGACACGTAGCTCAGTTGGTAGAGCTGCGTGCACGCGTACGGGAGGTCTCGGGTTCGAGCCTCACCCGGCGCAAAGGATTCCCCTGACTGAACCGGTCAACAAGTCAACAAGTCAACGGTCAACGCAAAATAAACAATTTTTTTTATATTTTTATTTATTTAATTTAATTTAAAAATCAATTAAAAATACTTAAAAATAACATTTTTAAAGATAGAAAATAGCCTTAAACTCACAAAAATATATCTAAAAAACTCATTTAAAATTCTTAATAAAATCCACTCATTTAATATATTTTTCCGTTATTATTTAGGTTAGTATTTCTCGTTGTTTCCGCTCATCTAATTCGTGCGCATCTCACCATCTCCAATCCAACGCACCCAATGTGAGTGAATCTTTACAAATTCCCCGTTTAATCGCATTTTGGGGTGTATCATGTGTCTTGTTATATATATTATAATTAAACCATTGTGCATACATCATATCATGAACATGTGTATTCAGTTTGTTTCAACTGTTGTGTAGTTATTGTTGGATGCAATTTATTATTTTCAGTACATGCAATTTCATAGGCCGCCGCTCCCCATTACATTATGAGCGTTGAGCATGTTCCCCATTTCATTATGAGGTTGAACCTGGCGTGCCCACATACGATTGGCTCCGTTTGATTGAGCCTTGATCGCACAGACATTTTCATTTTTAGTACATGCAATACGATCGGCTCCGTTTGATTGAGCCTTGATCACACAGTTTCATTTATGTTATTTATCGTATGATGTTGGTATGTTCATGTATGCTATCATATGTTATTGTATGTTATAGTTGTGATTGCTATTTGCCACTGCTTGATTATTTACATTTGCTCGTTTATGATTATGCACAATTTTTCATTGATAAACTAACAAGTAAATCATTAATAAATGTTTATCTAATAAGGTTCACTCGCCAACTTATGTTGACCCAAAAACCCCATTTTTACACATGATACAGGTGAACCCGCAGCAGCCAGAAACACATAGGATTGGACTAGAAGAATAAAATGATTTAGAGTTTGGGATTGTTATGTTTGGTTTATTTTCCTTGTATTGTATGAACATGTTTGGATTATTTGGAATGTAACTTTGACTTTAATAAATATGAAACATATTAGTAAATGTCATGAGCTTTGGTGATAACCCAATTATGCCCCGACTCTTATTCCGCTGCGGGTTGGGGTGTGACAATATGCAGTATTTATATATATTTATTATAATTAAGTTTTCAGTCGGGTTAAGCACCCAGCCCAACTGGTTGGGCCGGGTGCAAACCAAACCCACGGTCGTTGGTTCGATCCCACGCACACACCCGGTTCAATTGATTTAATCACCTTTTTAATTTCAGCACATCAGTATAAACCTATTTAGTATATAAGTATAATTAAATTTCTAGTTTAATCGGGTTAGACAACCAGCCCAGTTGGTCGGGCTGGGTGCAATTTACAGCCGAGATCATGGGTTCGAAACCCTTGGTGCGCCTCCGGTTTGAATCGTTTATTCCCTTTTTAAAATTTATTAAAATTTAATAAACCTAACTTGTGTATAAATATAATTAAAATCACGTTTCTTTCGGGTTAGACACGTAGCTCAGTTGGAAGAGCTGCGTGCACGCAACCGAGAGGTCCCGGGTTCGAGCCTCACACACGCATGCTTACAACACTGAATGAACCGGTTCTGACACGTGTCAGACGGTTGTTTTTTTCTATTATTTTATTATTTTATTTTATTTTTAGTTTATTTCTATTTTATTTTTTACTTTTCTTTTATCATTTCATGGTTTTATTAAAAAGGTATTATATTTTAAAACACTTAATATCACATAATTTCGAGGGCATAATTATACAAATCACAAAGTTAACTTAAAACCTCAAATATTAGTTTATTTACTTAACGCATTATTATTTTTAGGTTAGTACTTCTTCGTCGGTTAAATCCACAACTCGTGCGCTCTCTCTTTTCCACTCAAGAATACGCACCCAAGGTGAGTGAATCTCTACAAATTCCCCGTTTTAATCATGTTTGGGGTGTATCATGTGTCGTATCATTTCTTTATTTTATTTAACACTTCTGCTTATATCATTTCGTGATCTAATGTGTATTGCTTGTAGTGTGGTTTATATGTGGACACATTTTATCATTTCAGTGCACTCATTTCATTAGGCCCATCAGTTCCTCGTGGGATACGGGTTGAGCATCAGGTGCCTCATTAGATCGGCTCCGTTCGATTGAGCCTTGATCTCAGATACATCATCATTCATGTCATATATTCATTCAATGTGGTTTGTGATTTGTTACATTATACATTTGTTCACATGTGATTATGCACAATCTTATTTAAACAACGATAAAATTGATTTACTTAAATGTTTTATCAAGGTTCACTCGCCAACTTTTGTTGACCCAAAATTTCCCCTGTTTTACGCATGATACAGGTGATCAAGTTGAGGAAAGAAACACCTAGGATAGCCTAGAAGAATAATCAAGTTATTTTGTGGGAACAAGCATTTAAATTATTATTTGTGTTTGTATGAAATTTTGTTGGATATTTGAATTTTAATTTGAATTTAATAAATATGAAACTTGTTAGTAAATATCATGAGCTTTGGTGATAACCCAATCATGCCCCAACTTCTATTCCGTTGCGGATCGGGGTGTGACATTCATATCAAGGTCCTCTGAAAAATGTAAAGAATTCTATGATATCATGAAAAAGAACAAGAAATTCGAATGGGGAGAAAAAACATGAAGCTGCTCTACAAGCATTAAAGCAGTATCTCTTAAGTGAACCGCTTCTAATGAAGCATGAAGATGGTGAACCCCTATCTTTATATCTTGTAGTGTTAGGAAATGCAGTAAGTGTAGTCTTGGTTAAAGATTATGAAGGTCAGCAGTATCCTGTCTATTATGTTAGTAAAAGTTTATTAGATGCTGAGACTAGATACTCTCATCTAGAAAAATTAATATTAGTTTTAGTTATGGCATCAACTAAACATAGACACTCTTTGAAACACATAGGATACATATTAAATCCAACTATCCTATTAAAAATGTGCATAGGAAACCCGAGATGTCCGGTAGAATGGCAAAGTGGTATGTGAAACTAAGTGCTTATGATTTAGTGTATGAACCTAGGAATGCTATAAAGTCTCGGGCCTTAGCAGACTTTGTGGCTGATTTTAGTAGCGATATACAAGAAGAAGCTGATCTAGAAGTACAACAACTATGTGAGAGCTCAGAATTTTGGACACTACATACTGATGGTGCGTCCAATGTAAGAGGTGTAGGATTGGAAATTCTACTAAAATCGCCACAGAGGGACATATTACCCCAGGCCATTAGATGTGAGTTTACTACTATGAATAATGAAGCTGAGTATGAAGCTTTAATAGCAGGATTAGAAGTAGCCAAGGATATGAATATTAAATGTTTACAAGTATTTGTTGATTCCTTGTTAATGACTAACCATTTTAATGGATCTTATGCAGTAAAAGGCGAAAAATTAGCCGAATATCTTGAAATTGTTAAAAAATTCACAGGATATTTCAAAATATTTTCACTTGAACAAGTACCAAGGGAAGAGAATGTTGAAGCAGATGCTTTAGCAAACTTAGGATCTACTATCATGATACCGGAAGGAACTCGGATACCAATAGTTCATATCTTGCACCTTGCGATGGAACATTTCAAATCTCAGGATAAACAAGTATCGAGTATCCAAGACCCTAGTGATGGCTATCCTAAGAAGTATCCTAAATCCTGGATGACTCCAATCGTTAAGTACCTATAAGAGGGAGATATCCCAAGGGATGAAAACCCTAGAGCTTTCAGAATGAAGGTATCCCGTTTTACTTTAATATATAATCTATTGTATAAGAAATCTCTTGCAAGACCATACTTGAGGTGCTTGGAGGATCCCGAAACCAAAGAAGTACTCCAGGATATACATGAAGGAGACTGCGGCAACCATACTGGGGCAGAGCTTTATTTTCAAAAGTAATGAGAATAGGATATTATTGGCCAACTATGAGAAAGGAAGCTATGGAATATACCCAAAAATGTGATTCATGTCAGAAACATAGCAACACACTGCATCAACCTGCAGAACCATTATATCCTATTACATCCCCATGGTCATTTATAAAATGGGGATGGATAAAGTGGGAAAGCTTCCTAAGGCTCCAGGAGGAAAAGTTTTTATGTTAGCAATGACATATTACTTCTCTAAATGGGTAGAAGCAGAAGCTTTTGTCCAAGTCAGGGACCAAGAAGTGGTATCCTTCATAAAGAGGGATATATTGACAAGATTCAGGATACCGCCCGAGATAAATTGTGATGATGGCTCTTAGTTCATCAGCAAAAGGACTACAAACTTTTGTTAGAGTTGGGGGCATAAAGATGATTACATCAACACCGGTGCATCCTCAAGCCAATGGGCAGGCAGAATCTTCGAACATGATAATTATCAACAATTTGAAAAAGAGATTAGGTGCTAAAAAGGGAAAATGGGTTGAGGAACTACCATTTGTCCTATGGGTAGATAGAATAACTGCAAAAAATGCTACTGGACAAACCCCATTCTCACTAGTATTCGGGGTTGAAGTAGTGATTCCAACTGAAATGGTTATACCTACAGCTAGATCAAATTTATGAAATCCTGAAGCCTTATGCCAAGAGTTGGATACCATTGATGAAATAAGAGACGCAGCAAAATTAAGAATGGCAGCATACCAACATAGGATAGCTAAGTCTTACAACAAGAATATAAGGATAAGAAGATTCCAAGTCGGGGATTGGGTATTGAGAAAGGCATTTCAGAACACAACTAATCCTGCCGATGGAAAACTAGCCCCAAAATGGGAATGACCATATGAGATAGAATCAGAATCAAGAAAGGGAGCATATAGGCTAAAGACGATGGAGTGGGATATGCTACCAAGATCCTGGACCGCCATACACCTCAAACCTTATTACAAGTGAGTTTGGAATTTAAATTCTAACTTAGGACGGTATGGACCCTACCTTATTTAAATTTATTTAATTTATTATTTTTAATTTTTGAAACCTTATACTAACTTAAGCATCGGAGGGGTGTTAGCCAAGCTAACACCTACTCTCACCCCAGTTTGAAGATGTTTTGTAGGGATACATTTCGAGATGATACTCCAGGATATTTACTCAAGATAAAATCGAAAGACTAGATGATTGGCCCCCTCTCTCATGTTTAAGGGTGTTACATCCCTTTTAAGGTTTAAAGGTATTCACCTTTCTCTCGAGTTGAGTTTAAACACTTTTCCTGGAACGCACGTTATCCGGATATAGTTCAAGATGGTGGGACCAGTTCATGTAATAGTGGTTGAAAATTTCATCATTATTGGCTATATTCTGGATTCTTACGGTATATGAGGACTGATCACTCTCTCTCATGTGAAGGGTATTTTCATACTCTCTAAGGTTTAAAGGTTTTCACCTTTCTAAGTCTTGGAGTTTATACACTCCCGCATATAGCGCACGAAAAATGGGTTTATCCCTAGTGAAACACAAGATTTTGGATTATCCCAAGAGTATCTTAAAACACAATCGTGATTCGAATATATTTCTCTTGATGGAAGTAGTTATAAAGCTCGATCACCGAGTGAAGGATTACATAAGCAAAATATATCTTGATGCAACATGTTGATCCTGCACAGACACGGACATCTATGCTAGGCTGAATGTAATAAATGCTGACAATATTTTCTGCTGGGGACATTGCAAATGATCCTAAGGTTTATTACAAACTTTCTACTTAAACCACTCTTGTATGGATTCTTATTTTTTTCTAAGTTTAAAGGCCTTATCTAAATGAATGGGATTCATTAACTATAAAAATCTATATCTTACATAATTTTTTATAAAACATAAGCAATATCCTGACCAGGATATTTAATCTAACTTTTTGAAAACAACATATAACACGGGGATAAGGCTAAGAAATTAGATTAATATCAATGAGTCAAAATGTTACACCCTTGGCTTCGTTTCAAACCGAAACCAATCTATCAAGGGTGTAAGTTGTCCGAAAGCATATTAACATTAACGATTGAAGGCTTCATCCTGAAATACCAGCATCCTTCCACCTCCAATCATTATATTGTTCTAACATCTAAAATGCAGGAAATAAATTGTTCAGCTTGCAGGAAAAGTAAATTGTTTAACAAACATCAACCATCAGAATTTAAAAGTGGGCTCCTGCCTAAGCAACAATATCCATCATTGCCCACTTTGCTACCTGCTACGGGGCAGCACCAACCACACCATCACCGGCTCCAGCTCCACCGACTTCATCAACCTTGCCACCTGCGTCCGCCACTGCCTCGACTACCTTGGAGGACTCGCCAACCTCAACTTTAGCAGGGTGCTCCATAGGGCTGCCTCCGATATCCTTCAGCTTGGCCTCCTAGGCATCGACAGTCCAGGAAGGGCATTCAAGCCTGCTTCCTTGGCCTCATGAGCCATCTTAATCCTGGCCCGGAGAAGCGAAATCACGGCTGAATTTTTGGCATCCCTGAAGGAGACCATCTCCTGCTCATGGTTGACCTAGATAACTGCTAGCTTGAGCTCAGCATCTAGAGTCACCTTCTTCAGCTTATCCTCATAGTGTTAGGCCCTGGTAGATAGCGGTCTTCCTCTGGTCTTCAATGGTTGCCTCTGCTTTCTGCAGCTAGGCTTCCAGAACCTTGACTGCTCCGCAAGCCTCCTCATGGAGAGTTACCAGTCGTCAGACCCTACAAAACAAAGCGCATGTACCAATAAATGTAACTTAACTTGAAGGCAGGTTCGGCATACGTATGTAGGATACAGGATGCAGGATGAGGAAATTCACCTTGTTAAGGGATGTGGTCATGGAATCAATGGACTCCATGAAACCAAGAGTCTTGAAGGAGAAGGCTATGCACAGCAGGCAGATGGACAAGCGCAGTACATAAAGATTTAACTTAAGGAGGTTCGTACGTATGTAGGATACAGATGCAGATGAATTACCTTGTTAAGGATGTGGTCATGGATCATGGACTCCATGAACCAGAGTCTTGAAGAGAAGCTATGGCAGCATGGCAGAGATCAGGACCTTTTCTTCTTGATCTGATGCTTGGACTTCAGGGGAGTTTAGGAGCAGCAGAAGGCTTGGAACTCGTAGCAGCAAAAGGCTCCTTCTTCACCAAGGCAGGTGTGGAGAAGCTATCAAGCTCCTCAAGGCCGAAGACCGCAGGGACCTTGGTGGAATGTGCATGAAAGGGAGTAATTCCAATTCTATCACATAATAATATCTTGATTAACCAAACATATGTAGGAATATTCAAAGCAAATATCCTTACCAGACATGATGGGAGTAGAATGCTGGCTGGAACTTGGATAGCTAAGCAAAAAGGTTATTTCGATCTCCGACAACTTGTAAATGGCCTTAATCGTATCTCTGAATCTGGAGTTAGGGGAGCAAGTTTCATGAAATCTGTTGCACAAAAAACAAGGATATAAGTTCAGGGTGTCACAACAAGATACATTTGGGGATATTCCTAAAACCCTAAATCCTACCCTTAGTCAACCACTCCACCGGGAAATCGCCACCATTGGCAATGGAATCCCTCCTAAGGAAGAAGAACTTGCACTTCCATTCATCCTCGTTCTTGGTGGCTCGGAGTATAAAGGGTTGTTGGAAGTAGAAAACAACAAGAACTGGCTAGATTCGTGCAACCTCAAGCGGTAAACCAAAGGTAAGTCCTCGACGCGAAGATCGGGAACGTGATTGGTTTTGATTGGATCGAGAACTAGTAAGATTCTCCAAACCATAATCCATGCTGAATTTTGAAAATGGGAACCTAAGACCTATGGAGAAGGGAAATGCTAATAAACAAAGCCATTCGCTTGAAGACACATCCGACCGGAGTCTCCGGTCATATGGACGGATGATGGTGCCATCCAGAAAAGCGCCAGAAGACCGGAGAGCAGATATGTCGGCATTGTCGAAACTACAAACTTCCTCCTCATGGTTTTTGAGCAAGTTTTGTACAATAAACGTGGGAGCGGAATCGCCGCTGCGAGATCTTGTATGTTGGGCCATGGAGAAACAGTGATGAAGAAAATGGAATGCAGAAAGATAAATATGAGAGAGAGAGAGAACAATACCTGGAATCTTGTTACAATAAGATAAGAAGAAAGAGATGTAGGGAGAAGACTATCTAATAATGAACATTACCTTGGAAGTTGCACCAAATCACATCAACATCCCACTAAGGATTCTGAACAGTTAAAAATAAATCCGTTGGAACCAGGATATCCAACAGTTATATTTTTGGTGAGAATTGTTATGGGTGGAATTTTGGACCTATATCCCGATAATATATCCTGACTTTATGTTTCTAATTTGACCAGGATATCGAACCAGGATATTGGTAACATCATGTGAAAGTATCTCGGTCGTTACTAATGGTTTGCTTGTATGCTTCAGGTGCAAGGGGCGAACGGTAACAAAGATCAAGTCTACCCGAAGACTCGCTCAAGGTGGTTAGAAGATGGACGTTGATAGCGGAGGAATAGGTCTACAACGGTCATAAGGGGATATTCTCCATATCCCGAAATTATTAGAATATTTTGTTAGGTTTAGAAACTATATAAGGGGGTGCCAGATCACAAGAAAAACACACACAATCTCGTATCTCACTGATCACTTGTTACTCGTACAATCAAACACTCACATTTCACATTTCGCAATCATTGTAACACTTAGAGTTGATCCGAGCACCATCCTGAAGTTGTATCCTGATATTTCAATCAATAAGAAGAACAAAGGCAGCTGGCAGTTGTCAGCTCCCGAGGTTTTGTGCTGGCGTCTAGATAGATCAAGGGCTTTCCTCATATACCCTGTGTCAATTCTTACTTTTATTGTTCATTGCTTGATAATTGATATAGTTTGTTATCTAAAACTATATCCTGATACTGTTTTCTTTATCAATCAACTTAACACATTTTTACAAATCTCTATAGCACACTACCTCACAAACTAAATTTGATCACTTAATTGCTTTGGTAATTTTTGACCAAAACAATCGTAAAGAAGTTAACCGATGCCGATTAAAACCAAATTCCTACCATATTGTACACGAGAATCCAAGAACTTCAATATATGAAAAGGATCTGTGCTGGGCCTATAAATTTATGAACTTGAGTGAAGTGTTCTACATGACAAAAAAAATGTGAAAACCCTAAAATCAGCCTATTCCAAGCAACCCACAACCATACACATTAAAGAGGTAGTGTAAATGAGCTAAGCCACTCGTGAGCGTAAACATGCCTTATATTAATATAACTTTATTATATATACTAATTAAAAATATTTATATAATAAGTTTTTACATATTTAAAATTATGATAAAACAACTAGATACTATTTTTTTATCATAGTTATAAATATATAGGTAAAAGAGTTGTATATATATATATATATATATGAAACTTATAGAAAAATAAACAAGTTAAGCTGCAAAACACTCAAGCTTTAAAGTTAGGCCTCGAACCAAACTTAATCTTAAACAAGCTCGGGCTCAAGAACGAGCTCGAAAACTACTAGAGCTAAAACCAAAAGCCCAATTACACACCATCCAAAATTCAAATCTACAAGCCCCCAACTCTCCAAAACGTGCTCTACACAATACTAGAGATGGGCATAATCGGGTTTTATTATTACCCGGAACCGGTTCCAACCCGGAACCGGTTTTGCTTGGATGTCATTGGAACCGGGTATGGTGTGGAACCGGGTACGGTTCCTACCCGGGTTCACACCCAAGAATATGGAACCGTGTAGAACCGGGTACGGGTATTATGGAACTCGGGTATGGTACGGAACCGGTTCCTGATAGTGTTCAGAACGGTTCCTGACAGTAAAAACCTGACTTTTACTGTTCAGAACCGGTTCCTGACAGTAAAAACCTGACTTTTACTGTTCAGAACCGGTTCCTGATAAAATGTTACCTGTGGAACCGGTTCCTGATTAAAAATCGTTTTTTTTATATAAACCCCTTCCTACTTACCGGTTCCTGATAAATGTTATCGTTGGTGTTTTAATAAAGTTTGTGTAATGTTTCTTTCTATTGTGTTTGTTATGTTTGATTTTTATTATTAGTTACATTGATAAATAAAAATAGTAACAATAATCGGTTAAAATTAAAAAACAAATTAATCGGTTACAATATATAAAAAAAATTAACCGGTTACAAAAAAAAAATTACTCAGAACCGGTTCTAGTAAGATTTTATTTCTTTGATCGTTTACTAGCGGCAGGTGCAACACTTTCCGATGAGTTTCTCTTAGGTGCGGGTACCTCGGTACAATCGTCGTCCGAATCGTTAGTCTCCACTTCTTCGTCCTCCTCTTCGTAAACAATTTTATGCTCTAACTCAACTTCATCTTCTAGACTAGTTTTATGTTGAACACGATCAACGGCATCCAAATGGTCCTTTAAGCATATTGCCATCTCTAGCATTCCGGAGTTAGTCTTGTTCTTCTAATTGACAAAACCCTGCCACTAAGAGAAAACACACTTTCCGAAGCTACCGTGGAAGCTTGGACCGTTAGTATATCACGAGCCATGGTGGCTAGAATCGGGTTATTCGGATTCTTTCGATTTCCACCATGCCAAAACATCAAATTTCCTATACTCCTCGGTGGTCATAGTAAGCGAATACGGATTTTTTTTATATCTCCCAAGTTCACTTGTTGGTTCACTACCCCTTTGTTGTCTAGCGGTCTCGTCTCTAACGACATTCAACATGGTTATATATAGAATCGGTTCCAACGGTCAGGAACCGGTTCCAACGGTAACATTTTAACGGCTATAACCGGTTACAACGGTAACATTTTAACGGCTATAACCGGTTCCAACGGTAACATTATAACGGTCAGGAACCGGTTCCAACGGTAGGAACCGTAGGTACGGGTAGGAACCGGTTACTACCCGATTCAAATGGTAAAATTGTGGAACCGGGTTGGAACCAACGGGAATTTGAACCCGGAACCGGTTCTACTTAATGTCGGGTAGGAACTGGAACCGGTTCCAGTTCGGTTCTACCGGTTCGGGTTCGGAACCGGTTTTTATGCCCATCTCTACACAATACTAGATCCTTTTGTAACCGAGCATTGCTATCCTACGCCTAACTAGTTACACGCTTTCCATGCGCCATGTCTCCCACACATAGACCGCACACACCGTCGTTTCTCTCTTATTTACTCATCCAACATACAAACCAACCATCAAAATACAATCTTTTTACCTTCAATCTCGTCTTTTTGATCGGTTTCTTCGTAATCTTTCATACCCACATCAATCAAGATTCTCCCCACACAATTGTTCAATATAAGGTTTAATCTTTATCCCTTTGGTGTTCTTGATTCTACTTACATTTGTGCATTCATGTTGTGTGGTTCTGATTGTCTTTCTTGATTAAAGTTTGTGTGTTTAATTCCGATCGTTCTTGGTTGATGTGTAAATTGATCTAGAAATGATTTCTTGTAGTTTTTAGATGGTTTCTGCAAGTGATTTTGAAACCGGAAGTTGTTGGATGATTTGGGTGTGGTTGAATAATATTTTTGTGAAGCAAGATTGACCCTTTTTGTTTTCTCTGGTGGAATTAAGTTTAAATGACTAAATATGCAGTTGGGTTTTTTGATTTTTTGAAAATAGATGGTTTTTTTTACAGATTGAAGATCAGTTGTTTTTGATGCTTGGTTTGTGGATTTATAAATGATTTTGTTCCTGAGGGCTGTGTGTTTGATTTTCTGTTTGTGTGAATATGCTTTAATGATCATCATCAGTGTGTTGTGTATAGAATTGTAGGTTCATATTATCTGTAATGATGATTTTGTTTAAGTGTTTAACTTTCTTGTTCCTTGTTATTTTGATTTCATGTTTATTAATTTCAGAATTTTTTTATATCAATTTCCATCTTCTGTTTGAATCGAAACTTGAAAGTCTCATTTGAGTTATTGTTTGTATAGATGCAGTTTTTAGCTTCGATATGGTAGGATTCTATATATCACGTGATAAGTATCGTTTTTATTATTGAAATACTACATTATGATGTCTATGAAACTATGAAAGATCAAAGTATTCAATAGAATTCATTGGGTTGGATCGTCTAACTTGTTATGGAGATTTGAAACTAGCATTATGCTCTTGAATATTATAAAAGTGATCTCAATATTAAAGGTCTACAAGTAATAGTGAATTTCAATATTAAAGGTCTGCAAGGATAAATTAAGAGTGATTGGTGGAAGATAATGATTTGCAGATGGTATTTCAAAACGTTCTAACAACATTTTCCTTTAAAAGATTTTTATGAAAGCTTTTCGAGGTTGGAGCATATATAATAGTATCAATCATTGCTTATATCTAGGGATAATTTGATGTTTCACGTTCTTTTGTATAATCAATCATTAAGTTGCTTAAAAAGTTGTTTGATGCCGTTTTGTAGATACGCTATCTAACGCTTTTTGAGGCGGAGAGTATCCACTCGTGCATGGAAAAAGATGCCGGATTTGAGACGTGGAGTTCGCCAGTCTAAAAAACTCATTAACGTTGATAACGCTGACGTAATTGCAGTCCCCACTGCTCGTCGTGGAACCCACAGAGGTAAAGCTCAGGTACCAAAAGCACCAATGCCGAGGCCAGCTGGCAGAGGCCGAGGGGGTAGAGCTATGGTTAATCAAAATAATAATGTTGAACTTATCGGTGGACGTGGGCCCCAGCTGAATTTGGATGTCGCACTGCGTGATCAATTGGTTGTCGGTAATGTTGCTGAAAATTTGGTTGCTGATTGTGAAGAGGAAGGAAGCACGAGCCCGGTCCCCCAAAGGGTATTGTTTTCTTGCTTTATTTTTATTTCTGTTTATATTTGATCTCATTAAATAGGGTGGCAAAATGGGCACAAAGCGAGTAACGGGTCAAAATGGGTTGGATTGAGTTGACTCGCAAATTTCTTTTGTCCATTTTCTTTTTGCGTTTTTTTTTCACTATAAATGTTAATGTGTTAAATATGATAACAAAATCTGTACTATTGTCATAATAATCTGATTGTTTGAATGTGATAATTTGTGAGGTTGTATGCATTAAAGATACACTTTGGTTCACTTTTTTAGCTAATAAAGTAAATTTTTATGAGCCACATGAGACGAAACGTAACCTAAATCGACCCGTTTTATGTAGCTATTTCTTGATGTGATAAGATTAGTGTGGTTTCTTGTTTAATGATATGCTTGATATGGATTATCATTCGTTCTTTATGTATACAATTGTTCTTCAAATGCTTTTAAAGTATAATTTTTTGGTAATTTTATAGAGGTGGCAATATAACTCCATGTATCCCTTTATAATCATGAATATGGGAACGGGTCAATTCAGGTTGTGTTATTTAATAGCACGTCCAATATAAAGAAATGGCTATAATTGGAACAGATCCAATGGGTCAGTATTCACCTAGCATGTATTCAAATCTCTACCATACTAAGAAAATTATTGAAAAGAATTTACCTTATTAATAAACAATATAGAATTTATCTATAAACTAACAATATAGTTTTTTTGTAATCATAAATAATATATTTCTTTTATTCTTTCAGGTGCAGGTTGGCAATTCTCCTACATACATGCTAGAAAGAAAGTTAGGTAAAGGAGGCTTCGGTCAAGTTTATGTTGGTAGAAGGGTGACAGGTGGCTCAGGAAACACGGGCCCCGATGCTCTCGAGGTACATTGTTATATTTTTCAACACCGCAAATTTCTCTTTTTTTGTTTTTGAATTTGTTATTACTATCAGGTGCTTTTTTAGTTTTGTTTAAATATAATGTGTATTGGCATGAGTGTAGGTTGCTGTGAAATTGGAGCATCGGAATGGAAAGGGATGTAATTATGGTCCTCCTTACGAGTGGCAAGTTTATAGGTAAGTAACGTTCTTATCAGAGGTGCAAATTGAGCGGGTTGGGTAACAGGTCAAAACGGGTATTTTTTATTGGATTTGCCGAAACACCTGGGTCTTAAATTTTTAAGAATATAGTACATGGATGGTCCCTGTGGTTTATCAAAATTTTGAATTTGGTCCTACTTTTCCAAAAGTACACGAATGGTCCCTGTGGTTTGCACTTTGCAGCGCATTTAGTCCCTGTGGTTTTCACTTTGTAACGCATTTAGTCCCCATCCAACAAAATTTAAAGGTTTTAGCAGGTCCAAGTTGGGGACTAGATGCATTACAAAGTGCAAACCACAGGGACTAAATGCGTTACAGAGTACAAACCACAGGGATCATCCGTGTACTTTTGGAAAGCTGGGGACCAAATCCAAAATTTTGATGAACCACGGGGACTATTTGTATACTTTATCCAATTAGTGATAACAAGATCTTTTTAGTAAATTGTACACTCGGGGTGACTTTCGACCTGTTTAACCCATCCGGCCCATTTCCTATAATCTAATATTTTTAATTTACCCATTTGACCCGTTATCAATAAAACATAACCCAAATGGGTCAACGTCAAAATCCCCACATCTAGTTTTTATGTTACAATTCTTGGACCCTATTTGGTACAAGAAACACTCACATCTTTTTTATATGTTTATGCTCGTAAAGTGCTCTCAATGGTTGTTATGGACTTCCAATGGTCTATTACAAAGGCTGCCACGGAGACTATTATATCCTCGTGAGTTCTCCTTTTTTGCATTTTTTATCTTTTTGTATTCTCTAAATTCCTCTGAAACTTACCTGTTTTTTGGTTTTAGGTTATGGACAAGCTAGGCCCGAGTTTGTGGGATGTTTGGAACTCTAGCAACCAAACGTATGATAAAGTTTACTTTTTTTTAAAAAAAGTTTTCTTGAAGTATTTTGTGTCTATGTGATTGCACATAATATATATATATTTTATTCTCTTGGCAGTCTCCCAGAAGAAATGGTTGCTTGTATAGCAGTGGAATCTTTATCAATATTAGAGCAGTTTCACTTAAGAGGGTACATCCAAATAACTTTCTCCCACTTATCTTTTCACGGGTCAAATGTGTAAAAACAGAGTTTGCTTACAAGGACATGCATTTTTTTTATATAATAAAAATAGTAATTATTTTTTGTACACTAATTATTTAGAGAAGAATGTAGAAGTTTGAACAAAATGTATTTTTTGTATCCTATTAAATTAATAAAAAAAATAGTAATTAAGTTCTGCTTAATATTTTTTTTATGGTATGTGGATCTTATTTCTTTTTTTCTCTCTCAGTTTTGTCCATGGAGACATAAAGCCGGAAAATTTCTTACTTGGTCCACCTGGGACAGCCAACGAGAAAAAGTTATATTTGGTCGATCTTGGTTTAGGTATATATATATATATAAATATATAATATCTGTTATTTCATGTAAATTTGGTGTTTTAGACATGTTAGAAGAAGGTTATAAGTACCCATTTAAAAACATATTACAGCTTCAAAGTGGAGGGATACGTCTTCGGGTAATCATGTTGATTATGACCAAAAGCCTGATGTTTTCAGGTAATTTTCATACCTATTTGATCCAAGTATTAGTAAGTAATATATATGTTATGGAAATTAAAGTATCACGTTTATGATGCTAGTCGTTTTAAATGACTTTCTTTTTTCTCAATCTGTATTTAAAATCCTAGAGTGAAGTACACGGATGGTCCCTCTGGTTAACTAAAATTTTGGATTTAGCCCCTAGTTTTTTAAAAGTACATGAATGGTCCTTGCGATTTGCCTTTTTTAACATATGTAGTTCCCAACTTTTACCAAAGGTACATAGATGGTCCCTGCCATATGCACTTTGTAACGCATTTAGTCCCCAACATTTAGTGACTAAATGCGGTACAAAGTTCATACGACAGGGACCATCCGTGTACTTTTGATGAAAGTTGGGGACTAAATACGTTAAAGTGCAAACCGCAAGGACCATTCGTGTACTTTTAAAAAACTAAGAACTAAATCCAAAATTTTGGTTAACCAGAGGGACCATTCGTGTACTTTACTCAAAATCCTACTTGGCATGCCTAAGTGGTTGCTATTCGTAGCAATATCATTTTTATTTTTTTGCTTCATATATGGTGTGTTTTTATATTTTTAGTTGTTTTTTTATATGATAAGCGTTGCATGCTTTTATAGGGGAACAGTACGTTACGCAAGTGTACATGCTCATTTAGGAAGGACGGGAAGCCGAAGAGATGACCTTGAGTCGTTAGCATATACGTTAATATTTCTCCTTAAAGGAAAACTTCCTTGGCAAGGTTTCACTGTGAGTTAAACTTTCAACCTTTATAGCCCTAATTAATTTGTAACGATTAAAAAAATTCGCGGTTATTAGTTTAAGGGGGCGTTTGGATTTTCTTGCTAAAATCTAGTTATCTGATTATAATGATTTTGCTAAATAATTATCAACTTACTTACTGAAGGGGTGGTCTAAACGTGTTCCGTCGTAAATTGGTCGTGTTCAAGTTGGGTTGCAGATGTGTCGGCCCACCAAACCGTATAAAATTAAAATCGTTAATTTATTAGTTCATCCACCATCAGGTTTACAACTGACCAACCCGTTTGGCCACTTAAGCATGTCCAAGTTAGGGTTGAGTGTTTTACAACACGGATAATTAACAGATTGTGTTTGGGTTAGGTGATACTAACCCGACACGAAAAAAAACAGGTTTGGGCCAACTAACAGACCCGTTAAAAATACGAGTCTGGTTCAGGTTGACCTGTATTAAAAACAGGTCGGGTTCCGGTTAACCTGTCTTAACTATTTAGAAAAAAAAAGCCTTCGTTTTTGTTTTTCCGATTTCCATTTCCATTTTACATGGTTAGTCATAATGGTGTTAGTTTTGGCACACTATATAATCTACTTGTCACACTCATACTCACCATTAAACATGAATGACACATTTAATTGTTTAAAAATACGGGTCAAACAGGTCATGTGTAGGGTTGAAATCTTTGACACAAATAATAATACGGGTCGGGTTTAGGTTGCACATTTCAAATCGACATGATTGTTTATTTACAGCCGTCTATTTGACTACGAATCACTTTTAAAATTATCTATTTACGCCTTCTTTTAACATCATTTGAACCATTTTATAAACCATCTATTTTTTCTGGTCAAATTACCTACTAGTTTTTTAAATAATCACAATCGGGAAAATAAACATTTGATTTTTATCGTCAAATTTAAAAGCAGAAGCACTTTTAACACTTTTTTCTACTGTCTGTTTAATTACATTATTATATGGTTATAATATTCACCCCCTCCCTCTTAAGGGCTTAATGTTGGAATCAACAGTTTCTTGAAAAATTATAGAGAATATTTTTTTATTAATATATATTTTTGTATGGCAGGGTGATAACAAAGGGTTCCTTGTGTGTAAAAAGAAGATGGCAACGTCTCCCGATAATCTTTGTTATTTTTGTCCGTCACCTTTCAAACAGTTTCTTGAAATGGTGACAAATATGCGATTTGATGAAGAACCTAATTACTCAAAGCTTATTGCATTGTTCGAAAATTGCCTTGTTTCTAGTGCATCTTTACGCCCAATAAGAATAGATGGTGCCCTAAAGGTTCGTTTTTTATTACCGAATTGTGTAATAGTAATTGATGATTTCAATTACAGGTGTCAAAATGGGTGGTTTGAGCAGGTTGGGTACATGTCAAACAGGGGTCGAGTCGAACTGTCGAAGAACAAGTTCTTTTATACGGGTCAAAATGAGTCGCATTGGGTTGACTTAAAACACTTTTTATGAGCAACTAGTGTGTCTATACGAGTTAAATAAATAAATGATTTCGGGGGTTTTAATGCAGTAAAATTACTGTTGAAGTATTCTTTGTTTTATTAATAATTAGCGTGTAAACATGATTAAAATCTTATATTTTAATAACAACATTTTATTGAATAAAAAGATTTACGAGGTGTTTTATGCACTATAAATACAGTTTGGGAGACTTTCAACCTGTTTGTCCATTTTTTCTTTTTTTGCTTATAGAAGTTCCTTTTATAAGAATAAATAGTGTGAATTTGATTACAATTTTTATTGTTTTGATAATAATATCTTTTTTTCATAAAATAAGTTATAAGGTGTTTTATGCATTAAAAGTTGCAATTTAGGCTACTTTCTACCCATTTGGCCCTTTTTAATTTTTTAATGAACAAGTAGTGGTTCAATATGATTACAAGTTTTTATCATTTGAATAAGTTTTAAGTTTCTAGAGTTGTTTTATACATTTATTCATTGAAATTACAGTTTGGTCGACTTTTGACCATTGACACATTTGACCCTTATTATAGCTAAACAGTTTTATTTCACTCATTTGGTCGGTCACGACCCAGATTAAGTGAACGGATCAAATCGCACCCTTAATTCTAATATACGGGCCGTATAATTAATTTGTTTGTGTTTTAGGTGGGACAAAAGCGGGGAAGGATGATTAGTAATTTGGAAGACACTCAGCCTAGGAAGAAACTTCGGCTCGGGACTCCAACAAATCAGTGGATAACTGTTTATACATCGAGAACACCAATGAAACAAAGGTATGAGTTTGATTGGTTGACATAAATATCGAGTATTCTCAAATTACTTTTTCTTTTAAAAAAATTTGTGAAATATTTGTTGGCTTTTTTTATAAAATGTTTGTATTTACAACTAAAATGTCATCCCTACTTCATTTAATCAAGTCTATAATTAAGTAAAGGGTTAAACATTCTAATAGCTGCGAACATATTTGACCTTTTTAATTAATGTTATTCACATAAATCTAACCTTTTAATCTATTTTTATGTTTCTCCAAAGTTTTTATTAGGACATTTTCTTTTATATTACTTTGAAAATCATTTAGTTTTTATGTTAAATTTTGTTATTTCTTCTAAGCAATGGATAAATTATTTCATAGATAAATAAACATGTTCACAGAATAAAATTAATATATAACATAAAAAAAGTGATTTTTTGGGTTATTCGGTTCGGTTCAATTTTTTCAGTTTTCATAAAATGCAAAACCGAACCATAATTTTTGGTTCGTTTTTTTGTGCGGTTTGGTTTCGTTTCGGTTTTCTGCTCACTGCTAGCTATACTATTCTTATCCTATATTTAAATTCTAGGTATCATTACAATGTTACGGATGCAAGACTACATCAGCACGTAGAACAAGGGAAGCACGATGGGATCTACATTAGCTCTGTAGCATCAGCCAAGAATTTTTGGGCAGTCATTATGGATGCGGGGACAGGGTTCACTTCACAAGTTCACGAAATTTCCCCTGTTTTTTTACGCAAGGTAATGATTGTACTTTATAGCTTTCACCAAAGGGTAAATTTTTATATGATTCGGGTTGGCCAATGGCATGGCATTTTGATAAAAGTTTATACTCCCTCTGTCTCGGAGTTATTGCCCACATTTTTTTTATTTGTCTTAGAGTAGTTGTCCAATTTAATAAAAGGGTAAATTGCAGGTTTCGTTCTTTATGTTTATACCAAATTGCAGTGGATGCCCTTTACCTTTTGAAATTACAAGAATCATCCTTTCAAGTATTAAAACCCTTACAAGAATCATACCAAATTGCAGTTAAAATTTTCAAGTCTGGTCAGATAAGGGTAATTTAGTCTTTTACCAATCTAATTAAAAATAGTTTTATAAATAAAACAAAAACAAAATTAAAAAAACTTAATATATATAATATCTATTTCTGTTTCTCTATCCACCATCAACACCCCACCATACACCCACCACCGACAACCACCACCACCTTTAATACGTGAAGGATGATTCTTGTAATTTCGAAAGGTAAAGGACACTCACTGAAATATGGTATAAACATAAAGGACGAAAAGTGTAATTTACCCTTAACAAGTAAATGGGTCAAAAATTTTTATACGCAACTAGTGTGCAAGTATGACTATATATCCAATACAATCTCAATAACAATCTAATTTCTTATATAGCTATGCAGTGAATATCGGAGTCGGTTATCGGTCCCCATGTAAAAGTCGGTGTCAAATGTTGGTCAGAATATCGGTACCAATATCATCGGTGGTATTGACCGATATTTGACCAATATATCACCGATTTTCCTGATATCATTACCTTTCTTCTTAGTTCTACCATTCGTTTTTCTTCTTATTGGTGTTTAAGTCTTTATTGTTAATTGTTAGTGTTAAATGTTAGTGTTTTAAGTCTTTATCAATTCCTACTTGCTACAATTGTTAGTGTTTTGCAAGTTGCAAAAGGTTGATTTGTTAAAGGTAGGAGAGTATATTGAATTGTTAGTGTTAAACTGCTATATATAAAAATCCTGCATGCTATTAAACTTACCGATATCCCACCACAATAACATATATCTCAAATTCGGTTCTTACCGATATCCGATTTTTTACCGCACTAACTGCATAGTTTTTGAGGCGTTATGCATTAAAGATACACTTTGGGTGACTTTCGAGTTACGACTTCAACCCATTTATGTTGCTTTTGCGGCAACCCCCACCCCTTTGATGTTACCATTTGATCTTTAGATCCAATATATAACCAGTTGCTTTGCCCCCTCTATTTAGGAATGGATAATGGAACAATGGGAGAAGAATTATTACATTACGTCACTAGCGGGTACCCAAAACGGTAGTGCCTTGGTTGTAATGTCCAGGGGTAAGTTCGTTTATTAATTTTTTTTCGGTGTATTCGGAATTAAAGTTTAGCCAAGTTTCAAGAATTTGAATTTTCAGAAATACCCACTTACTTTTTTTTTTGTTTACTTGTTAGGGACCCCGTATACGCAACAATCATACAAAGTAAGTGATGTATTTCCGTTCAAATGGATCAACAAGAAATGGAAGGAGGGCTTTCTGGTCACTTCAATGGCCACTGCAGGGAATAAATGGGGCATCGTGATGTCTCGTGATTCAAGCTATACAAATCAGGTATTATTTTTCACTTAAATACATATTATTCAATACTTTATCATTATGATCGTCAAATTTCTAAAGTACCCATTAGTAGTTATAGATTACGAGGATTTGATGGACCTCCGGTCAATCCCATTAAGGGGTGCGTTTAGATTATTATGACATGAAAACTTTCCAAAAGTAAAGAAGCTTTCTGGACCTCACATAATCAGTTGGTTAATATTAAAGATAATTAACTAAGTTTTACATTTATTTCAACCCCGGTTGTTGATGCACTTTTTTGTCCATTGTACGAATAGGCTAGATCAAGTCCATAAATAGGCAGTGTCATTCGTTTGAAAGTTTTTGAAAAGGTTTTAGAGAGAGGAGAAATCACACATGATTTCTTCCCGTGCTTAACGATGTAAACTCTTTCGGTATGAATAGAATTTGTGCCGATTCGTTCTAATCATGTTTATTTCTATCGAATTGAGTTAATTAACTTTCGTCTTGAACGTATCTAAACACTAATCATTAGGATTTCGATCCCTAACACGTTTTTTCACGGGTTATACAAATCTGACTATTTTGGTAGTATATAATAAGAATATCTTCAAAATAAAATCGGTTTTCGCTCGACACAAAAAAAAAGCTGATTAAGCTGCAATAACCACTCTCTAGACACTCAATAAAACATCCTTTGACATATTGGGATGAATCCAATGGGTGTTTTGGTAAATTATAACTTGGAAAATTTTAAAAAGTTAAAAACTTTACAAGTGGAAGATTTAGTGAAAGGTTGATTTAGCAATTTGTTTAATCGTTATCAAATAAATAAGGTGATAGAACCCAAAATCAAAAACACTAACTGATAGATTTTATTATAAACTGAATACGACAAGATAGAAGACCCGATTCGAGATGGGTTAATCTCCAAGAACAAAGGTATAGATAATAATCATCGACATCCTCCCCAAAAACTAGAACAAAGATATAAATTAAGCAATAATAACTGGCTCTGAACTTCAGCTCCCATTTACTCATGAGTTTCCCTTTTCAATAACTGCTTTGACCCATTAATAAGTCTGACCCTAATACCCACCAGTATAGGAATCGGTTTGTATCATAACGGGTTTTAAAAACATAGTTAAAAGTGAAATAATCAAACTTTTTTGGTCTTGTATGATAAGAATATCTTCAAATGAAAATCGGTTTTTGCTCGACACAAAAAAACTGATTAAGCTACAATAACATTGACATTTTGTGATGAATCCAAGGGGTGTTTTGTTAATTATAACATGAATTTTTTACTTTTCAAAAACAAGCTAAACTTTACATGTGGAAGATTTGGTGAAAGGATGATTTAGCAATTTGTTTAACCATTATCAAATAAATAACATGTTCTAAAAACATAGTTGAAAAGTGAAAATATCAAACTTATATATGTTCATTTTTTTTAAATAACTCAATAATATGTAATAGCTAATAAGGGGGCACATTACTACTTTTACCTGTTAAGTCATTACATAATCGAAACTAAAAAAACTTAATCTGATGTTTGAATTTTGCAGGTGGTGGAACTTGATTTTCTGTATCCTAGTGAAGGAATTCATAAGAGATGGGAAAACGGTTACCGGATTACATCAGCGCCGCCAACGAGGATCAAGCGGCTTTCATTCTTAGTGCATCAAAAAGGAGATCGCAAGATCTTGCTCAAGAAACACTCAGAACGACAGATTTTCCTTCTACCCATGTTAAGGTATTATTATTTTCATATTGTTCCTATTTCTCAAAATGGCATCTTGCCAATATTTGTTAAATTATGTTTTGCATTTGTGTTTCTTTCGTTATCTTATCTATGATACCATCAATATTTGGATTTACTTATTTTATGATTCTTTGTTCATTAACAGGAAAAATGGGCAAAGAATTTGTACATAGCATCCATATGTTATGGAAGAACTATGTCTTGAAGCTCACAAGTTTTTATTGGTATGTATACTTTGCATTATGAAACTAATTATTTAACTGTTGTGCCTTTAAGTCACAGCAATCAGTTAATATTCGGATAATAGTTATTTGAATTATGATTATCTGATTATTTAAAGGCCAAATAATCGGTTTCATTCCCGATTTTACCAAATTTGTTATCAAAGCCAATCACACGCCACCACGTGTCAGCCTCTTCTACAACTTTAATTCCTCAACTTTACTAATAACATGTTTAGCCCCTCTACTTTAATAATGTTTTCAAATTTATTTGTTTCCATTTTTAACTTTACTGACTAATATGTACTAATATACATGTTTAGTCCCCCCCCCTACTTTAATAAGGTTTTCAAATTCCTTTGTTTTTCTTTTTTTAACTTTACTAATATACACTTTATTTTATTTTTTTGTTCTACGTTTTGACATTAGTTTTTGTAACGTCATTTAATGTTCTTTTCCCATTGTTTTACGTTATCTCTTTCTAGTTGGTATATAATCAAATTCTCGCTGCAACGCACGGGGTTAAAATACTAGTATTCGTTGTTAAATCAGTTCCATAATGCACATCCGTATGGATTATATATTGCAATATGGGGTATCTAAAAAGAGCTAACTTTGTTCTCGGGTATGTTATTCTTGTGCGTTTTTCTTTTGCAGGGTGGTCGTTGACTGCATAGAGAATCAGCGTTATGCCCTTTGGAGAAGAGTATGCAAAATCTGCTCAAAATGATGTTGTTTAGCCTCCCCGCCACCATTTTTCTCGAAAAATGGGTGACTAGAAATGTCGAAAAGATATCCAACTTTTCTAAACCGTTCGTTCACAAAACGAGCCAAGTAACTTATAAAAATCTTGGTATTGAACAAAGAAAAAGTTTCTTTTGTGGCATCCCTGCCTTGGGTTTGGTGGTGTTTTGTAGTGGTGTTGGTGTATATCTGATAAACTAATGTCTAAATATGAGATGCTTAATGGTTTGAACCAGTCAGGTTTTGGGAAACTGTAAGGTGAACTTTAATTCATAAAAAAAAGAAAAAGAAAAAGATTTAGAAAAGGTGAGTTATTATATTATTCTTGCTGAGTTGATTTTTTTTTGTTGTGAAATTTTCACCATGGTTTTGATTTTTTGCCATTGTGTTGGGTAATTAATCAAAACAGGTAAATTTTATTTATGGGTAAATATTCTATTTAATTTATCAAATTTAGAATATTTATATCATTATAATTTTTATTTGAATGTGCTAAAAAGCTATGCTTATTAGGGTTATATTTTGAAATTTATGAATTAGGTTTATTTTATTTGAATGTGCTAATAAGCTTGGGGTTTATATTTTAGAATTTTCTGAATTTAATTTAATAAATATATAAAAAAGTAAAGTATCACAGATTCCCAGATTATTAAACATGCTAAAAACATTGTTGTAAAATCAACTTTTTGGCATAGTTGTCAAAGGCCAAGATGTACTCGCACAAGGGGCGAGCTTTGGGCTTAGGAGTAAAACGTTTAGAAAGTAAGGGCATAAGGGGCGAGCCTTGGGCCTAGGAGTAAAACGTTTAGAAAGTAAGGGCTCAAGATAGGCATAAATATGCCATTTTTAGAGATTCTAGATATTGTTTAGACTTGTTATGGCTAACTTAAGAAAGTTTAGACTTGTTCTAAAGTAACTCAAAAATCATAATAATAAAACAAAAAAAGAATGAAAAGAGAAATTAGGAAAATAGAAAAAACACTCAACCAAATAGAAACAAAACTCAATTGTTGCATGTATATATATATAGTAGTAATAAATAAACACAATTCATTTAAAAAATTACAGAGAATGCACCATTTTGTAGTTTTTTAATAAACACAGTTCACTAAAAAAATTTGTGGAGAATGCACCATTGTACCATACTAGAGCCTAGTTGATCTCTAGTGTATGATAAATTACTTCTAATTATTCATCAAAACAAAGACCAATATAAATACCTATTTCAAAAGTTTGCTTTTATTTATTTTTTTCTTCTCTCATTTATAGCGTGTCTCCCTTCCATTCTTCCTCACTCAGTTGCAACACCAACGCATTTGGCAGGATCTCGCCAGAGCGCCTGAAGGTCACAAGGCACTTTACCTACGCCTAGGGGTGTTCAACGGTGTTGTTTATGGTTAATTTGGTTAATACGGTTCGGTTAGTTCGGTTTTTAATTTTTTGAGGTCATAACAAAACACCAAACCAAACCGAAACGAATTTTGGCAACTACAAGCGAACCGCATAACTGAAATTGAATTCGGTTTGGTTTTTGGTTAAAACCGAACTCAACTAGATTAAGCGAATTCAACCAAATTAATTTTTCTCTTGTTTGGTGGAACATATACTTGTTTATACACAACTACAAACGCATCATTTAATACAATATTAGAACATACTTATACCAAAAGTTTAAAAAAAACCCAAAACATACGCAACCTAAAGTAGTCTAAAACAAAAGGACCGAATTTAAACGAGTCTAAAACAGAAGTAAACGTTCAAATAGTTGAATAGTCTAGGGTTTTAAGTTAACAACGTGATACGTGAGAAGCTAGGAGATGATTTGGGCTATAAGTTTTAGACACTATAATTCTGTATTTAGGTGGATGGATTTGGGTCTTGAGTTGGGCTATTAAATTAAACACATATATATATGAGTTAACAACCATGATTTTTGGTTATTTTTCAGAAGTTCGGTATTTGCAATGGTGGGATATCGCACTAAATCAATTGCTTATTTTAGTAGTTTTATTTCTTTCTTTTTTTAATCTTGTAATATAAGATGGTCATATAACCTATATGTTTATCTATCAATAATCTTTTATGCATTATATAAAGGTATATTATGTGATTCTTTACATAGAAGAACTCAATTCAGCCATTCATTTCTTAATTAGTCCTAAACAAACAAATGGTATAACTATAAAGGAGTATATGGTTTAGCTCTTTAACTAATGAATTTCTCTCCTCACTCATGTATCGCCACATATGTAGATCCAAAAATTTATCACGTGTATGTGATCTCCGCATCAGCAACACCCACAAGCTTCATCAAACTTTTTCAAGCAATGCATTCATCTCAGTATTAGCAGCTAATACACACCCTTTAATCCTACTTCTGAATCTACACAATTATAATTGTGAGCTGCTCAGGTTGATGTTGAAATGTTTTAGTTTCGAGTTTGGATATTGATCAAGGTGTATAGGTGGTTAAATGCATGATTGGCAAAGTACAAGCTCTTAGGGTCCTCGGAAAATATACACACACACACTTATATATATATATATATATGTGTGTGTGTGTGTGTGTGGGCATGATCTAGGGAAAACACCCCTAAGTATGAAAACGGTAAGAACGTTTCACAGTCGTTCGATCAAAACAATCTACGACTAAAATGATACGGTGACGTTTTTGTAAATATCAATGACTTTCGAAAGAGCGCGAGCTTCATTAAGGGTAAAAAGGTAATTGCGCATATACATAACCTTACAAACAACACCGAAACATATAAGCTTCCCACAAAACCTCCCCAACTCCTACGGAAAACCCTAGATTAACGCGAAGACCTATATTATGGTGTCTGAAGATCAATCACGATCCAAAAGTAGAAAACAAAGTGAGTTAACTGGGCTGTAGATTATACTAGTTGTTTGACGTTATTGGCGTTTTAATTTCAACAATATGTGTGTAGTAAAGGAAACCATAAAGTCACCTCATCGTAAACGCCAAAGAACTGACAACAAATGAAGAAGCAACATCAAAAAAGGTTATAACCATTGCATTTTGTGTCATTTAAAACGCCAACATATGATTACTATGAAGCTTGTACATGTTAACTGTCGATTGTGTGTTTGTAAACGCCATATAAAGGCTAACTTTGAAATATATATGACCAAAATTGCCAACTACTGCTATGATGTATTGTATAAATTTTGAACGCCATATAGGATGTGTTATGGAACAATGAACTGAATAAGCAGATGAAAACATAAGCCATAAGCAGATAACTTTGCTATTTGTACATGTAAACTATGAAAACGCCATATAAAGTCAATGTAAATATGTTTGTGAAAATGCCAATGAATTTTATCTTGTTATTAGGCATAGATCGTTTGAAAGTCAAGATAAAGATGCACACTGATAGGGACCAAAACGTAAAGAAAAAAAGGCTTTGAGCTAGGATGTTAAGGTTCAAGAAGAACCTTATTATCAATTCAATGGGCTAGAGTTTTATTAAGAGCGAAACATACAAACTTGACTAGTTGATTTGTCATTTTAATGCGTATCAAATACAAACAATACAAAACATGGGATTTGGTGTTGCCCTGAAAATGAAGATAGACAATATACCAACAATGCCTGGGTACTGGCTCGTGGAAAATTACAATGCAGAAACAAACAATTTAAACGTCAACAACCATACGATACATAGCAATGCGGAGTTGATACACTCTTTAACGGGTAGACCAAATGGAAACGTTGTCGTAATGGCCAAAAGATCATCAAAGAACGACAAATAGTGGCTGAATGGAGATGACAGTTTATAGGGACAGTCTGGATTAAAAGACCCGGTGTGAAGGCATACTTTGATGACATTTTACCTAAGATGAATGATTACAGGAGAAACTTATGTCTAAATTTCCTTATTGCATTCTTCACTATCATTGGGCATTAAAGTGATATTAAACCAAATGAGGTGGTGTGATTATCTGATTGACTCTTTACAACAAGCAAAAAGTGCATGGACGCCATTAAAACATTTCACATGGCCATTGACCATACTTGCGGTATGAAATAATTTTATACAATATAGTTTGCTCAATAAAAAACTTGAAAAATAACATATTTTGATTACAACTTGCTTTAGTGAATGAGGGCTGCGATAGAAAAAGTTAGAAAGAAAAGAAGGTTACCCAATTGAATGGGTCACTGTGAGAATTCTGGAAATGTTCGACAATGTATTGATGAAAAGCATAGATGGGACTGACAAAAAATGCCATGATGTGAAGGCTATAATGAAAATAACTATTAGGAAGACTAGGAAGCTACATTTTGAAACAGTTAATGAAGATGATAATGATGGTGGTGATGCTGATAATAATGATGACAATGAGAATGAAGATGATGATGCTGATAATGACGATGAAGTTGAATAATGGTTGATGATGATATTTTTTGATCATGATGTTCGCTGCGGTCATATAGAACTCGACCCTGAAGTCCAAAACGCCATGGTTATTGGTGATGAGGAGGATGATGAGCAGGAAGAAACTTATATTCAAAGGGTTGTTGTAGATGATTTAGAGAGCCAAAACAAGGTGTTTGAAGTACCAGCATCAGGAAATCATGCTCTATACACAGTCCTAACACAACATGATGAACAAGATGTTGGTGAAAAATATGACAACATTGGTGTGGAAAAAACACCATGTATGAAGCTAAAGAGGTATGCTATACAATTATAAAATTTCACACACACAAAGTAAAAACAAACGCCATGCTTAATTATCTGTTTTCTCATTTGACAGGCAATGACTAAAAAGTTAGATTGTGCTTATAAAGAGTTAGAGGAATCTTACAACAAGATGAAGGCTTTATTTGATCAATCAAAAGTTGAACATCCAAACAGCCTGCTAGTGCATATCAAATATTCACAATGTCTGGATTTGTTAAAAATCATTTCAAAAGGTGTGGATGAGAATGCCAAAGAAGGAACAAACAGAAGAGAGGGAAAGACAATTATGTGGTTGGATCTGGTAACAATGAAAACGCCGTGGTTGATAACCTAATAGAAGTAGAATGTGAAAATGAAGGTGAAGGTAACCAAAATGCCATGACTACAACTAAGGTTGCATGTGAAGGTGAAAGAGAAAGTTAGGGTGACATTGACCAAAACGCCATGTCTGTTGAAGGTGGAAATGCATCTGAGGCTGCACTTGAGGCTGAAGCTGGTCATGGAGGTGAGGGTGGAGATGAGACTGCAGGTGGTGTTGAAGGTGCAAGTGAAAAAGAATATATATGGTCAGACGAAAATGTTGCCACTTATAAAGATGTTGATGAAAATGATATAAAAGCTAGGATTGTGATTACAAGAGGCTCTCAGTATGACATTGTAAGGTGTAATGGTGAAAGAACAGTGTTTAGGAATATGACTCAGATTTTGGGAATGCAAAGACAAGATCTAGAACATATGGTTTTGAAAAGAGATATTGATTGCCCAAAGATAATGGAAGAAATTTGAAGGGTAAATGTGTCTTTTGGCTCTTCATCTTCATCCAGATCTCCAATAACATCTTATTTCTCTCTTGATCTTCATATCATCTTCATCTCTTATTCTATCTTCATCTACAAAATAACACATCCTAACAATGAGTTGTGATACCCCTTAGTCACCACGGTTCCCTTTCATCCATGAGATTCATGGCGTTGTAAACAATGCATATGAAAGAGACACATTCGAGTCACCCACGTAAGCAAAGAATGGGCATAGATTAGTGTTGATGCACTTTTGTGTGGATGTGGCTCGGTTCGGTTTGGTTCAAGACCAACGTCGTGACATTCCTCCATCGTGTGACCCGGAGAACGACACACGAAACACGAAGACACGAGAACGACACGATAAAAGGATGATGACATCATCACATTGTATGTTTTGTGGGATTCTATTTCGATACATCTTTTATTCAATGCAGAGTGAAATAGGTGCTTCATCGAGTTAGATATTATACATCAAAAAAGAAAGCCATCAAATATAGAAGCATGTCGTCTTCTGCTTATAATACTTATCGAAATAGGCTATTTCAATACAAATGCAGATATATTTCAATGTCATTGGTCTAGTTCGATGTATTTCGATGTACAATGTTAAATTTCATTTTGATGTGTCTTGTTTTGATGTAACTCTGCTAGTATGGACTATAAATACCAGTAGAGGCTCTGTTTCGAGAGAGCTTGCAAGAGCTAGAGAAGAGTTCTGGTGAGCTTTGTATTGTTCGAATATTGTACCGAAACTCTGTCCAATTAAATACACAAACCGTTAATCGTTGAATCTTTATTGTGTAAAACATTCTCTCGTTGGGTTTTGTCGTAGCTTGGATTCCGCACTCGCTACAGCATCCGAAACAAGAAATCATCATAGTCTGACGATCCGTATCGAGACCTACAAGCGGTATCAGAGATTTGGCTCGATTTCTTGTTGAAAAAAGAGTTTCTCTTGAGATTTTCGAGTGGGTTTTGAGTGTGTCTTGCATAAAATTTCAAAAACTTAGTTTTGTTTCATAAAATCCTGAATTAAAACTCAAAAACCGTTAGTATTTGATGTTGTTTTCAGCTAAAACTTGTTAAAACGACCGGAGATAATCAAAAGTACAAGTTTTATTGAGTTCGAAAGTTAAAATTACAATCCTCCATTTTTCCGGCGAGCAAGGCCACCGGAATTAATCGCCGGAATAGTACAAATCAATCCTGAATTGTTATTGGCTGAATTATTATTGGAGCAGGCTGTCCTTTTGTCGGTTGTCCTCTTTTCTTTTTATCTCTTACATTTGCATGAATTTTGTCTCTTATGAAAGACAATTCATAAGAAGAAAGTGAACTGATGTTATAATATTCAACTAAGGTGAACTGAGACCACAAACGATTAGTGGAACTTCAAATTATCAATAGTGGAAAATGAGGTGATCCAACTTAAGTTGAATAGTTATTCCAACTCTCGATATGTGTTGGATCACATCATTGACATAAAAAAAAAAGGATGTCAAGTGCATTAGGTATACAAAGTGTCCCCCGCCAGTTAGACACAATTATACCAAGATGCCTGATAAGGAGGATATGCTCGGTTTGAGCCATCAGTCCCATTAGACTTAGAGGAATTTGCCGTTGTGCTCGGATTCAAAAAAGATATATCCTCCGATCAGGCACAAACAACTGATGTCAAATATTCCACAACCTTACAGAATCAGGATCCTCCAATCATTGTGATAGTTCGGATGATGAGTTGAATGAGGATGGACATAAGCAGTCAAACACAGCGAAAAAAGAGACAAACATACCTCTCGAGAATCACATTCTATGTGATCCTCCAGCAAACCGTGTGTGACTGCTCCTGTCAAGAATGCTAAAGCTTGTGTTAAAATCCCATGAAAGCGCGAACTTACTTTGATCAATTCTGACAAAGTTTAGTCAAACAAAGATTTTTCCATTAAAAATATTAATCACTCCTTGATTGATAAAGTGTTTGAGGATTAAACCAGTAAGTTTTTGGGAAAGTCAAGCCCAAATGTTGTAGTAACTCAGTGTGCTCCTGTCCCAAAAGCTGAAGTTCAGAAACACTACGGATTAAAAACTTCCAGATCAATAAAAGAACATCATGCTAATCAAGGAAAAAGAAAGGGCAACAGAGCTCAGAACAAGAAGAAGTTTCAAAAGATAAACTTCGTGAAGTCTCGAGGGACTAATAAAATTGAAACTTTTGAAAACAAATCCAACACGAATTTTGTTTAACAAGTTTGGATTTTGAAAAGAAATAATCAGAACAACTACACACAACACACAAATTGGTTGTGATGTAGGACTAAGTACCTCGAGATCACGAAGTTTATCGTCAAGCTATTACCATCATGATACTCCGAGGTTTGTTGAGCGTAGATCAAGCTTTGAATGCGGTGAGTATGGACACATTGTCAAGAACTATCCATATCTCACCAAAGGGAAAGGAAAGGTTGATGCCCCACATGGAAACTCTTACCGATCACGATCTGTTTCACCGAAACAAGACTTTCTTTTCAAAGAGAAAGAAAATTGAAACAGAAAAAAAACAACAAAAGGAAGTTGAAAAGGTGTTAAAACCTGAGGTTGTCCAAACACAGTATGTTAAACCAAATGTTAAAAATGGCAAACAAAAACAGATTTGGAAACCAAAATCGGTAACTGTTTCAGGGGGAGCTCAAGCCATTCTGAATCATCGGGAAATTGAAGTCACAATTCTCGATGATGCCGGATGACCCTAGTCAACGATGGCTAGGGTCCCACTCTCCAACTGATCTTTAAGTGAGTGTGCAGGATGTTCCAGGAGGAACTATTGATAGTCGTAAGATTGTTGATAGTTGAGCATCCAGGCACCTCATTGGCAACATGAGGCTCCAACACAATGTTAAGTCCAGGAGAATACTATTGCCTTTAATGGAGAGAAGAAAACAAGATAAGATGTCCGGTGAAGGAATGATGATGAAAGAAATTAAAAACTTCAACAAAATGAAAAACATACCAAAGTTTGATTGTTATGGTTTTTGATCGGGTCAAGAGGATAGATTCCAACGAAATGTATGTGCCTGCAGTACGTCTGAACCTTTTTGAAGATTCAAGGCTTATACTTCTCGCAAGAAGTTTAAGACTTTCAAGATGAACGTGCAGTGTACATTTCTCTACGGTGTGTTGAAGAAAATGTGTTTGTTGAACAAACCAACCGAGTGTGCGGATACCTTGGAATGGATTGAACAATTGCACACTGCTTCTCAGGGAGAAAGACGAAGACCTTTGCTGGTGCAAAAGTATGTGGAAGACATCATGTATGGGACCGACAATGATGATGTGTACAAGCTTTCCCACATGCTCACTTGCTTCTTACCAACGGACCCGGATGTTTATGATCTTGTTGCTGTGAAGAGATTTCTCAGTTAATTGAAGTAGCTGCAAAATCGACCTTGAAAACCACACCAGGTGGATATCCAGTTTGGGAGAGCACTCAATTCCTAACAATGCAGAAGCAGTTGCAGGATTACGGCTTTTGAATTTCTAATATTTCCTATCTTTGTCGATGTTTAAGCTTCTTTACGAATTACTAACATCTCGCACAACACTCCTTGACCAATCACATTGATCTCGAATATCACCTCACACGTTATTGTTTCTATACGAAACTCATCAATGTTGTTTTGATCCACAACAATTACCAACGTGCCAACTCATTTTTCCAAAATTCGATAAATCATTTTTTATTAATTAATTTTGGTAAACGACATCGAGGAAAACATGAGTTAATTCACATGTTTTTGTGAATTTTTTTCTTGAAGAAAATCCAAAAAGATGTATTTAAGTTTAAAATTTACTTTGTGAATTTTAGAGGGAGTAAATTCAGATCAGAAAAATACAAAAACTTTAAAAAAGTCAAAAAGGGCAAAAATAAGAGAAAAACAAAAATGAGTTTCCTAGCGAGAAAAGGAGAAAATGATTGCAAATCAATGGTCTGTCGAAACCTCCTTGAACTTAAAATGAAAAAGATAAGTAGCTCTATTAATGATGTATCGGTAGGCTAACAATCATTTTAAAGTGTGTAGGGTCATATAAATAAAATAGATGGGAACCGCTCATTGGCATATGGTCTTGGAACCGAAATTTCGTTTGATAGACTGCCGAGGTTTTGAGATACATGGTCTTAATGCTGCTTATCATCTGGGTATCATGATTGTTTCTTTTACTGAAAACAACGGAGATGCAAGTCTAGAATTTCCATGATACCATACATACGTGTACACACGATACATACATGTATATAATACACGCTGCATACGACCATCAATAAGTGATAAAAATATCAGTCATCCCCGATAAGTGATTCTAAATCACATCTATCATCCGAGAGTCAAGTTCGTCTCTTTGTCGGTACGATGGTACTAACCTGTTCACCGACTTGCTCTCGTGCCCTGCATACATTGAAAATCAAGTTCCCTATAAATAAGTGATTTTATGACATAGAGCTTGGATTCATCCTCAAAATAAGTGAGCATCTCACATCATATACGTCAAAAACAGATGATAAATGGTATACTCACCAGTAAGATGAACTCTCGTGCATACCTTGATACGAGAATGTGTCGTGAGTGGATGAGCACAGGTCGGTAAGTATAAATCATACCTGAACGTATCCCCAAGTCAATGATTACATCTGATTGTTGAGTTTAAATGGACAACAATATCGATAATCGTTATAGGATGCTTATCTAAATGCAACTAATTGAACAACAAGGGTGTCTTGACATGATCGTACACTGATATGATTCTCTTACCCTCGAAACTTGCAAAAAGAATGTATGTAAATATTTATTTATTGCTTTCTATCTTTACATTCGAAATATTCAAAAATACCAAAAAAGATTTTAGGTGTGTTTTAGTATAAAATTTATGAAAGCCAAAAAGATTTTGCTTCTATCTTATTTCTGATTGACCGATGTTGGAACTCGAATCTATCCCACCTAAAACCCTAATTGAAAGCCGGAATACAATCGCGTCTTCATAATGGTCGAAGTAGACAAATTGTTGAAAGTCAAAGATCTAAAATTGAACAATTTTGGAACTTTCAAAGTGTTGTCGTTGGTAGTTGAATGGGAGTTGGTCTCATGTGTGTCGTTTGTTTATATTGTTTAACGTCAATTCTTAGTGAGGTTTTCATCTGAAAATTCTCTAAGATTTATTAAATCCCTTAAAGTTGTTCTCATTACGCATTTAGCTCTATTGTGTGTGCAGATGTGGCATTCGAACAACTAAAGGCAAAGAGAACATGTCAGATGACAAGTTGTTGAGTGACGACACGATAGGATACAATCAGTGGATCAAGATGATTAAAATGATCAAGTTGCAGCTGGCCATTCATCAACACCACAAGGATCTGAAGTTTTGAAGATCAAAGATTCATAAGCAACATCCAAGGGGGAGTTTGTTGATACACCTCCTGATTGTGACACGTGAAGACTTTCAAAGATCCTGTAGCGTGAAGAACGAACCATCACCAGCAACATCCAAGGTGGAGTTTGTTGATGCACTTTTGTGTGGATGTGGCTCAGTTCGTTTCGGTTCAAGACCAACATCGCGACATTCCTCCGTCGTGCGACCCGGAGAACGACACACGAACACGAGGACACAAGAACGACACGATAGAAGGATGATGACATCATCACATTGTATTTTTTTGTGGGATTCTATGTCGATACATCTGTTTATCCATGCAGATCGAAATAGGAGCTTCATCAAATTAGATATTATACATCAAGAAAGAAAGCCATCAAAATATAGAAGCATGTAGTCTTCTGCTTATAATACTTATCTTTATAGGCTATTTCGATACAAATGCAGGTATATTTCAATGTCATTGGTTTAGTTCGATGTATTTCGATGTACAATGTTCAATTTCGTTTTGATGTTCTTGTTTCGAGTAACTCTGCTGGTATGGACTATAAATACTAACAGAGGCTCTGTTTCGAGAGAGCTTGCAAGAGCTAGAGAGAGAGAGAGAGAGTTCCGGTGAGCTTTGTATTGTTCGAATATTGGACCGAAACTATGTCCGATTAAATACACGAACCGTTAATCGTTGAATCTTTATTGTGTAAAACATTCTCTCGCTCGGTTTGTGTCCTAGCTTGGATTCCGCACTCGCTACGACATCCAAAACAAGAAATTATCTTAGTCCGACGATCCATATCGGGACCAACAGTTAGCCAACATTGGTGAATTGTCGCAGTCGAGACTTTGAGATTTGGTATAGATGAGATGGATAAAAGAGTGGTGTATGTCACAATCGAGACTTTGAATCGCCTTTCATCACTGGCCTTGCTTCCGGTATCATCTCCGCTTTCATCACCGCCGTTGCTTTCGGCATCGGTGTCTTTTCTCAATTTCTCCATTAGGGGTTACACTCTTTCAGTGATGTCAATTGACCCTTTAAATTGCAACCCACTCTTTTGGGTAATCTGACTTGATTGACTTTCTGATTAATCATTCTCATAGGGTGAAAGTTAAAAGTAATTTGAAGATACATGAACTAAGGTGGAGAGGTGGGTGGTGCGACGATGGCACAAGGTGGTTGTTGGTGGTGATAGTGAGTGGTGGTTGAGATTGTAGTGATGGGTTGTGAGTTGCAGAGAATATAAAGGAGATGAGTAATTCGTATTGCAATTTCAGTCCCTAAAGGGCATTTTGATTTTTTTAACCAAAATCCTAACGTTCAACTAACGGACGTTTGAATGAGGGTTTTGATTGATTCCAAGTTACAACCACATGGACTTGATTGGCCGGTTTATATTTTTTAAATGAGGATTGTATGTGTGATTGGGTGTAAACCCCGTAAACAAAAGTTGTACTTTATTCTATATAATACAGTTCAGTATCTAAAACTAAAGTTTTGGGGTTCAAGTGGTGCAAACATTGTTCCACCTCCTTGAAGGAAGTTACATGGGTTTGATCCCCGGTCTCAATTTTTTTGCTTCTTGATTATTGCATTTAAAGTGGTTAAATGGTTACCAATAATATTATAGATACTGTTCTTCCCACATGTAATATTAAATAGTGGATATATTATATATTTTCTTTAAATGCAATAATCAAAATTACATCCCTATGTATATAATTTTTTTAGATAAAAACCTATTATTAAATTTAAAAACCGAATTTAACATACATGTTAGGTAGCCTAATACCCATTTAAATTGAAAAGTTAAACCCAATTACTTAATCAAATATACCAAATTAGTAATAACCTATTAAGGAGTCCAAATTTAAACCCACTAAACCCCCTACCCCCCCCCCCCCCCCTAAAAAAAGGAGTGTGTAGAATAGAGAGCAAAATTTTTTGGAGGCACAATGTACAAGATACGCAGGGGTGGAGCCACCTTACGTGGGTCGGGGTCCCGGGACCCCAATATTTTTTAAAAATTTAGTAGAGATGGTATGTTAAATTTGTCAATGACCCCATAAGTATAATTAAGTGGAATCCATAAGAAAGAAGATTAAGCTTGGATGAATGGTAAATCCCTTATATTCTATCTTGAAGGTCACTAGTTTGATTCTAGCTACTGCCATTTTTGTACTTTTTTTCTAAATTCATAATAAACTATTGAATTTTGCTTGGTGTTTAAAAAAACAACCTAACACAGGTTACATAGCAACAAACACAACACACTTAGGTGCAGTTTGTTTTTTAAGAGATAAAATGTCTGCAGTTTGCGGACCACATCTGCAGTCTGTAAGAACAAGATTGTTGGCTTTTAACGTATAGAGTTTCCAAAATAAGCTGGTAGTGGTGGGTGATACGTGGTTGAAAACCGTTGCTTTTATTGAGTTTACGTTAACGTTTTACGTAACTTTTAGTTTCGAATAGCCTACTTTTGATCGGATTAGTATTTTGCAAGTTTACGAAGTTTAAGGAGCTATTCGGGGAGCGTTTCGGAGCATCGAGGCGGAAAACGGATTAACCGGGAGCGAAAAATGGGAAAACAGAAAAACACAATTTAGGGAGGCCGTCGCCGACGCCCATATGGACCGTCGGCGACGCCCCCCAGATAACCCCATCGGCAAAATTTGTTCGTAGACAGTAGATTAAGGCGTCGGAGGAAAACACGAAGTTCTAGAGGCCGTCGGCGACGCCCCATTGGGCCGTCGGCGACGCCTTTCCTTTTATGCTGTCGCTGAAATTCAATTTTGAACGGGTTTTAATGTTGGTTTGACCCATTTGCAAGGAGTTAAGAGTTTTTGGAGTTTTAAAACACATCTTGGAGCCAAGAACACACGAATCATCAACACCCATTGTTTCCAATCCATTCCCATCATTCGAATCGATTATCCCACTCCATATCCATAACCCTACTCATCACCATCATCATCCTTCGTCCAATTCCATCTCTCATCCCAAACCCTAACCGCCATCATCTTCACTTCAAGGTTTCAAGATGTTCGTGATCAAGCTTAAATCTCTCGTTGATCAAGTTCCGTTCACCATGAGCGGCTAATTCTGAAGGTTTCACCCTGGTGTAAACATTTGTAAGATTTAGGGTTACTTTATGAATTTGGTTGATTTTGTGACAAATTGATTTGTAGTTTTGAATTGATTGATAATTGTCTTACATTTGAACTATATTTGCGAATTGTCGAATGATTATAAAATTTGACTTTATAAAACAAGTTTGTGTATTTATGCCTTATCTTTTGAAGGGGATTATTTGTCCGAAGTAACAAAGTGTGTTGTGGTCCGTTACATACGTGATAGCAATTGGCACCTAAGCTTTGTGATATCAAAACCGTTAATGACAAATTCAATTGAATCAAGTTAAAATTGTTAGTAACCCTAGGTCTTGCATTTGTTGAACCGGGTGTGAACCTTGTTTCAAACCCATTGTTTTAATCAAGTAATATAATTTCGTGCCATCGTTTTAAGTTAGTAATTAGATAGTCAAACCAATTTCGTCGGATCATTCCGACATTCTTTTCAAAACAAATCAAATTAACTAATCGCATAGCAAGCTTCATAAAAAGTGGCAATCTTATAAAGAAATCAATCACATCCGAACACAAACCACAAACTCTTCGTGGTTCGACCCCTTACTACCGCTAACGCATTGTTAAGGGTAATTAGGGTATATAAATATTATCTTTGACCGGGGCGCGACACTCCGATCAAATTTTGGCGCTGTTGCTGGGGAGTTCGTGCACTTTGTGTTTGGAAGTATTTGATTTTGTGATTAACTATTTAAAGTGCTTGTTTCTTTACATCGTCTTTGCTTTTGTGTTACACGGGTGTGTTACTTGTGCAGGCTACAGGTAGTGCATGCATACACGGAATTCTGGGAGGACATCACCACTAGTGTTCGAACCGGAAATCGAGCGGGTCGTGAGAAGAAACCTAGCCAATCGGTTAGAGGCAACACTTGCTTCTAACCCACCCAACGCCAATTCACATTCTACACCATCCATTGGACCCATTCCAATGGACCCTCAGAATTCCAACCAACCCAACACCCAACATCAACAATATGACTACCCACCTCAAAACCAAACCCATTAATCGGGTGGTAGTCACAACTCTAGACCACCAACACCACCATTCCAAAACCGAAACCGAAACCCAAGCAATCGCCAACGCACACCTCCACCTTCAAACCAAAACCGGCAAAACCCAATACCACCCAATATCAACAACCGAAACATTAACGCCAACCGTGGAGTTAACAATTGTCCTGGCAATCCCACGAACGCAGCTCAGTTCATTGACCTTGAAGAGTTGAGGAACAATATTCCTGATGATGCACCATACAGTGTTCCCGGTTATCAATCACCGGATCACATGAGCATTCATTCGGAATACTCAGATGACGACGGAAATATAATTAGCGGTTCAAAGATGACGCTTGGAGGAACGAAAATGAAGGAAATTTTTACCAAGCTCGGGGTTTTGATTATGAAGAGGATTGGCTATCAAAATGCCAATTTTGTGGGGAACAACGAAGGATACGGTTATGATTATGGTAGAGGCAACGACTATGGAAACAACCGTCAACCACAAAACCATAATCAACGGAACCGGGATGACGGTAATTATAGCAATAATCATAATGTTAACCGTAACCGGATTTCGCAATTCGTGGGAGGCGGTAACCAAGGGGGTGATAGAGGTGGTGATAGAAGAGGCAATTATCGACCGATGAATCAAGAAGTTAATTGTCAGTGTCGTCCACAACAACAAGGCCCGCGGGGTGTTAATGGGCGATTTAGACCGGTGGTCACCGAAAATGACTCACCAATTGTGCCTACACCTTGAGGGAGAAGGTCATTCGAGTGCAAACCCAATTACATCAACATCCTACCTCATTTCAATGGTAGGACTAAAGATGAACCATACACTCATTTGGCGGAATTTTCGGCTATATGTGGCACGATCGGGGGCCACAATTTCGAGATCGAGGAGGTGAAGCTTAGGCTATTTCAGTTTTCGTTGAAGGACAAGGCGAAACAATGGTTCCTCACGCTTCTGACGAATAGTATTCATAGTTGGGCGGAGATGCAACAAGTTTTTCTAGATGAGTACTATTCAATTGCAAAGACCGATGATGCAAGGGATGAAATTCGATCATTTAGACAATATTCGAGAGAGTTGCTACATGAAGCGTTGACCTGTTTCAAAGAGTTGGTTCGGAAATGTCCACATCATCAAATACCGAGGTGGGAACTCTTGAAGTGTTTTGTGAGAGGTTTGAATGCCGATGACCATAAGTACTTGCAAATGGCAAGTAATGGAACCTTGTTGAATAACCATGAAGAAGACGATTGGGATTTCTTGGAAAGGATCAGTAAGAACTCAAAAGCGGTCGCCATGGCAGACCGATCTAAAAAGCATCCTATTTCTCGATCTCTTCCCGACCTTGATTCAAGTGCTAAGGATCGAATTGCTACTTTGGAACGGGAGTTGGCCCGTATAAAGAAGAAGGAGGTTGGTGCGATTCAGTTTGTGGTGTGTGAGGATTGTGGAGATATTGGGCACCGGACCAAAAAGTGTCAAGTTAATATGGCACAAGCCACCGAGGATGTGAATCAAGTGTTCGGGGAGCGGAAGCAATTTGATATGAACTCCAACACTTATCATCCAGGTTTAAGGAACCATCCTAATTTTAGGTATGGTGATGCCTCGAATCAAATGAACCCGAATTTTCAATCGGGTAACCAAGGTGGATCGTCATTTCAAAACCGCCAAAGTGGTAATCAAGGGGGTTATCAACGGTCCAACTACAACCAAGGAAGTAACCAAGGATACAACAACCATGATAACAACAACTATCAAAGGGTTATAACCAAGGTAGACATGGTGGTGGTAATTTGAACTCCCAAACGGGTAGTGATGACCCATTGAACTCCAAGCTTGACGCGATCATGAACGCGACTAGAGACTCGAATCAAGAGATCAAGACGGAGATGAAGAAGGAGTTTGAGGTGCGAGACAAGTCGCACAAAGCATTGGAGAAGCAAGTGGGTTAACTTGCGGAAGAAATGGCCCAACTCAAAGGAAGCGGTGGGAGACTTCCAAGTGACACTATGGTAAACCCGAAGCATCAAAACTCAAGCACGAACAATGTGAGAAATGTGCACATTAGTGCGGTAAGTATTCTTCCATGTGATGAGGTTTATAGTATCGAGGGCACTCCACTACCACAAGTTGTTGATGGTGTAGTGGAGGATTTTAATGATGAATACGAACATGGGCATGAAACAATTTCACAATCAAAAATAGAAAAAGAAAAATTAAAAAGTCTTTTTGTGAAAGTTGTTTAATTGATTTGCATGCTAGGGCCAATGATATGGGTGTGGAGTTTGAAAGCATCCCATATCCGTTGGCTCTATTGAAACCAATTAAGGCATCAACAGTGAAAAAACAAACCCCACCAAAGGACGAGAGGTGGAAAAATTTTAAACAAGCAAAAATAAATTTACCATTGCTTGATGCCATAATAAAGGATCCTGCTCATGTCGAATGTTTGAAAGAGTTAAGCACAGAAAAACGGCACAACAAACTACCCGAACCAGCTGGTTTGATATCTCATGTTAGTGCCGTTTTATCGAGTGTCCTCTCCCAAAAAGCTCAAGATCCGGGAGACCCTTTGATTCCAATCCAAATTGGTAAATTTAAAATAAAGAGGGCGCTCCTAGATCTTGGAGCTTGTGTAAGTATCTTGCCTGGGAGTCTATATGACCAATATGATTTTGGTCCTTTGAAAAAGTTTGACACCCCCGTGGTGTTGACCGATTAGACTCCCACACATCCAAGGGGGATGGTGGAAGATATGATAGTGAAGGTTGAAGATTGCTATTACCCAGTTGACTTTTTTGTAGTTGACTATGTTGGGTGTGTTGAGGACACACAACCGATAGTCATACTGGGTAGACCGTTCCTGGCAACTGCTAATGCTATAATAAATTGTGCCACGGGAATGGTAAGCATGAAATTTGGGACCGGGAACTAAATATGAATGTTTTTCCTAAATTTACTAACCCGCTAGGTGAGGATAAGTGTCCTAAGGTGGACATGAATCCGAACAAAAAGATGTGTGCTATGGTTGGTAGGTTTGGAGAAATAAAGAAGAAGCCGGTCAAGAAGAAGAAGGTGAGAAGTCACCTCAGGAGAAAACAGAAGAGGAGAGGTTGAGAAGGTTTGGTCCATTTGGGACCAAATGGTATGAATCGCCGGTGGGTGATATGGGAGAGTTTGTAGGCGACAAGCACTCCATTCGACCACAATGAGGTGGTATGTCATTTGTTGTTGTATATTTTTGTGTAATTATTCATTTTGTGCTTCGTTTATTGTTAGTAGATAAATGAACATTGTGGGTGTGTTCCCTATATAACCCTCACAAGACCTACTCGTCCTCCCGAGCTATCGGAAGGTTTAAAAGGACTTGTTGCATACGCTAAATGCAACCGTGATTCCTACGAAAGTGAGTTTAGGTTGTTGTTGTAAATTTTTTTTCCACAAGAATCAAAGTTGAATAAATTATATGCCTTGGTAATTATCTTAATAAAAATGGTAGAACTAAGTAACTAACAAATTTTTATTGGTTGTGAGAAGCTCCCTTCTACACGAAGGTTGAAATTTGTAGGTAATCTGTGTTCGCGAGACAACCATTTTTGTTGAAGATGAAGAGCACACGAGGAATGAGCGAAAACCAGGTGCATACATTTCCTTTAGTTTTGATTTGGTCTATGTTGCTTAATAAGTGGATTGTATTTTGTATTTTATTTTCCGGGGTGGAATTTTGGGAAAGTCGATCGTATCAAGTCCCATGTGCGTTTTTAAAAGCTCCATTTTCACACATTGAGGACAATGTTGATCTCAAGTGTGGGGATGGGGAGAATTTTTTTTTCAATTTTAACCCGTTCATTTATACACTATACATTGAGGACAATGTTGACCTCAAGTGTGGGGATGGGGGAAAATTTTCAAAAATTTTTCAAAATGTCTTTGTTTAAAGCGATCTAAAAGGCACAAGTAACTAAGTTAATGAGGGATGGCACAACCCATGTGGTCTTTTGTCATGGTCAAGTTCAAATAAATAACATGACGGGTATTTAACGGGTGGTTATTTGAGAAGAATCCGCCTAAGAAACTTGCACTTTATACATATCGCATACCATACGTTACATACTTGAGATTTTGAGCCACTTTTACATATCACATATGCATATATTTCTTTGGTTGAGTGGACCATTAGTCATGTATTGTAGAACTTGCAACTTTTGATACATTTGAGACCATAGACCGAATATGAGCACAAGAATGATTAAGGCATTAGGTAAACCTTTTTACTTTACACCATTTATATATCCTTACCAAAAAAAATCAATCCCTTAGTCGACAATTTTGAGCCTAAACCTTTCATTTGACCAACTCATTTAGCCCTTGACCTTTGAACCCTATATTTTAACCCGTGTGATGAAAACTTGATTTTAGATTGTGAAAAAAAACCAATTGAGAAAAGAAAAGAAAAATGCATGTATAGATAGTTGTTTAATAAAGTCGAAAAACTTTTGCCTTGTAGTTATTGTTTTGTAGTCAATTATGATAGTATAGTGATTATGTAATAAAAAAATCAAGTTTTTCATCACCTTAGCCACTTTCAAAACATCTCATTCCATACCCTTAGCCTAGCCTTGTTACAACCCGTTCAAGACCTTTTGACTTGTGTTCAATATTTGTGTTCAGTGGTGGAGAATGATTGAGTTGCAAGCTTATGCGGGTATATGTTCTAACCGGTTTGTGTGTTTACATCAAAAGTGCTAATGTATTATTCATTAGCCAAATTATAAGCCGAGTTGAGAGAATATTGTGAGGGATATGTATGATATGTGAGTTTTAAAGGCATGTTAATCTTGGATAATCATTTTTATATGAGATCATCATATTAATGTTAAATAATTTGAAATTGATAAAATTTTTGAACTAAGTATGACATTAGACCTTAACTCATATCTCGAGAATGGAAAGTGTGTTCTTTGTTCAATCCACCTGAAAGTGAAAAGCAGATTTGCTTGAGGACAAGCAAAAGACAAGTGTGGGGATGTGATACGTGGTTGAAAATCATTGCTTTTATTGAGTTTAAGTTAACGTTTTATGTAACTTTTAGTTTCGAATAGCCTACTTTTGATTGGATTTGTATTTTGCATGTTTATGAAGTTTAAGGAGCTATTCGGGAGCGTTTCGGAGCATCGGGGCGGAAAACGGATCAACCGAGAGCGAAAAATAGGAAAACAGAAAAACACAATTTAGGGAGGCCGTCGGCGACGCCCATATGGACCGTCGGCGACGCCCCCTAGATAACCCCGTCGGCAAAAATTGTTCGTAGACAGTGGATTAAGGCGTCAGAGGAAAACACGAAGTTCTAGAGGCCGTCGGCGACGCCCCATTGGGCCGTTGACGACGCCTTTCCTTTTATACTGTCGCTGAAATTCAATTTTGAACGGGTTTTAATGTTGGTGTTGACCCATTTGCAAGGAGTTACGAGTTTTTGGAGTTTTAAAACACATCTTGGAGCCAATAACACCCGAATCATCAACACCCATTGTTTCCCATCCATTCCCATCATTCGAATCGATTATCCCACTCCATATCCATAACCCTAATCATCACCATCATCATACTTCATACAATTCCATCTCTCATCCTAAACCCTAACCGCCGTCATCTTCACTTCAAGGTTTCAAGATGTTCGTGATCAAGTTTAAATCTCTCGTTTGATCAAGTTCCGTTCACCATGAGTGGCTAATTCCGAAGGTTTCACCCCGGTGTAAACATTTGTAAGATTTAGGGTTACTTTATGAATTTGGTTGATTTTGTGACAAATTGATTTGTAGTTTTGAATTGATTGATAATTGTCTTACACGAGTTAACGCTAACCCGCGCGTTGTGACAGGATGTTGATTAAATCCAAGTTGAATTTAAACCCAAATCAACACGTGCGTTATTGTGGGGATGCAATGGGAATTCGATTGGTATTAGTTCAGCTTCTTACGATATCGACACATATTATATTAAGCAAAAGAGATAAACACACAACTCACACAATTTCTTACATCACATACATATCCTCATTTACCATCCTCTATCCCTCTCTCATAACCTCTTATATTTAATAAAAACATAAATTACACAATATACAATATTACAAACTTTAACCTTATGCCGAAAACTCTTATTAGGTATACTATATATCGAACTAAAAAAAAGTTTTCGAACCACCACCGATATCAAAGTATTAATCTTTTAGCTTTTGATAATGGCCTTCAGCAAGAAGCACCATCAACAAAAATCTATGCTTTGAACCACCATCAGCAAGAACCTACTCTTGCAACAAACTGGCCGTCACAGCAACATCTATATACATCAACATCTATGTACATCTGTAGAACATACTTCTTAGCCAATGGTGGCAAATATATGAACAACAAAGAAAATTACAATATCCTTTTGTCAAACTGTATTCATGTTTCAACATCCTCTCTATTGAAATCTAAACACACAAACAGAGGATCATGAAATGTTTTAATATATGTTACCGTGCAAAACGATGCCATGCAGATTATTCTTCGCTCTCATTGCATCCACCGCATTTTTCAAGTACACAAACCCGTAATCCGCAACAAATAGCACATCACATGCATGCTCACACCACCATGAATCTCAAAACATATTGACGTATACGTAATTTGTTCTGGAATCTTTGATTCCATCAAAAACTTTGTTTTCTGTTCCATGACAACAATTTAGAAATCTCCCCAATAATTTATATATATCTACCAGCACCACACCGCGGCCACCACAACCCCCAAGCCATCACCGCCACCACAACATGACCACTAAACCGCTGATCTACAGCACCACCACCACCGAACACATCCACTACAGCCCCACCACCACGCTATTTCCATAACGATTATCTACCAATTTTAGAAACCATTATGTTTCATACTTTCAGTTTATCGATATAAGCGTTATATATAACAAATCATAAACGTACACTATCAGATCTACATCATTTAATAGCGCAAAATTTGCAGACAAAATAAGTTTTAAAATCAACTAAAAATCAATAAACAAAAAAACCTGATCATCAAATCTAAGCGCAAACAGATCTGTTCCAAAATATGTACCAAATAAAAATGACACTTGTAGATCAAATAAAAGCAACTTATTAATAGTTGAACATTAGAAACATACTTAGGTTTCTGCTTCAGCGGATGCGGCGCCAACGGTAGGGGCAACGTCATCAACGGCTTCATTTGATTTGCACCAACAAAAATCTCATGTTCTCCAATTACATAATTCTTATTAAAATGATAATCCATCCCCATAAATCACACCATAAGTTAACTCAAATATGAAGAATCGGATTGAAAACGATGGAAGGGAGTGATGGTATACATCTGATTCTAATCCATGGCCAGCGAAAACATCACGACCGGAGTTTTTAGGGTGGCTATGGGCTTATATAGGGGTGCAAAAGATTATGAATTAAATGTGGGAGTTTGTGTAGGACATGACGGTATAATATAATATAAAAGAGAGGTATTGTTGATTAAAAGGGTATGTATGCTAATTAAAGGGGTGGGAGTTGCTTTTTGTATAAGAGATATAATTTGAACTATATTTGCGAATTGTCAAATGATTATAAAATTTGACTTTGTAAAACAAGTTTGTGTATTTATGCCTTATCTTTTGAAAGGGATTATTTGTCCGAAGTAACAAAGTGTGTTGTGGTCCGTTACATACGTGATAGTAATTGGCACCTAAGCTTTGTGATATCAAAACCGTTAATGACAAATTCAATTGAATCAAGTTAAAATTGTTAGTAACCCTAGGTCTTGCATTTGTTGAACCGGGTGTGAACCTTGTTTCAAACCCATTGTTTTAATCAAGTAATATAATTTCGTGGAATCGTTTTAAGTTAGTAATTAGATAGTCAAACCAATTTCGTCGGATCATTCCGACATTCTTTTCAAAACAAATCAAATTAATTAATCGCATAGCAAGCTTCATAAAAAGTGGCAATCTTATAAAGAAATCAATCACATCCGAACACGAACCACAAACTCTTTGTGGTTCGACCCCTTACTACCGCTAACGCATTGTTAAGGGTAATTAGGGTATATAAATATTATCTTTGACCGGGCGCGACACTCCAATCAGTGGGTGGTGGTGTTTAATCTTATGCAGACTTTAGAATATTTTAAAAGTGGTTGAGCCAAGTCTGCACAAAAAAGAGCTCAAGCAGACTTTTTTTAATATAACATTTAAAAAAACAAATAGTCTGCAGATGACAATGTCTGCATGACACAGACAAAAAAACCCTGCAAAGATATTTTAAAAAAAACAAACACCACTTTAGACACTAATAAATAGCCTCCTCCCATAATGTTGTCTTTTTGTAGGCCAACCCTCATCAAATTTTATAGCCTAATTTCTTTTTAAGAGCATAAACTATAGCCATTGTAACTAAAGTTAGTAAGGAAATAGATACACGTATAGGTAGGCATGATTTGATTTTAAATAATAAATAAATCATATTAATTCAATTGTATGAATGTTTTGAATTTTGAATTAGTAACTGAATATGGCATGAGAAGTATGTTAGTACTATTGAAGGTTCAATAATCGCAACTTAATTTAAACTCAACCTGAAATTGAACAGAAAATTTTAATGTTTGGTTGTGAAAAAATTAAATAACAAACAAGGGGAGCCTATTGGGAAAAATCCTGAGTCCACCATTTCAGATACGCCTCGTATAAACTTACACAATAGACATAGAAACCAAGAGATGACCGACATTAAGATGCCTATAAAGAGTGTCAAAAGTTCACCAACTCAAATATGGGACTATGAACCCTGTTCAACAACTAAATTTCATCGCAGACGTCCTTACCACCCAGTCTAACAAAGTAACAAACCATTATATAAATGATATGTATGAAAAAAGATGAAAAACATATCAAAATTAAAAAAAGAAGTTTATGTGGAAACAACAATTTTGAAAAACATTCCTACATGTCGATGATACTCTCGAGATTCGTGATTTCATATCTCAAAATAAGGCGCCAAAATTCTCCCCCCTAAATAGTAAATACTTCCATTTCTGCTACATAACCCTAACATTTCCTCTCTATCGCAATTCGCACAATTGAACCATGAAGCGTCAACAATCTATACTATCATTCCTCCAGAAACGTCCGCCGGTGCCTGAAAATGAACAACCGGTCACCGGCGGAGCTTCGATTAGCCACACGGCGGTGGTTACTGACGAAAAACTTAAACCTAGAACTTTATTCTCATCTAATCGGCACAGTATCCACTCGTCTGCGGTTGAAATCTCCGACGAAATCAGAGGAACGGAAACTCCGCCGGAGAAAGAGCAGCGTCCGTTTTTTTCCGGTGACGTCGGTTGCCGCCAGTGAAGATGACGGAGCTAACCGGAGCGGACAGTCTATGTTTTCGAGTATTAAGCATAAATTTATGAAACCTAACAGTGCTGAGAAGCTTCGTGATAGGTATATTTCGTTGTTTAACCAGATTTTGTTGTATTGAATGTTCAAATTACAGTACGGTTAGGTTAGGTTTAATTAATTTGCTGTTCAGTAGGTGATTTGTTACTCAAGTTGTAGTCTAATTTGCAGCTGAATGCATACACAATTATTATGATTACAGTGTTTTTGAGAGTATGAAATATTCAAATTACTGTATGGTTAGGTTTAATTAATTTGCTGTTTAGTAGATTTTATGATTTGTTAGTTAAGATCTACTTTATATTTTAGCTATAACTTAGACTACAAGTTGAGTAACAATTATTATGGTTACAGTGTTTTGAGAGTATAAGCATTTGTGTAAGCTGTAGTTTGATTTTTAGCTGAATGCATAAGCATTTGTGTATAGTTTGTACTTGACTGTGTATGTTAAATACAGTTATTATGATTACAGAGTATTAAGCGTAAGTTTATGAAACCTAACAATGTTGAGAAGACTCGTGATAGGTATATTTTGCTGTTTAACCTAGATTTTGTTATATCTAGTGTTCGAATCAAAGTATGGTACGGTTAGGTTTGATTAATTTGTTGTTGAGTAGGTTTTATGATATGCTACTTAAGTTGTGGTTTAATATTTAGCTGAATGTATAAGCATTTGTGTATAGTTTGTACTTGTTTGTGTATGTGAAATACAATTATTATGATTGCAGTGTTTTAGGAGTATGAGATATTCAATAACAGTACGATCAGGTTTAATTAAATTGCTGTTGTGTAGATTATATGATTTGTTACTTAAGTTGTAGTAATATTTTCAGCTAAATGTGTAAGCATTTGTGTATGATTTGTATTTGTTTATGTATGTTAAATACAATTATTATGGTTGCAGTGTTTTGAGAGTATGAAATGTTTAAATCATAGTACGGTTAGGTTCAATTAATTTTTGCTGTACAGTCGTTTTATGAAATGTTATGTAAGCTGTAGTTTGATTTTTAGCTGAATGCATAAGCATTTGTGTATAACTTGTATTTCTTTGTGTATGTTAAATACAATTATCATGATTTCAGTGTTTTGAGAGTATGAGACTGAAATATCCAGGAAATAGATGTCTGAGATAGGTACATTTATTTTTTTCACCTAGATTTTCTTATATCAAATCACAGTACGGTTGTTGGTTAGGTTTAATTAGTTTGCTGTTTAGTAGTTTTTTATGATTTGTTACTTAAGCTGTAGTCTGATTTTTAGCCAAATGCACAAGCATTTGTGCATTATTTTTACTTGATTGTGTATGTCAAATACAATTATTATGATTACAATGTTTTTAGAGTATGAAATTGAAATAATCAGGAAATAGATGTCTTGTAAGTTTATGAGTTTTGATTTGGAGGCCGTTTTGCTTTTAATTTGATACTGATTGTTCATGATATGCAGAAATTTATCAGATGTCAGTACGGTTAGGTTTAATAAATTTGCTGTTCAGTAGATTTTATGATTTGTTACTCAAGTTATAGTTTGATTTTTAGCTGAATGCATAAGAATTTGTGTATAACTTGTATTTGTGTATGTATGTTAAATGCAATTTTACTTTTAATTTGATGATCTGCAGGAACTTGTCAGATGGCAGGAACGATAGTGTTAACTTGACATCTAACAAATATAGTTACTCAAATGGAAGACATAAGGAGAGTTCATTTCCAGTTTTTCCAAAAATGGAAAATGTTATTGATGTAGAGGAAACTGTTTGTAAAGGTAATAAAGGATATCCATTCGTTATAGAAAGTGAGGGCGATATAACGGGGCCGGAAACACCAGGAACACAATCGTTGGTTTCACGTTTGAAGCGAGTTCAAGAAGATAGTTGTAACCTGGGGTCTAGTACCACTGCTACTGCTAATTTCTCAAAGGGAAATATCAAAAGAGAAACACCAGGAACACAACCATTGGTCCCACGTATGAAGCGAGTTCAAGAAGATAGTTGTAACTTAGGGTCTACCGCTACTGATACGACTAATTTTTTTATGGGAAAGAGCAAACAGGTGAAATTTTCTCATGATATACTGGCGGAAAATAAGAAAGATGATGTGGCGTCTGAAATGACTAGTAAGTTTGAGTGGCTTCATCCCTCCAAAATTAAAGATGCTAATGGAAGAAGGCCAGACAATCCTCTTTATGATAAGAGAACACTTTATATACCGCCTGATGTTTTCAAGAAGATGTCAGCATCTCAGAAACAATATTGGAGTGTCAAAAGTCAGTACATGGATGTTCTTATTTTCTTCAAAGTGGTTAGTTTTTATTTCCGAACATACTTTAAAGTATCCTGATTAATGTATATGTTGCATATTTAATTGTTTATATTATTTAGAGTAAAATGCCATTTTCGTCCTTGAGGTTTGGCTAGTTTTGTGACTTTTGTTCAAAGGTTTGTTTTTTCCGCATCTGGATCCAAAAAGTTTGAAAACTTGTCATTTTCATTCAGCTCTGTAACTCTATTCATTTTTTTTGTTAAGTCAGGGGTAGTTTCGTCTTTTTTTGTTAACTTAAAGGGCAATTTGGTCCTTTTCAGTTTATGTACAAGCATTTACCATAATGTACAAGTATTCGAAATACTCTTGCTAAACAAAAAAAAAAACAAAAACAAGTAGGTAAAAAGACGAAAATATCCCTGACTTAACGGAAAAATGGATGGAGTTAACAAGTTGGATGAAAATGGCAAGATTCCAAACCTTTTGGATCCAGATGCGAAAAAACAAACCTTTGGACGAAAGTTGAAAAACTGGACAAACCTCAGGAATGAAAATTGCATTACTAGTTTAAACTTACATTTGAACACTAGGTCTGTTTTATTTATACAATATGCAACTTTTGTCCGGTAGCTAACTATATGTATGCTGTGCCGCTAGATCGTTCAGATCTGATATTGCAGATTACTTAACTCTTTTTTTTTACATTTCTTCTATAACTATATAGATTAACTGGATAAGTAAGATCTATTTAACGTGTTAAAGTTCATTAATGTACTTAGTATCACTTTTTCAAGAAGTTATATTTGAAGAACATTTAATGCATGAACACTAATTATCACCAGTATTCATGAACCATGATGGACATACTTCTAGCAATCATTGGTTCTAATGCTCTTTTTTTATTGTATACATCTCTATTAACAGAGATCACATAAATCAATCATCTGATTTTAAAATAAGAGTAAACAGTTATCTGATTAGTTGAATATTTTTAACAGAGAAGTATGTAAAACATGCCTTTAGGTTAATTGACTGTGACAAAGTGATTTGACACATGCTTGATTTGTCTGATCTGAATTCATTGTGTTGTAGGGAAAGTTCTATGAGCTTTATGAACTAGATGCTGAAATCGGACATAAAGAGCTTGACTGGAAAATAACAATGAGTGGTGTTGGAAAGTGCCGACAGGTAGTTTCAAAGCATCACAATGCAAATCATTATTCTCACCTTATTGTGTTTTTGTTTATATATATAGTTAGTAACTAATAAGACACATGTCTTCTTTTGAAGTAATTTTTATTATTAGCATCTACTTTTTATCTTGTGGTTCAGGTTGGTATCACCGAGAATGCAATTGATGATGCTATTGAAAAGCTTCTTGCTCGTATGTAAGTTACTGAATACTGATATCTACAATAACGGGTCAAAACATGTAGTTTCTGGTAGGGGTTGAAATGGGTTAGGTGGAACTAATCTGCAACATTTTTTTGTTACAAAAGCTACATCTTCTAGAAATGTGAACTTGTAGATTTATTACGTACTCATGCATTACCTTTGTATCATTAATATTATTCACCCTTTCAACATAAAAATTTGAAGGTACAAAGTTGGGAGAGTTGAGCAGTTGGAAACAGCAGATCAAGCAAAATCAAGAGGCAATTCTTCTGTAAGTTCACCATGATCACAGAGATCTTTGAACTTTTGCTAAAACAGTTTGCTCTATTGAATAAAATGTTTGTTCACAGTAAACTGGAATTCCCCTTTGCTTACTCTTAAACTATGCAGTTAATGCGGTAAAACTTCAGATATTGGTCAAGGACCGATATTTGAGATATAGGTTATCGTGGTGGGATATAGGTAATTTTAGTATCATGTGAATTTATATATATAGCAATTTAACGCTAACAATTCAGTATACTCCCGTACCATTAACAAATTTACCTTTTGCAACTTGCAGTACACTAACAATTATAGCAAGTAGACATTTAACACTAAGAATTAACAATTAAGACTTAAACACTAATACCAGCAATAAGAAGAAAGAGGAATGGTAGAACTAAGAAGATAGGTATTGATATCGGGAAAACCAGTGATATATCGGTCGAGTATCGGTCAGAATTGCCGATAATATCGGTACGGATATTCTGACCGATATTTGACACCGGTATTTTACATGGGGACCGTTAACCGGTATATCGGTGATATATCACAGATATTAACTGCATAGCTCTTAAAGATCTACAAGTTCTCTTTAATGTTATACTGAACTTTTTTGTAGAGCATGCTACCACTTGCTAGGTGTTGCATTAACAACTTAATACTTACCTAAATTGCCACTTATGCTACTACTGTTAATTTGCGATTGAGCATTTATATATATTGTTGTAGATAATGTGTCATTAAAATATTAATTATATATATTTTTTTGTAAACATTCACAGGTAATTCAAAGAAAATTGGTACAGGTGCTTACACCATCAACTTTGATTCATGGCAATATTGGGCCTCAAGCTGTTCATCTTCTTTCTCTAAAGGAGGTACTGCTTTACATCTTGCACGCGATATTATAACTATCATATGTCTACGTAGTGTATATTGTGAAGATATTGTGGCATTTACTTATGCCACTTTGCCTTTACCTTTTTGTACAGGGTACAAGTGATCCTGCTGATGGTACAACTGCATTTGGATTTGCCTTTGTCGACTGTGCCTCCTTACAGTTCTGGATTGGATCCGTCACTGATGATGCTTCCTGTGCGGCTTTAGGGGCTTTATTGATGCAGGTATGTTTTTTGGTTAGATGTGCTAGTTATGACCCATCTGCTTAAGAAAGGGTTGTTTTAGGTTGTTTGATATTAAATGGATCAAATGGGTAATATACTAAATAGATGAAAAGAAAAATAAACACTTCTATTACACTTTCATTGCTCATTTTTATACATGAAAGTGGCTGTAAAACATTAGTGTAAGTCAAAGAAGGAATCGTATATACTAAATTAGCATTAGAATGATCTTCGTGTCATGTTTGAAGATTCATTGTAAAAAAGTTTTACAAACTAGATTTTATATTGACTTTCTTTTTCCAATTGGTTCTGTCATACAGGTGTCACCTGCAGAAGTTATTTATGAAAGCCAAGGTGATTCTCCTTTTATTTTTTGCATCTATTTGACTATGTTGGGGGTTGTTGTTATCTCAAATGGGTTGAATGGGTCAAATGGATGAAAGTGGTCAACATTATTATTATTATTATTATTATTATTTTTATTATTATTATCAGATTTTATGTATGTTTCCTTATGAATAATATTGTTGGTGCAGGGTTGTCTAAAGAGACTCAGAAAGCCCTTAACAAATATTCAATGATGGGTAAGTATTGTTTCTTTTGCTTTTTAAATTGCATATGTGACAACAAAATAGTTTCTTGGTTTTAGTTCGTATTATAAATACGAATTTTATAGTGTGCTCACAATATTGTGTCTTGTAGGTTCTGCTGTCTCACAATTGACTCCCGCCCAACCTTTCACTGATTTTGTTGATTCTTTTGAAGTTAGAAACACTTTCCAATTAAAAGGGTACTTTAAAGGTTCCTCCAATGTGTGGGACCGTGCACTTGATGAAGTGGTATACCAGGATATTGCATTATACGCTCTTGGTGGACTTACAAGTCATTTATCCAGGTTAAAGGTGAGATTTTGTAGAGGTGGCATACTTGAGTAGGGGTTGTAATTCATGTCGGGTTCAATTAATCCAACCTAAACACAGCCCGATTACTTAATCATGTTGGAAAATTGCACCTATAGAACACGTCTGTAAGCTGATTATTAAAACTGTTTAAAGGGTTTGGCGCTAAATGGGTTGTAAAAGGGCTTGTAAGTGGGCTCGTGCGTTGAAAGTAGAGTTTTAATATCTAAGTTTAATTTGAATGGGTTGTTCAAGTCAAAACGAACCCGACCTAAACGGTTTTAGCCCAACCTAACCTGTTATATCGTGTCAGGTTTGTGTTGTGTTTCCATGTCTGTAGTTTCCACCTCTAATTTTTAACAATTTGTATGGGGATTGTTTCAGATTATTTTGAAACCTAATCGGTCAAACATGGTAAACCAAAACAAATAGCTAAAAAGGAAATGCGTCAACTGGGGTTGTGAGTCACTCAAAGTGTATATTTTAATGCGTACGGCCTACTAATTTGTTTATTCCAAACATTTTGGTTGTTATCAAAACAATCTCTTATGGTCATTTTAAATGAAGTATTTACAAATAAATCATTCAAAAGTTCAGGTCAATTCGACCAGACCGTGTCAAAAAGTTACCTGCTTAACTTGTTATTATGCTATACTTAAGATATTTACTAAGATATGTGACTTTATGTGAGGTGTACACTGTACAGACATGATATCCTGATACATTGATTAACAAATACAATTTTGAGCAGTTAGATGATGCATTACGAAATGGAAGTATTCTTCCCTATGAAGTCTACAGAGGATGCCTTAGAATGGATGGGCAGACAATGGCTAATCTTGAAATATTCAGTAATAATGCAGATGGTGGAACATCAGGCAAGTCAATAATATAACTATAGTATTGAATGGGTTGACTTCGATTTTATTTTCAATTTTAGTGCATCAATGGTACACTTTAAGAAAGTGACCTGAAGTGTACTTGAATGCTTTCAACCTCATAATTTTTTTATCCAATAAGTTAGATTAGTATTATAATATCAAAATCTTTTAATCGAATTTAGTGCTTTATATATGTAAAACATTCAAGAAGAAGAAACAAAAAAACGTTTATGGGTCAATCCACTCTGCCCAAACCGGCCATTAGGGGTGTGCACGGTTTTGGTTCGGCTATTTTGGCAAATTAATAGGTATAATCCAATATTTAATAATATTTCGTAGATGTTCACATTTATGTTAATATATTTAACCTTTTTAATTAATATTGTTCACAAAAACCTAACATTCTAATCTATTTTTATATTTCTTCACAGTTTTTATTAAGACATTTTTTATAATACTTTGAAAATCTTTTAATTTTGTATTATATTTTGTTATTTCTTGTAGGCAGTGGATAAATCATTTCAAAGATAAATAAACATGTTAATGTTCGCATTCAAGAATAAAGTTATTAATTCCTAAATCAATATATAAAAAAATCTAAAAATGATATTTTGGGTTATTCGGTTCGGTTTTTTTCGGTTTTCATAAAATGCAAAACCGAAAAGAACCGTAAATTTCGGTTTGGTTATTTCCGGTTTTTTTGTGCGGATTGGTTTTTTTCGGTTAAGTTAAATTGGGTTTTTTTCGGTTTTTGCTCACCCTTACCGGCCATGTCATCATCTGTACAAGTAATGTTTAGCACAATCATCCTTGCTTTCCTCATTATAACGCATGGCATATTTCAGGAACACTGTACAAATATCTTGACAACTGTGTGACATTATCCGGTAAAGGGCTCTTAAGGAGGTGGATATGTCATCCACTGAAAGATGCAGAGGATATTAACCGAAGGCTCAATGTGGTTGAAGAACTGATGGGACACGTAGAGATAACAGCTCTAATTGCACAATATCTTAAAAAGGTTCCACACTTGGAGAGATTTCTTGGACAAATTAAAGCTACTTTAAAGTCATCTGCTTTACTCTTATTGCCCTTGATTGGCGACAAAATATTGAAGCAACGAGTAAGTTCTCAAATCTCTTGTCACTTGTCTTATTCATTTACATGGAGTAGTTTCTATTTATAAAGGTTGATCAGGCGGGTTGGGTAATGGACTTTACTCCATTGTTTAAAACTTTCTAAGGGGTGAGCAGAAAACTGATTTAACCGAACAAAAAAAAAAGAATTGAAATTTGCAGTTGCGTTACGGTTTTGCATTTTATAAAAACTGAAAAAAGGAACTGAATAACCTAAAAAATCATTGTTTAATTTTTTTTTGTTATACATTGATTTAGAAATTATTAATTTTATTCTTGAATGTTAAGTATTTATAATAAGAACATTAACATGTTTATTTATCATTGTTGAAATGATTTATCCAAAAGAAAACATCTTCATAAAAACTTTGGAGAAACAGTAAAACAGATTAGAAGGTTTGGTTTATGTGAACAATATTAATTAAAAAGATAAAATATATTAATTTAAATGTAAACATCTAAGAAAGATTCTTAAACTTTGAATTGTACTTTTTATTTTTGAATCTTACGCAGCTTGTTTCAAAAACCGAACTGAACCATTGCTGAAACTGAAAAAAGCCGAACCTAGCAGTTTACAAAAACCAAGAACCAAACTTTCGGTTTTACTCTAAAACCGAACCGTGCACAATCTTTCTTACTCTCTTTATCTCAAAATAGTTGTCTATAAAACACAATTTAAGTTGTGTAAAGTTAATGCAGATCTTAATTAGCAGAATGCCAATTTCACCGTTAATGCAACTAATATACCAATTGACTTGAAAAAGCAAATACAATAATTTACATTGTCTCCAAGCTCACCAACTTAATCACATACAATAAAGAAATGAAAAACAAGATAGTTCTTAATTTCTTATAGAATTTTTTCTTTTCCTTTTGTATTTACTGGAGATGCAATATGGTTTTTGATGGAGCAGGTGAAAGCATTTGGATCGCTTGTTAAAGGTCTTCGTGTTGGAGTGGACTTGTTAATGCTTTTACAAAAAGAAGATAGTGTCTTTTCACTGTTCTCAAAAATATTTAGTCTTCCAATGCTAAGTGGGACTGATGGTCTTGATAAGTTTCTTACCCAATTTGAGGCAGCTATTGACAGTGATTTCCCAAATTATCAGGTAATTTCATTTTCATATGGTTTATTTAGCTGTATTGTACAAGTTCATAGTGAAAATATAGGTCCAATGAATCATGTTGTTGCATGTTTTCATTTCAAACTTATAGATGTGGTTATTTCAAATTATTCACAAATTAAGGGTGTTCATCGAATCAAACAACGAATTTTTGAATTTCTAGAATTGAATTTTTCGAATAATTGTTTTTTTGCTTGAACTCGAATTCCATTAAAATCTTAGTCCATTCGATTCGAATTCAAATTGAAATTTGGGAAAATTTGAATAAATTTGTTTTGATTCAAATTGATTTAAAATATGTAAATTCTTTATGGGCTACTTGAGCTTGTTAATGGACTATTTTAGGACTTAGATTAAATTTACAGATTAATTTATATTATAGCCCAAATTAAAGTTATATGTGTGTATTACATTACATATAAATATAATTAATAAATAAATATGTATAATCTGAATTCGAATTTTGAATCGAATTTTAAAAATTATAAATTTGTATTCGATTTATTGGACTCGAATTCGAATTCTTGATAAGCGAATGGAATTCGAATTGATTTCTGAACACCCCTAATGATAGGGCTGACTTTGGTTATGATTTTTCTTTAAGAGGTCAAATGGCACTATGGCATCCTTATGCTCTTGGAGAGAGTGGAGGAGATCATGGGCTATCGAATTTTGAACACCCCTATAAAATTTCACCTGTTTCAACCGCTATAACATTCACATGATATACTGACATAATCCATATTGTACCAGGCACATGAACTTAAGGACTCTGATGCTGAAATACTATCAATTCTTATCGAGTTATTTATGGAGAAAGCTAACGAGTGGTCTCAAGTTATCTTTGCTTTAAGCTGTATCGACGTGCTTAGATCTTTTGCCATCACTGCAAACTTCTCATGCATGCTCATGTCTAGGCCCGTTATAATATCAAGATCAAACTCATCGGGTTTTAGTCAACGCTCCACGGGGCCCACCCTTCATATGAGGGGATTATGGCATCCCTATGCGCTTGGAGAGAGTGGTGGAACGCCTGTTCCTAATGACCTGTGTCTTGGAGATAATGAATTTGGATATAGTCCTCGTACTTTACTGTTGACTGGACCGAATATGGGTGGAAAGTCAACTCTTCTTCGTGCTACTTGTTTAGCTGTTATTCTTGCTCAGGTAATCTTTTACTAGTTGTTCTGTCAAATATGGTTATATAAATTGTATTATTTCAACAATAATGTACTTTTTGAATAAAATGATTTAGAAGGTTTGATACATAAAAACTACACTTCTGACAATTATGAACCATTTGATATATTTCCTTTAAAGGTAATGTTCATTTACCTGTTGACCTGTCAAAGATATATCAAAACCTGAAATAGGTTATTGTAGAGGTGACAAAATGAGCGGCTTGGGTAAGGGGTCACATGGTATCTGTGAAGAAAATAATTTACTGTGTGTTTATTTAACTTTAAAATGCTTTATTTACCAACTTATTGTGTTCTATTTTAATATATTTTTTTCTGTTTGCAGTTGGGCTGCTATGTACCTTGTGAAACGTGTGTTCTGTCACCTGTGGATATTATCTTCACACGTCTTGGTGCTACTGATCGTATAATGGCCGGTGAAAGTAAGTTTGTAACTAGAAATAAAATTTTCTTTAATGATTAACTAAAAGGACTTTATACAACACCTTAATTTCAAAGGTCGGGGCTGACCGTTGGAATCACCATTCAACCATCAAGTTTTATGAGTTGAAAAAATTCACCCCTCAACCCTCTAAACTGACAAAAATATATTTCTAACTTGACAAAAAATGACCCCCTACTTTCTAACTCGACAAAAGAGGCCCCCATACTTTCTAACTTTTCTTTAACCTTCAAACCCGACATAATTCGAGTTTGTTTATGCTTTAACGTATTTTTTTGTTTGAAAACGAGTCGGATCACTTATAATGTTTTCTTTTTATGTACGTTTTGAGTTGGAGTATGTTTCGACATCGGGTCAAATGTACTACGTCTCAATTCGACGGTATAAATTTGGGTTAGTGTATGTTTCGACGTAAATTAGTTCGGAAACGAGTCTGGTCGATTGTAGTCTATATGTTATCAAGTTGTGTACGCAGCCGCAAACACGCAGCCAGTAAAAAAACTAGTTTTATAAAAATTTACTCATTTTGACCCGTTAATCGACCCGCGTGAGTCGTGACCCACCCATTTTGCCACCTCTGACTGTTTGTTACTTTGTTAACCTTTTAACTCTCCTTTTCTTTTATCAGGTACCTTTCTCATCGAATGTACAGAAACAGCATCGGTTTTGCAAAACGCATCTCAAGATTCTCTTGTTATTCTTGATGAACTGGGCCGAGGAACAAGCACTTTCGATGGATATGCTATCGCTTATGCTGTGAGTATACCTTCTTTTAAAGGGGGTCAACTCGTGAATTTGATCCGTTTAGCTAAACGTGTTTGTTTGACCTGATCTGAACCTGTATAGACTAAACCCAAACCCTTGTGAATAATGCAGGTGTTTCGTCATCTTGTCGATAAAGTGAACTGCCGATTACTATTCGCAACACATTACCATCCGCTCACAAAAGAATTCGCCACCCACCCACACGTTACATTACAACACATGGCATGCACATTCAAACCCGTATCCGATAACTCATCGTCAACCGACCAACGGTTAGTTTTTCTCTACCGCTTAGCTGCTGGTGCTTGCCCAAAAAGCTACGGTATGCAAGTGGCGTTAATGGCTGGAATCCCAAAAAAGGTGGTGGAAGCCGCCACAAAGGCGGCGGAAGTTATGAAAACGAAGATTGGAGTGAGTTTTCGGTCAAGTGAACGGCGGGCGGAGTTTTCGACTTTGCATGAAGATTGGTTGAAAACTATTTTAAGTGTTTCTAAAGCTGATGAAGATGATATGTTTGATACATTGTTTTGTTTGTGGCATGAGCTTAAATGCTCAAATCAAAAGCTGTGAAACTATGCTGCTTCCCTCGGGATCTAATTACTAAAACGGTTAAGTATTCAAACTTCATTCAAGAATTGATGAAAACACGTTGGACGTATTACAACAATAACAAGGTAATCTGAACCTATGAGTACATGGTGTCAGAAGCGGTTATTTTAAAATCATTGAGTTGTCAACCATAGACGTGAGTTGTCTATAAAAGCTCATCTTCTCCACCAGCATTATAGAAACTCCACTCTCCGCCAAACAAAATTATTCCTAGTGGGAGCGGGTGGTACTTGCCAACAAACCACGACATCCGAAGTACAAGTTGATTGGCCTCCACTAAATTGTAATTGTCAAGGGTCTTCTTCAGCTCTTTGTGTGAAAGAGATATCCACTACAAACTCAATGGGCTCAGTTAGTTGTTCTATCAATCAATCTCAAAGTGAGTTCTAAAAGATTTATTTGTTTCTACTTTCGCTACAACCAAACCTTATTGTCGTTCACACGAGAAAATCATAATCATTTTTTAATAAACAAACAAAACTCAGGATTTAGACTAAGCACGAGAAAATCAAGTTTCATGTTGCCTCGACGTTTCAAATTCCATACTTTTTGAAAATGCAGTATGAAAGGTCCCAAAAACGTTAGCAACCACTTTCCACATTTGTACCAGGTCCAAAGTAAAAAACGAATAACATTAGAAAACACAAAAAACTAAGTACTACAAGACGTTTCTCATATAGTCATACTTGCACCAACTTGTAACATATAAAACGTCTCATACTCGCATCAAGCGCCATTCTTGCTATATTTAAGATATTATATCAGTCACTCGTTGTGGCACCTTATCTTCGTATTGTCCACTTGTGACCTATAGGCCATATCAAAGTATGATCCCCATACGTCATATTTCCATCTTTCTAGTTACGAATCCAAGCTCGTACCACTTTCGTATTCTGCCAAGTTAAACAAATTACGTAACTTGATTGACTACTTTCGCACTTGACAAACATTAAACAATTCTTCCACAAACTTTTGTACGTGAAATTTAAAAAAAAATACGATTTTGTTGTTTGTTTTTGTTTTGAAAGAGTTTAGATACGTGCTTTGGCTATAATGATTGGCAGCTTAACATGACTCATTTTGTAGACTCATGTCCATAGTTTGAGCCATCCAATTTAAATCAGAATCATCCCCTTAAAACTTTGGCACACACCAATTTCACCTTTGTGTGTGTGCATAAATAATCAACCCCCTTGTGTCTTATGTTTCAAATTGGAACGAACGCTAGGTGGTTGAAAGCGCTAAGAGCACTCAAGCCGCAAAGGGTGAGTCTTGGCCCTAGACTCAAGACACTTAAAAGTGAGAGCTTGTTTGATCAAAACACACAAAATATAAAAACCATTTTCAAGGGTTTGACATGGTTTAGGCTAGTTTACAACCATTTTTATTTCTTGGACCAACTTTAGATGTTCCGACTGGAATTTTGGCCGGTCTCTGGCCTAAATCTCGCCGAAGCACCATTGTATCTCTTCCACTGTCGCATTTGCTTCCCTCTCCTGTGGCCAAATACATTTGTCATTGGAAGTTGTGCCATCCTCAAGCCTTCCACACAACGATGCATGTCGGTGGTATGTAGGACGAAGAATGGTACAATGCGGAAGCCTTGAGCGTTTCACCCCTGAAATTTAACCAAATCAACAACATCCATCTTCCATGTGTGAAGAAAACAGTTTTTTAGATCAAATACAAACACATGTGACAAACTTTCATCATTCTGTTTGCTATATGTCAATATGTTGAAAGCTGGATTTCTACAATTACAATATAATTTGGTGTGATAAAATGGATTTCTATTGAGTTAATTGATGAAGGAAAAGTGAAACAACCAGTTTAGAGGTTATCCCACATCGGTGGGAAGAGGAAGCAAATGAGGAGTGAAGCTGTATAAAAACGAAAAGAGGCTTTTGGGTTACTCACTTACCTGGATGGGGTCAATGGGCGATCAAGAAGGTCCATGGCCTAGGTTGGTGACCTCCATTGCACCTAGGAGGGGTGCCTGCCTAAGGTCGGCCCAAGTGGTTGAGCCTACGTCATAATTTGTGGGAGTGGAGGCCTGCGTTCGCGCGGCCTCTACCTAATGTTTAATTTTATAATATAAAATTGAGTTGGCAATTGAGTGAGGGGTGCCTGACTAAGGTTGGCTCAAGTGGTTGATCTACGTCATAATTTGTGGCAGTGGAGGCCTGTGTTCCCGCATGGTCGAGTTTAACGTAAATACATTTGTGGCAGTGGAAGCCTGTGTTTGCGCGGCCTTAATGTTTAGTTTTAAAATGTAAAATTGAGTTGGCAATTAAGTAGCGGCCTCTGCCTAATGTTTAGTTTTAAATTGAGTTGGCAATTAAGGAATCAACCGAATAGCAACAAAGCCTACAAGGTAGCTTTCCCGTGAGAGCTTACCTTGCTCACTAGTACAACGCATCGTGTACCACGTAGACTCTGTTCCTATCCGGTTCATTGCCATATGGATCATATAAAACTGAACAGCAAGCGCTCGCTTACGGTACAAAAAAAAACTCTATTGCGAATTTTATACGACTACGTCGAGAAAACCACAAACAAATATGGTACCGATGTTTAGATGTTAGCGGTTCAATTCCTCACACTAAATAAATAAAATTAACTATATTTGACCCTTTCGAATAACACTTTTATTGAATCATAGATAAAAATAAGCACGTAGTAATAGTAAATTCGGAAACAAAAAAGATAAAGGGAATTAATTTCGCCACGTTGAGAAAGCCATAAAAAGGAATAAATATGGTACTGGTACCAATGTTAGATGGTAGTGGTTCGGTTTCTCACGATGTATTGCAATCTACAAGACTTTATCTGTAGGCAACTAGATCAATCGTTAAGGAAATCCCAAACTGCGCAGATTTGGTAACGACAATGGCTTTTGTTCACATCTGCTGGCGCAAATATTTTTGGTTCTAAAAAAGAAATAGTTCGAGAAGGTTCAATTGTCTGAAATGAATCTGTAAACTCGTGGATTTATGGACATCAAGTTTGTAAAAAGCAACTGCTCCAAACAAGATGTACAAATTTAAAAAAGCTAAACAACAATTACCAGATGAACATTCTGATTCATCATGTGCTACAAGATTTGTTACTTTATATCTAGAAGATGGTTTTTTCCTCAAGATAGTATTGTTGTCTAATCCTCTGGCAGCAGAAGCATTATTGTAAAAGTCAACAGCAACAGCAACTCGGCGATCTTACATCCAAGCTACATATAAAGAACTGATAACGCATTAATCACATTATTATCTAGTAATTATTATGGTATATAGAAGAAAACTAATACAAAAAAACCAAGATTAAACCACATTTGTCAAGTTTTGAGGATTTATTCCTGAACCAATTAGCACTTCCTGTAATACTGTCACCTCATCGATTCAAACCCTATTACTTGAATATGGCTGGGATTACCCTAACAGATCGAACGTTTATAATGAAGAGAAAAACTTTTTTGTTAAAACTCATCTATAGCTAAATAGGGATTAAAAGACACCTACGGTATTTCTTTCAAATGGTTGTTTTTGTAATCATAGTCGAAGCACTAATCATTTATAAAATATTTAAAATGAAAAGAAGTGTTTCGGATGAACTCAAACTGACACTGTACATGAAAATCAATTGTCATGGCCATAACACCCGCACATTACATAGAGCCGGGGAAATGTTTAAAACAGTAATAAAGGGCAACTTTTTTGAAGTATTTAAAAAGGGTCATTTTGACGTAAGTATGTTTCCCTTTTAAGCAAACACTCGTCTTTGGGTCAAAATGACCCTTTTCAAGTGTTTTAAAGTAGACTACGTTATTAGGTCAAAAAATGAAGTATAACATCTAAATAAACTATTCATTCTTACAATTGTCCCTAAAATTAAAAACACTTTGTATGTTCAAGAAAAAAAAAATAGGAAATCCCATTTTATTATATAGAAGTCAAAAAATGGTTAACATACTAGTTATATCAGGCCATGATGTATAGTAAATAGATAAAGAAGAACAACAACTAACAGTATATGTATCAAAGATATCATACTTTTCATCTAACTATGACGGTGTATCTGTATACGCCCACCGCCACACTCATTCAACTTGTGGGTCGCTACCAAACCACCCGTGGATATTTGATACTTTGGCATATCACATGTATGGTCCTTCAGTTCAAATATCTAATAAAGACTCAGCATCCCTCACAAATGATCACAGCTTTAAAGAAAGATACATTATATAATATCATTACATTAACAACGGCACCAAGCTCTACCATTGTTGTTTATTATTCCCTTAAGTTAATGTTTCCATCTAGCATTTGTTAGATATACCGGTGTAACATTTTTTAATTGGATTTTCTATACGAAGATACCATGTATAATATACTTCAAGAAAGAAAAAACTAACACAGATCAAAGACATACCTCTTTCAGTCTTGAAAAACTTTACACGTAAAACCAGACGAAACAAGACTGCAAACAGCATCCCTAAATCTATAATAATCATCAACCGTGTTATAAATCTGATGCGAAATTCTAGCATACCCCGTAACCACATCCACTTCCCCATCAACCGGCTGCCGATAATAAATTGGAACTTCAACCTTAAAACAATCCCGCAAATGCTTCCTCAACTTCAACGCATCCGACTCACTCCCAATCCCCACACAAACCGGCAGCCCAACCATCGCCATACTCGCACACATATCCAACGGGGTTCCAAGATTCGTCCCCCACGCCTCCACCAACATCTCCGCCATCTCACAAACCTTCTCGTGATTCCACTTACGTATCCCGTCAATCCCGTTCTCAAACCGGTTCACAAACTCCAACGCGTCCGGTACAACCAACTGCGCGCTGTAATCCCGCGTACCCACCCACGAACTCTCGATAGCTATCCCGTTCCCGTACTCATGCGACACCACCGGATGGTGTAAATTCGACATTTCCGGATTCCGACAATGCAAAAACGCAACTGAAGGCGGACAAAACATCCACTTATGCAAGTTACTCGTGTAAAAATCCGCCCCGATATCCTGCACGTCGACCTCAATCGACCCGATCGCGTGTGCGGCATCAACAAAAATACAATCTACCCCTTCATCCCTACACATTTGAACTAACTCTTTAACCGGAATAACTACCGATGGCATAGATGTAATATGATCAATAACAGCTAACCTAACTTTCCTATTATTCATTTTCCCCAAATTCAACCCATTTCTAAACGCTTTAATAATCTCATCATTTGAATAAACAGGATAGGGCATTTTAACCTCGATGACGTCACCTCCAGAGCGTGTGACGTAAGCCTGCACGGACTTCTTAACGGCGCCGTAAGCGTAGTGGAGCATGATGGCGGTGTCGCCGGAGTTGAATTTGTTGTCGAAGAAGCTCCATTTGACGTGTTGCAGGACGATGGCGGCGCCAGTGGTGGCGTTGTCGATGATGGAGATCTCGTTGACGTGATTCGCGTTGATTAGAGTTTTGATGACGTCACGCGAGCGTAATATGGAGGGTTTGAGATGGTTTAAATAGAAGTCGTCTGGTTGTTGGAGGAAACGGAGGTGGTAACGGCGTTGCGAGAGGATGACGGAGTTAGGGACGGAGCCGAAGCTGCCGTTGTTGATACGGGCGATGGTGGGGGAGTGGTGGGAGAATTCGGAGCGGATGGTGGTGGGGGTGAGTGGGGTGAGGGTGGTGCCTTTTTGGTCGTCGGAGTGGTGGTGGTCGGAGAGATTGTTGGACGACATTGTGACGGTGGTGTTGTGGTGGTGAGAGAGTTGGGTTAGAACGGTTATATTTGTATGGAAGTGGTTGATGAGTCAGCAAAGTTAAAAAAAAAAAAGAGTATAAAAAATGTTATCAATAAAATAATGATACTCCTTTTTGCCTATTTGTTAGGGTAAAGTACAAAGGGGAACACACCATGAAAACAAGTATATGTAAGTGTAGATGGGGTTAGAGTTGCATGTATGCATGTATGTATGTATGTATGTAT
>CAMTDV010000023.1:92574682-92619575 GCA_947069175.1 Scalesia atractyloides
TTTATAGTGGAAAAGGGGAATTCCCCATGTGTCACGAATTAGATGGTTGGTAGGGGCTTTTGACAAGGGGCGGAACAGAAATTTTGTGTAGGGTGGATAAAATTGGGGTTTGGGTTTAAAAAATGGGTCACAAAAAAACGATGATAAATACATTTGTACTTATAAATAATAATGACATAACTTGATTACAATTGTTCTCTACATGCTTTCATTTTTTTGGAAAAAAACCCTAGAATACAAAAATTTTTTAAATTTGGGGTCAACAAAAATTAAAATTTTAAAAAATAGAAAAGGGGCGATCACAAAAATAAAAAATAGGGGTCATATCAAGGAGATGAGAGCAAAACCCTTGGGGCAATCACAAACTTCGAAGTTCAATTAAAAAACCTTTTGTTTATTGCTAATGATTTAAAAAAATTTTTTTCAAATGGGGGCATGGGGCATTTAAAAAATGGGTTTTGTAACTACCCTATTTTTTGGTTTTTGGGGTGGGAAAGGTGGGGTGCCCAACCCCCCAATTGCCCTTTCCCTCCGCCATGGTTGTTCACCCAAGTCGAGTTGAATCGAGCGGAATTTTGCTTGTGCTTTGCTCATTTACAAACCCACCGAGTCGATTGACTCATTTACAGTTGAGCTAGAAAATCAAACGAGCATTTCTCGAGTATTAACTTTCAAAGCAAATGACAAGCGTTTTGGACAACATTGTTGCCTAGTGAGCAATCAAGTTTATGAAGCAAAAAAAAAGCAATGGTACAAAAATAATACATAAATTGAAGTTTAAACATCAATGTTTACGTGTTGATGGTGAATTGTACGTAAACTTTGTGGAGTCGTGTTCGAGCTGTTTAAAAGCTTCCTCTAAAATCAGATTACAAGCTTAATCAACAAATTACAAAAAGAGGGCAATGAATGAGGCAACGCCGTACCTATGAATCGATTAGGGCAGAGGATGAGGTTGAATCCGTTGAGCAAAGAAGGCGAGAGTGTGAAACTCGAAATTCGAATTAGGGTAGAGAACGAGACATGCAGGAGTGTCGTAAGCTTGCAAGTTGTAGCGTCACTTAGAGAATTAGGGAGACTTGCGTAAAACGATTAAGACTTGCAATGTACTAGAGCATTAGGTATTTTGGTTACATACTATTTGTTAAGGGGCTAATTGGTTTTATTGGGTTAATTAGGGGCATTGTGCTAGTATACTATGTAAAAATATAATCGTGTGTATGTGTATATAAACATTAAATAATAATTTGAGCCAACTGAGTAAGCGAACCTTTGCTCACGCTTGGATTGTTTTTCAAATCGAAGCGAGTCGCTCGGGTCATCTACAACCGAGCAGAAATGAAACTGTTGGAAATAATTGGACCAAACCTGCAAAACACACAAGGATTTTGTGATTAACTCAATCACGACTCTTCCTTCTTTATTAATATTGAACCAAAACAAAACAACCAAAGAATTACATACCCTAACACGTCTATTTATACTAAAATAATTACTTGCTAAACAAGCTATCCTAAACCAATACGAACTCTAACGCCTAATTAACCAATAAATAAAAATAACCAGATAAACGTATTAAATCATACTAATAGTTATCTCTAAACAACTCACTAATATTTATTATTTTCTTCTTTTTATTGGCTCACTCATCTTTATCTTTTCCTTTGGTTTATCTCATACCACAATATTACCCGAACCATTAGGATTAAACCTTCAAAACGAACATTTTTCAAGAGTGGTGAGCAATTCAAATAACCCTAGATGACTGGCAGAATTCTAACTAGTTCTCCACATAATTTTTCTACAAAACTATCATGCTTTTTTATATAAAAAAATGGCCTAGTCTAGCTACCTTAGCAAACAAAATCTCCCCAAATCACATTGTTTGTATGAAAATAAGTGTAGGGATTTTTTTTATTTGCAAGAGAATTATTATTTTTCTTATTCATAAGTTAATGTTCTAGATAGTTCAAAAAAATAATATTTTGTTTAATTTGTAATTTCCAACAATGTAAAAGGAAAACCATTTTTGGAAGATACATAAGTTTTAAAATTACTACAGTTTCAAACTTGTATTTTTTTAGTCAAAGTACAATGTCGTAACGTATCTAAATTCCTATAAATAGCAGCATTGTTCGAATTTCTTTTAGATAGGATAACACATGTATTAATACTTAATAAATTAATTAAATAGTAACTGATCGAGCAATAAATGAATTTGTAACTAAAGTCTTACAAACAGGCTTTAGAAAATGACGTGGATGTATAACAAAATGTTGATAAAAATGGGACGAAAAGTATGCATTTATGAAAAAAGCCAGTAATGCATCATGCTTTTTATGGATTTAAAATTGTTATTTTCTAAATGTTATTCAAACTTCTTTAGAATTATTAGTTTTTCCGAGCCATATATAGTATGTCTCATATTGTTTGAATCTTCAAAAATCACCAAACCACAAGCAGGGGCGGACCTATCTTATTGGTAGGGGTAACCTCCGTTACCCTTTGGCGTTCCGACGTAGTGTAAATTTTTGAAAATTTTGATATTTTTTTGATTTCGTTACCCTTTTTCTATAAAACGTTACCATACGAAAATTTTCTGGATCCGCCACTGGCACAAGCGAATAACATTCCTACTCAATTATATGTTAAAAAAAAATATTACAAAAGTTCAAGATCAATGATATTAAATACTATTAGTACATTAAAATCCTATATAATTAATACAATCTAAATGCAATATATACACATGTCTAGTTTTTTATTTCACATGTTTCCTTCTGTACCTAATTTATTTATAAATAAATAACTAACTATATCATATATCACAATTCACAATTGTGTAACACGAAAATTTATTTTCCGTGTTTCTTCTATCTCATTTGAAGAAACACCAGATCAGGATCTATCGGAATAGATCTTGGTACGTGGTATGGTTTCTGATGTGAAATTTAATCTCCTGTTTGATCGTTGATGTGAAGATCTTCGTCCGGAATCACCGCAAAACCGAAAACCGCCGTTTATATCAAATTTATTATAAATAAATAAGTAACTAACTATTTTCTGCGTTTCTTTTATTTCACTCTTTCAAATTTTATTCTTATTTTCGTAAATATATCCAATATCAATTTATGTTTTACAAAACTTTAATTTCATTACTAATTATTTAACAATTTTTTCTCTAACCTACCCTAATTTTCAACCTAGTTTTTGTAACATAACACAATTTAATCATACAAAGTTTTGCATAAAAAATATAGAAGTAAAATGTCATTTTCATCCTTAAGGTTGACCACTTTTACGACTTTCGTCCAAAGATGCCATTTTCATCCAAAAAATTTGAAATCTTGTCATTTTTATCCCTAAGGCTCAAATTCGATGCACGAAAGTCGCAATAAATTGTCAACCTCAAGAATGAAAAACGGAAAAAAAAACAAAGGTGAAGGACTGAAATGTAAAAAAAATTATGTTAAAAGAACAAACAAGCATGCCCAAACCTAAAGGATGATTTGGTATTTTACTTCGAACATAAAAAAATTAAAAAAATCAAAATAACCGAAAACAATCAATGGGCCCAATATTTTGGCCCCCTACTATTTAATACAACTCAGCCGAAATTATCACTCACCTCTGACACAAGTTGTTCACTTTAAGGTTTTGTTTAAGGTTCCAAAATCCCCATTTACTCTTCACATGAAACGGTCGCTTTCCATTCCCACCGTTATCGCTCCTTAATCTCTCCGAAACACCTTCAAACCCAAATCCCCTCAATTATCGCCACCTTATTTTCTCCAAACAAAAAAAAATGCACTCCGAAATCGACACAAACAGTCTAACCGGTTGCACCTCGACATCCTCAACATCTCCGAAATGTGATTACATTGTCCAGAGCCCGTCACGTGACTCGCACGATGACAAGTCATCCACCAACAGCCGGCACACGACTCCAGCCGACTCCCCGTCGCATTCGAGGATGTCGTCTGAGAGCCGAGTGTCGGGACCGTACGGATCGTTTTCGATGAATGGGAATGATAAGAAGGAGAAGAAGGCGTTGTGTAGTGTGATTGATGAGGAAGATGGTGAGGATTATTATGGGGACGATGATTATTGCTACGATGATGATCAACAAGTTACGAGACAGTGTCGGGTTGTGATGGTTATCATGGGATTTGTGTTGGTTTTTGTGACTGTTTGTCTTGTCACTTGGGGGATCAGTAGACCATACAAACTTCAGGTTCAGATGAAGGTAAAAAATATTAAAAAAAACTATAAAAAAACACATTTGTTACTTATATGTTCATAACAATGTTTTATTTTAATATGTATACACACATTATATTATATATGTGTATGTTTTTGTTTGTGTTTGTGTGTTGTTATCAAAAATAAGCTAAAAGAGCAGGGGCGGACTACCTTAATAGAAGGGGTGGCCTCCGCACCCCTTGGCACTCCGGCGATAGTGTAAATTCTGGAAAAAATTGACGTTTTTTCGATTTCGTTACCCTTTTTATAAAACGGTACCCTACGAAAATTTTCTAGATTTCCGCCACTAAAAAAGAGTAAAGATGATCAAGTCTCTTAGTCTCATCAAACTTGTGTATGATTAATAAATTTTTGTTGGTTTTTGAAATTGAAGTCTCTACATATGACATGTATTTGGTTGGTAACATAAATGATTATAAAGTATGTGAAGTTTTTTGTGAAGGTTTTATACATCTTTTTCATGTGATAAGAGATTTGGCATTTGAGTTTTTTTTAAACATTTTTAGTTTTTTATTTCAATTTGTATTTAAGATAGCATATTACAAATAATATATGATACTCTTCTTCTTATGTATCTCTATGTGTGTGTGATTTTGTTTGTGTTTGTGTGTTTTTATTAAATAGTTTTTTTAATAAAGAGAAAAAGTTGATCAAGTCTCATCAAAATTGGGTGAGTATTTCAATTTTGTTGGCTTTTAAAATTGAAGTGTCTTCACTATCACATGTATTTGGTTGGTAGAATGAAATGATTATAAAGATTGCTGATTTTTTTGTGAAGGTTTTTGTACATCCTTTTCATGTGATTAGGGATTTGGAATTTAGGATTTCTTTTTAAATATATTTATTTTATTTGAAATTTGAAATTATTATTATTCAATTTATTTTGATACTTCATTTTCTATTTTTAAATTTGCTATTTTAATACTTATATCTAATAGTTGTTGTGGGTGCCAATGAGCTAGTGGTGGAATGGTAAGGGAGAGACCTTGTGTTTCAAGTGACCCAGGTTCAATTCCTGCCCCCGGCATTTAGTTTCTACGGCACCTGGTGATGATGGGAGACTAGGCGAGTTGGCGGCGATCACTAGTTCGATCCTTGAACTGAGCGGGTTTTACCTTACCGCACTGTCGTGCCTTCGGGCGAGTGTTCACGGGTTTCGGCCCTAGGTGAGGGTTTTCCCCGGTTCGAAAGCGAGTATATCCCGATGTGGTGAATTTCGTCGGTAGCCCATTTGAAGAATTCGTTATACGTTAAAAAAAATAGTGTTGTTGGGTAGTTCAAGAACCAGTTAACATTTAATATTACTGCTTGATATTTATTATAATAGTTTTTTTGTTTGTTTTTAATATTTCACGTATAATATTCAAGTTATTATTTAGCTTTTTTTTAGTTTGCTGTTTTTTCGTATTTATTTTATAATTCAATCATATTATTTGAAAATAGTTTCCCTTTAATAATATCCTATTTTTGTTCAATCTGTATAGTTTAATTTAATATTTTAACATACTCTTTAATATTTTGTTTTACTGTTGACATTTGTGTATGTGTTTCATCAAGTCTCAACAAAATCGTGTTTGAGTAATAAAATTTTGTTGGTTTTAAAATTGAAGTCTCTTCATATCACATGCATTTGGTTGGTAAAATGAAATGATTATAAAGAATGTGAAATTTTAGTGTGAAGGTTTTATACATCCTTTTCATGTGATAACAAATTTGTAATTTAAGATTTTATTTTTTTTAAAATATTTCTATTTTTATTTAAATTTAAGATATTATATATCCCAGTTTAATAATTTATATTTCTTTTTATTAGTAGTTTAATATTTCAAATTCATAGTTGTTGTTTAGTAGTTCAAGATACCTGTTTAATATTACTTTTTGAAATTTTTATAAATATATTTTTGTTTGTTTTAGTAATTTATATATAATAATTAATTTATTATATAGCTTTTTTTAGTTTGATACATTTTCGTATTTATTTATACTTCAAATAAATTATTTGAATTTAGTTTTAGATATTAATGTATTATTTTAGTCTAATTTTTATTACTTTATCGTTTGTTTTTATTTACTTTAATGTCTGGTATTTTGTGGTTTAATATAATATTTTATATATTTATACGTTTCTGCTTGATAATACTCAAGTTTAATTTATTCTTTCAACCATCTTTCGTTTTCTCAACCTAATAAATGTCCAGATTTGTTTATTGCATTTAAGTTATCATTAATGCTATAATTAAAGGCCAAGTTCAATTTATGTATTAATTATTGTAGTTAAAAAGGTTACGTATAGAAATTACCTTTATGCCATTGTAGCACAAATAATTGATTTTTTTTTATGAATAGTGATTGTTTTGTGCCCTTTTGTGTGATTAGGATACTTGACAATGCTCTACAACATACATTATCTGGTAATACATGTTTGTTTTTTTACTTATTATTATTATTATTATTATTATTAATTATTAAATTATTAAATTTAAATAATTAAATAAATTAAAATATAGAGCCCAAATGAATAGTGTTTGTTTTGTGGTCTTATGTGATTGGGCTATTTGACAATACCCTGCAACATACTTTCTCTTGTAATACCATGTTTGTTTTTTTACTTAACAAGCTTAGTATTAATATCTATTATTTATTTTTTTTATGTTTTTAGAGTTGGAAATTGAACAATTTCTATTATGGAGAAGGATCAGATTACACAGGAGTTCCAACCAAATTATTGACTATAAATTGTTCGGTTAAGATGAACATACAAAATCCAGCTACTTTCTTGGCATCCATGTTTCCTCTAGACCACTAAATCTTTTCTATTCACAAATCAGTGTTGGAAGTGGTCAGGTAATTTTAATTAAGGTTTTTTTGGTCATGTTTTCATGTAGTGTCAGTTTTGTCATCACAATCTAGATTTACAATCTTACAAATATGTCAATTTATCTAATTTTTTGTAGTACTTTTTATCAGTTTATGAACTTTTATCAACCAAAGAAAAGCGAAAGGACAATATTAGTAAATGTGGAAGGTTCGAAGGTTCCACTTTATGGAGTCGGGGATGGCTTTAGTATGTCAAGCGACGGGTAGTGTTCCACTGAGATTAGAGTTTGAGGTTCGTTCGCGAGCCTACTTGGTGGGCCAGTTCGTGAAGACGGTGCATCGTTGCAAAATCGTATGCACAATGATAGTTGATTCTCAAAGCAACAAAGTCAATGATTTTAATGAGAACTCATGCTCTTATAATTGAAATGTAAATCAAGATATATAATGTAACTTCTCTTTTTGCTTAATTTATTAATTAGCTATGCTAGTAAGTGTGCTCTTTGAATTACATTTAGCTCCATTGTTGTAGATTTTGGTGTAATAAGAGAAAAAAGGTAATCTTTCATCTAGCTATATTTGGTATGAACAAGCATGGATTATAAATGCTTGTATACAACACGTATATGAAGCGGTTTTAAATGAACCATCGTATTGACGTAACGTCTGATGAGTTTGATTTTTTAACGGCAAATTTGGATCACTGATGGACCACTGGAGTGTCATCATGACATCAGCAAAACCACCCGATCATATCCATCTCCACTAGGCTATAATGCATATGCACCAATTCAGGAAAAAACTCAATAAATCTGGAAAAACCCACTTTGGGAATCGAACGTAGTACCCATCTGTCCTTAAGCCTTATCTCACCCCCAAGATACCACTAGACTATAACAAGCTATTGAACCTTATCCCAGTCGCTAGCCGTATAGTCCGCCAATAGGGGGGCTAGCGATTATTCGAGATTAATTGAAAATAACTAAAATTAATCAGAATTTAACTGTGATTAATCAACACATAGTCAAGATTTTTACAACCATGCATATAATATATTATTTATACATATAACCATAACCTAACCATCCAAATGTTATGCATATATTCCTTTTTTCCTCAACAAAAATGACATCTATTCTCAAATGACATACTGATCAAGAAATTATAAAGATATTTTACTGAGAAATAATCTAACAATGTTAAACTAATGTATACATATAAACTTAGTATTCAAAATATAAAAATAGATCCTTTTAGTAGTATATGTTTTGTTATAAATTTCCTGCATACTTGAAAGATGAAGCTGAACAATGTCACCTGTATATTTTAATACCCGAACCAGTTTTAACCCGTCACCCAAACCCTACAACTCACCAATTTGCCAACTCTCGTCGACATAGATCTTGTGTGACATGTCACCTTGCTTTCCTCAAGATGACTGAATATAAAAAACTGTATAAACATATAGGTTACATGTTGACTATAAAAAGTCAAAGAACAAAGGTGTATGCCTTCAATCCCTAAATGCCTATTGAGATGCTAATGTACTGGAATCTTGTTGCGATTCTAAACTATTATTAGTATTTTCCGGTTTGTCGATTGAACAGCCAGCTGGCAAAATCGTGCTGCCGATCCTCGTTGGAGGCCAATACCGCAACACCGATCTCCCGATTATGTTTTTTAATGGCAAGGGTCCCCTGATGAGATAAGAATGTATAATAGAGACATTAGTTACACTTTTGAGTATCATTACCACACGAAATAATATAAACTGAAAACGGAAATAACTTTATGGTTTGGATTGACCGTTAATATGATCACTTTAATAGATGAAGTTCGAAACGAGCTGAGTTGTCTGACCAGCAAACATTATATTCTTCACCTTTTGTAGTTAAAAATATACATAAACAAAAATATTACAAAAATTTATTTGATTTGACCCATTGAAATGAAGCACAACCCAAATCGATCCATTTTAAGTATATGGGTCGAAAGTGCCACCTCTGATATTCGTGGTCCAAACTCCAAAACCCTCCGTTCTTGAAAAGCGTTGTGATGTTTTTGCAATTCTATAACAAAGCATTGCTCGTTTGAAGAAAAAAAAAGGCAATTAAGATGATACAAAAAGCTGATCACTAGTTTAAAATCACTAAACTGTAGAACTTTAAGAAAACTGCAATTTCATGTACAGTGGAGGTGGTAGTTTTCAATAATTTAAATTAAAACTTTGAAAATAAAACGATTCAGAATGTTGTATGACGTTGAATACATAATTTGTAAGACCGTCGACCCGTTTGATATGTTCCCCTTGTTAATCTTTAAAACTTTTTATTTAACCCTTGGCCCGTTTGAGATAATACACCAAAATTGACCCATTCATAACGAAAGGGTCAAAATTAGCACCTTCAAACTCACTAAAAAGATTTAAACTTTTCTATCAGACCAATGAATTCGTAAAACAATTCGTACATACAACTGAGAAAACTTACCAAACATGTGAATCATAGCTGTTATTACGATTATCTCCCATCACAAAAACATAATTCTCTGGCACACGCTGCAATGCAGATCAAACTTGCTGATTTTTAGTGATGGTTTCAAGATTAAGGTTTCATGGATTATGAAAAAAAAATGTAAAGATTGAACATACAATGGGAGTCATTTCATATTTAGGTGCTTCATAAGTAAAGTCTTCATTTCTGACTATCCCGTTTACTATTAACTTACCGTCATGTACCTGTGGAGAAAAAGTACGCAAATGGTTTCAATAAACTTTTGTTTATTAATCAAATGTTCTAAAATGCCCCTTAACAAGAAAAGAGCAAAAGATAGCCCGTGAAAAAAACTTCGATACCATGTAATGATTGCTAACGGGTAAAAGGTAAATTACATTTCAAAACTTGCCGTAAAGAAAAAATGTTACTTTTTAGGGCATGTACTTGGGTTATGAATTATGATCACCATCTGCTCATGGATCCTTTTTCTGACAAAAAAATATGATATCTTAAATCTTTTTGGTGAGAACCGTAATAAAAAAATATAGATTAATAGGAACGACTTAAAAGTGGTCCAAAGTGTAACTTAACGTAAAACTTCCTAATCCTTGCGTTTAAAAAAACAGAGTTAAATGTCATTTTTGTGCCTGAGGTTTGGCCAGTTTTGCGACTTTCGTCCAAAGGTTTGTTTTTCCGCATCTGGATCCAAAAGGTTTGAAATCTTGCCATTTTCATCCGGCTCACTAACTCCATCTATTTTTCTCCATTAAGTCAGGGTGTATCTGTCTTCTGTTAACTTAAGGCAATTTGGTCTTTTTCACTTTATGTCAGTATTCAAAGACCGAATTGCCCTTTAATTAACAGAAAAGACGAAAATACCCCTGACTTAACAGAGAAAAATGGATGGAGTTAACAAGCCGGATGAAAATGGCAAGATTTCAAACTTTATGGATCCAGATGCGGAAAACAAACTTTGGACGAAAGTCGCAAAACTGGCCAAACCTTAGGAACAAAAATGGCATTTTACTAAAATATAGATTATAACTAACATAACATAAAAATTAAAAAAACAAGTGTTTTGGGTAAACCCAGCACAACCCTTCCCATTTGGACCTGTTCCCCAACCTGTTCGACCCGCTCATTTGAAAGCCAAGAAACTCAGTAACTCTTTTGTATGTGAAAACCAGCAACTTGCCTACTTAAAAAATGTTGAAATACAAGCATAGGTTATGACATATTTCATAACCAATAGTATGTACATCAAACTATCGTATTTGTGGGAATAAATCAAAAAACTAACCTCAACTAAATCTCCTGCCTTTGCAACAACTCGTTTTATAAACACATCATCATCAGTGTATCCTACCTCTTGGAGGACTGGAGGGCTTTTAAAAATTACAATATCATTTGGGCACGGCTTTCTAAAATAGTAACTAACCTGCAAATGGTGTTGTTCGTCAAGAAATTGCCAAATGAGGAGCAAAATAAAAGGATTAACCATCTAAAGAGATAGTTTTGCATGTTTATATTAACTTTTTATATAAACTATTAATAATTTATAAATCGGTTTGTAAACTTCCCCACCCTTTAATTTTATGCAAAATTCTTGCTTACTAAAAGTGATCATGTGATATAGAATGATCGAATTAGATACACAGTTGTAACAATACCAGTAATAGAATATAGTGCTTGGATTGTTTCTAGCTTTTGAAGTTGTGAGAATTAGATAATGAACAGTTATGGAGTATTTAAGGATTTACATATAAGATGAGCTCTAAGTAAGTTGATACAGAAGTAACAGAACTATCACATAATTAACTGTAACAAAAGTAGATGACCAGAATCAGATAATCAGTATGCCAAACACCCCATTAGTCTAAAATCAAAAATTAAAAAAACTTTGGACTGCCGATCAGAATACTGTTTCAAGGGGAGATTAGCATAAGAATTGCTCTTATTTTGACACTAACATTGTTCTATAAGTAGCACTAGTTACAAACTTCAGTGTGATTCATATTTCTTTTCTTCAAAAGGCTAAATTCCACAATCATATTTAAGATACAATTTGGTTCAGGAACACTTAATTTCGTCAGGGTTGTAAACGAGTCGGCAAGCTCGGACTCATTTAACTTACCACTTACGAGAGCTCAAGATCGGCTTGTTTTGGGCTCTATTTCTAAAGCTAAAGTAAGGCCCATGGGTAGTTTTTTAGGCTCGGGCTTGGCTCATTTAACTCACGAGAACTCAAGCTTAGCTCATTTCAATCTCTACTTCTAAGTACCGAATTTCCTTTTGGTACTGATTCGGTACCCACTTTTTGCGTTTTATACTGATTTTTACCTTCAAATACCAGTACCGTCCTGATGGTTTTCAGTACCGGTACCGGTACCCAATATTGGCGATTTTCAGTACCGGTACCATGCTCATCCCTGCTTCTAAAGCTCAAGCTCAAGCACGGCTCGGGCCCTTTATTATATATTAGTACCTTATATATGTTCATAACTATTTGTATTTTCAAACTAGTTTAAACCAGGCTCCATTCAACTTTTAGCAAGGTGATCTCGAGTAGCTCAAGACCCACTCGGCTCGTTTACGCCCCTAGTTTTAGTGCTCAAACCTTACCAACAAAAAGAAAAATCATAAAACTAAAAACCCAAAACACAAACCAAACAAAGACTCCACCTTTTCAGCAACAAGTCTATCCCCCACATCAAACGTAGGATACATAGACAACGAAGGGATAAACCTCGGTTCCGCAACAAACGACCTAAACGCTAACGAAACCGCAAGCGCAACAAACACCGTTTTCGCATCATCCGAATAAAAATCCACCCAATCCGGCAAAAACCCACCTTTCTTCTTCTCTTCATCACCTCCGCCGTCGCCGCCGTCACCGTCGTTGTCCAAATCCAAATCCACCTTGGCCTCCTTAGCAGAATCTCTAACCCCTTTACATATTAGGTTGTGATAGTTGGAGTTCGTTGTGTAATTTGAGTTCTTGTTAGGAAACCCTAGAAATTTGGGGGTTTTGATGGTGGGTGGAGATTGTGGTGAATGGGAGGTGGGTTTGGGGGTGTGGAGGGAAGATAATTGGGGGAAATGTGATGATAACATTGTGATTTTGAAAGATTTGTTGGGTAGATTGAGTTCTTGTTATGGTGATTTGATTGTTGTAGAATGAATGTGATTTCAATTGACTGGATGATATTATTGCGACTTCGCTTTCACTTGCAACGGAGTTGCGGATATAGAAAACTTTCATATGGGTAATCTTTTAAAAGATAGGGGTAACAAAATTGTAAAAACGTCAAACTTTTTCAAAATTTACACTACCGTCGGAGCGCCAAGAGATAGCGGAGGCTACCTCTAATTATATGATACATCCGCACTTGTTAACTAATTTTTTTATGTGTATGACAGTATGGGACTAATAAATTAATGTTTTCTTTGTTAACTTGTTAAAAAAAGGTTGGAATGTGGTGGTATCAACAACCGGTAACGCTGGTAACACAATAATGGTAAAGGCGTGTCGATGGTGGCGTCGATAATGGGGTGGTAGGGATTGTGGCGACAACCATAGTGGTATGGTGGTGGCTCCATGGGCAATGATAAAGGTGGATATGGTAAGGGTGTTGTTTTATGGTAAGAAGGATACAAATTCTAGTTTGTAAGTTACAAAACCTCGATCTAACAATGTTAGTGATGTTTCCAATGAAGATCTTGATCCCATTATTTGATTTGCAAATGATGATTAAAATAAAATCTTGAAATCTCTTAATGTGTGTGTTAACAGAAACCCTAATCTATCTTACTATTTATAGCCTAAACATAATAAGAATAATTACACTTTAAGTTTCTAGAGATAATGACTCACCAAAATTAAAACTTAAACAAAAAAACCATTGGACTAAAATAATAAATATATTTTGTCTAAACAAAATATATTTATATGATTGGAACACTATAGACGATTACATCTCAAACATACACACGCTGATCTTTTATTTGATCTCCTCGTCTCGATTTACGTGTTAACTTTGGTTTGTACAACTTTGACTTCGAGGCCTAGAGAATGTCTTGAAATGTATGGCTAGACTTGAACACTCATCGGCACACGTGACACAATTTTAATGACGCCGACGACACTTCTCTTCATTGAGTGTCTCCGATCACCACAAAGTTGTCAAATATTTGTCAGATCTGATCCTTCTATATCTTTAATCCTAGATGCATCGACGACACTGAGATGTCACCGGGTTGTGCGCCGGCGACACTCATGTCACACCCCGACCCGCAGCGGAAATAGGTGATCGGGGCATGATTGGGTTTTCATCAAAGCTTATGACATTTATTATAATGTTTCATATTTATTATTACAATTTTAAAGAAGATCATTCGGTCAAATCATACAAGTACAACATGTTCTATACATCTTTCTAGTCTTCATTATTTTTCTTCTAAGGCAATTTCCTATGTGTTCCTTGCTTCATCCTGTTCACCTGTATCATGTGTAAAAATGGTTTTTGGATCAACAAAAAGTTGGTGAGTAAACCTTGTTAGAAAACATTTTTTTATTGATTTCTTGTTATATTTAATATGGAAAAATTGTGCAATAATCATATGTGAGCAAACGTAAATAAACATACAATAACAAACAATAACAAACAATAACAACAATAACAAACAATAACGAACAATAACAAACAATAACATGAATGATAATGTATATGTTGGCAACGTCACGTTCACGCTCATAGGTAATGGGGAACGGGCGGCCTATGATGATGTATGTGCGATCAAGGCTCAATCAAACGGAGCCGATCGTATGTTGGCAACGCCTCGTTCACGCTCATAGGTAATGGGGAACGGCTCACGCTCATAGGTAATGGGGAGCGGCGGCCTATGATGATGTATGTACTAAAAATGATAAATTTAATCTATACATTAACTACACAAACAATTGATACATGTTGGTTACACATTTGATCATGGATATGATGAATGCACAAGTGTTTAATTGTAATAAATAATAAGCGACACATGATACACCCCAAAATGCGATTAAAACGGGGAATTGGTAGAGATTCACTCACATTGGGTGCGTTCTCTTGATGATGTTGGATGCGCACGAGTTAGAGAGTTGATCGACGAGGAATAACTAACCTAGATAATAACGAAAAGGTACGGTAAATAAGTGGATTTTATTAACAATTCTAAGTGGATTTTTAGGTTTATTTTTGTGAGTTTAAGGTCACTTTCTAACTTTAAAAATGTTATTTTTAAGTATTTTTAATTGATTTTTAAATAAAACAAATAAATAAAAATATTAAAAAAATTGTTGACTTTTTGGGTTGACCGTTGACCGTTGACTTTGACCTTTGACCGGTTCGGACTTGGTATTTATATGCGCCGGGTGAGGCTCGAACTCGTGACCTCCCGTACGCGTGCACACAGCTCTACCAACTGAGCTACGTGTCTAACCCGAAATATTTCTGTTTTTAATTATATTTATACACTATTTAATTTAATCCGAAATCATTTATTTTAAAAATGATTTAATTATATCGGACCGGTGCCCTCAACAGGTCTCGAACCCGGGACCTATGGTTTAGTGTTGCACACAGTCCACCGCTGGACTGTGTGTCTAACCTGGTTAATATACTGATTTTCATTAAACTTAACATCTCACTGCGAGTTGATCCGGTGCAGTTTAAAAAGGAACATTTTTATTACAGAGAATGAGATTGTGTCAAGGATCGAACTCGAGACGTGTGTTAATCGTTTGCACACAGTCCACCGCTGGACTGTGTGTCTAACCCGGTTTAATATCTGGTTTTAATTATACTTATACATAAGTTCGACTTCATCTTCTTCGTTCAAAGATACAAACGACGATTAATCAACTGTTCTTGTTTAATTCGATTAACGAAATTTATAAGCGATTGAAATGTGATGGACAGAAGGGTTTGGGGAAAGAATGTACCGAAACAGATGTCTTTCTCAGAACTCCGGCAAGGATCGTCGGCTCTGTTTTGTGAACTCCGTCTGTTCGGATCAATTAACAGTTTTGATTGATTAGATGTGAAATTGAGTTACTAAACAATGATTAACAGAAGGTTTAGCTGATTATACCGATTCACAGCGTGATTCTGGAAATTCCAGAAGTTTTCCGGCGAAAGCAGAATATTCCGGCTACGTCGTCTGGGATTGATTCTGGTTGATGAATTGAAGTTAGTAATAGTCTAACAATGGATTGAAAGCGAAAGAGTCGAGGTATTTACCGTTTTGATGTGAGTCTCGGTTTTCCGGCGAAAGTCCGGCGATTGCAGAAAATCTCCGGCGAGTGAAATTGATTCGAGAAATGGTGCGATTTTGAGCGAAATGATTTCCAGAGACTTGGGTGTGTATTTATAGGGAAGAATCACAATGAATTGGGTCTGTTTTCAGTCTTGATTCGTTGGTCAGCCTTTCTCCGGCGGTTATGACTGATGTCGCGGGACTAGACATCGGTTATAACCGATGTCGATGTTAATACGTACGTTAAGTCAACAGAAACCGTCGATAATTGGCGAAATCGTCGGATTTTCCGCCGACTGCGAAATGGGCGCGCTGTTGACTGAATTTGATTTCGAGTTTTGTTATATGTATTAATTGTTTCGATATATCATCAAATAACACAAGTGGCGGAGTGGTGGGATGTGTGTGAGTTAAGTCTTGAGGTTTCATCCGGCTGACCCGGGTTCGAAACCCGGCAACCGGTTTCTTTTTTTATTTATTTTATTTTCACTTTTTATCAATTATAGTTTATAAATTCTAAATTGTTTATTAATTATGTATCGTTTAAAATTAAAATAAGTCATAAATACGCAACGAAATTTTTTATAACTTGATATTCGATTACAAACGAAGCGGGTTTGGAAACCCGTTTTTCGACGGATGTTACAACTCAGATGTTAGTAGGATGTGCACCGGCGGCATAGGCATCATAGGGCTTACAAATGTGCCGACGACCGGTACCAACCTATACAATCATTTAGAAGCCTAACACCAGTGACAATCGTCTTATTCAACTAAGTCTTCTGCACTCTTCTAATCTTGACATTATCAGTCCCTGCATTTTCAAGTTGTGGTATACTTTTTTCTCAAAAGTTCCAACAATCTCCCATTAGACTATTTCATACCACTTGAACTTCACATGCTGAACCACACAATCAACAAAGTCGCCTACACATAAAGTCACCTAGGTCTTCAATTCTTCAGGCTTGTCAGCTTTGAACATCCGGTAAAGATTCGTCTTACGGATCAGTATTTAAGACTTGCTAAATTTGATTCTTCATCCTACATAAAGTGCATTTCCAACCCATGTATTTTGTTGATAACATTAGACTATCATTTTTTAGACTCAGCATAGCTTTTTTATTCAATTCATTCGCAATGAAACCAACACACATTTTTAATGTCTATTCTCCAAGGGATGTTAGATTCTCATAACTATGCTCAAAATTCATTTATATATCATTCTCCTTAAAAATCCCAAAACCCTAATGTGTGTTCTGCGAACTAGGCCTCGTCGCGCGACGCGATGGTTGTTGCCTCCTTTCTCGTGTCGCGCGAGAGGGTGTATGACCTCTTCGTTGACTTTCCTCCCCTCACATGATGCAAGGGGCTATCCTCTCGCTGTCGCGTCGCGAGACAGGGCTTATTTCCTGCATTTTTGGTTTATTTCCCGTTTACGTACAACTTGTCACACCCCGACCCGCAGCGGAATAAAAGTCGGGGCATGATTGGGTTATCACCAAAGCTCATGATATTTACTAAGAAGTTTCATATTTATTAAATTCAAATTAAAATTTAAATATCCAACAAAAATTTCATACAAATAAAATAAAATCTAAATGTTTGTTCCAAAGCAATAACTTGTTTATTCTTCTAGGCCATCCTAAGTGTTTCTTTCCTCAACTTGATCACCTGTATCATGTGTAAAACAGAGGAGATTTTGGGTCAACAAAAGTTGGCGAATGAACCTTTGATAAAACATTTAAATAATTGCTTATTTTGTTTATTAAAGAAAATTATGCATAAATCACATGTGAGCAAATATAGATATGTAACCAATCACAAACCACATTGAATGAATATATGACATGAATGATGATGTCTGAGATCAAGGCTCAATCAAACGGAGCCGATCTAATGAGGCACCTGATGCTCAACCTGTATCCCACGAGGAACTGATGGGCCTAATGAAATGAGTTCACTGAAATGATAAATTGAATCCACATATAAACCACACAACAAGCAATTCACATTTGATCACAAAATGATATAAGCACAAGTGTTTAAATAAAATAAAGGAATGGTACGACACATGATACACCCCAAAACGTGATTAAAACGGAGAATTTGTAGAGATTCACTCACAGTGGGTGCGTAGTCTTGGTTGATGATGAGTGCGCACGAGTTGAGAATTTGATCGACGAAAGAATACTAACCTAAAATAACAACGCGATAACTTGATAAATAAATAACTAACTTTTGAATTAAAACATTTGTTTAGATTTTTAAGTTTATTTTTGTGATTTTTATTAATTTTTTAAACCTTTGTATTTTAGGTATTTTTAATAAGCTTTTCTTTTAATATAACTATAAAATAAATAAATAATAAAATAATAAAAAAAATATTTGTCAGTCTGACAGGCTGACTGTCAGACCGGTTCGTCAGGTGGGTTGGTATGCGCGTGTATAGAGTCGAACCTGGGACCTCACGTTCACGTGCACGCAGCTCTTCCAACTGAGCTACGTGTCTAACCCGACATATTCTAGATTTTAATTATATTTATACACACTTTAGATTATTTCTAATTTAATTAAATTTACAAAAAGGTTTCAGTAATCCGACCGGTGCGTGCCAAAGTGCTCGAACACAACCAACTGGGCTGGGTGGCTAAACCGACAAGATTTGCTTTTTAATTATACTTATATACACACTGTTAGTTGATACAATTCATTAAAACTAAAACTGTTAAATAACAGTTATGCGGTCATGAACTAGAATCGAACTGGAGACGTGAATATCGTATTTGCACACAGTCCACCACTGGACTTTGTGTCTAACCCGTTTGAAACAGCCGTTTTAATTATATAAAACATTTCACCCCACTTCGTCTTCTTCATTTTGAATTTGAACTACCCCTTATACATGCCCGATTTAATATGTTTCACTTCTGTTCTTCTTTTAACCATCAGTTCATTATGTTAATTAGATAATATTCAAAGGAAAAGGGCAGGAGTTTACCGTAGAACGGAAGTGGATGTTCACGATTTCCGGCAGTTGAATTCCGGCGACTGACTGTGTTTTTCCGGCGAATAGGGGGGGTGGTGAGCAGAGGAACAATGCGAGCAAAATGAGCGAGTTGATTGTGAGAGTTCGACTAGTATTTATAGGGGGTGGCAGGAGGTTTCGACCTTGCTTGATTTTGGTAACATTATTCGATGATTTGAAAAATTAGCTAGAAGGATGACAACCGAGCTAATTGGGTTTGCCAAAAATACATCCCGAGCTAGCTGTCGAAGGTTTCAAATAAGAAAGGAAAGGCGCGTGATGTCGGATCCAGTTAATTGCAGGTTTCAACATATATTCGACATAAGAGTTTTAAGATCTTAATGTTCACACAACATGTGTGTGTAGGCCAGCGGTGTTGCAGTGTGAGTGTGACCAAGGGAACCCGGGTTCGATTCCCGGTTCACCCATTTTTTTTAAACCGCTTTTCTTTAGTTGTTTTTATTTCCTTTGTAATTATTATAAATAATTATTAATTAGTTGATTTGTTTTTCTTAATTAATGGATTATATCTTTAAATTTTATTTATAAATTTATTTTTAAACATTAAATTTAATCATTATATATAAATAAATAACTAAACACGTAAACAAATATTCTTTGATTGATAAAAGAGGGGGGTTTTCGAAACCCGATTTACACAAATGTTACAGTCGTCCGGAGGCTCGGTTTTCTTCATGTTTTCTCATTTTAGCTTCCTTTCTCCTTCGGACCCTGCAATACAAAACGACTCAGTAGTATACAAAAACCTAATAAAAACAATAGCAAACGACTCGATAATTATACAAACTATACGACGGAAATGGATGTATTTTGCAATACATTACACCAATTTGGGTAGTTTTGAACAAACTTTGAATCATAACTGAAAATTGCTATTGGCTTGTTAGGTTTTTAACTGCTAGAGACTACGTAAACTGCTATCAACTTATTTATTTACTATTGCAGACTATTGAGTATTAATTAGGTTTTTATTAAATTCTTTATAGTTTAAATAATACAATTAAACAAGTATGTCAAGTTTAGGTTAACTGTTAATTAGAGAAAAATATATATTTTAAGACATTCGAGCCTATGTATGTAAGCATTTATGTAAACATATACGTGTACGTATGTAATAGGTATCCATGAGTAATAAATGAGAAAGAACGCATACACTTTGTGCTGAAAAGATATAAACGTACCAGTTGCTCGAGCCTTGTAAGTGTAGCTTTGGTGTATGTGACTTTATCATTTGAACTCTTGCTTTATAAATCTAAATTCTTGATGTCGCATGTTTATTGTTAGAAGTAGCTAGGATTGTGCTTTAACTGCCCATTCTAACATGTTGAACCGATCTATTTATTACATGTTTAACTGACTTGTTTTAACGTACCCATTTTATGTCCACAATTGACGGAAAACCTTAAATCCGTCATTTTTATATATGCATCCATGTGATATATATTTGATATCATCAAAACAAATAATATTTCTTAATGCATATTCGTACTAAAGAACCATCATACACGTTTTTACATGTCTATTCTTAGTAATCTTTTCTTAATGATTTGATGTTTATATAAATGGTTTGAAGTGTCTAAACACAACATCCTAAATAGTGTTGGTACTCGAAATAAATAGTTCAAGCTCAAACCCAAAAGATATAGCTTCTCAGTGTTGGTACTCGAAATAATAGTTCAAGCTCGAACCCAAAAGATATAGCTTCTCACTAAAACTATAAGATAAAAAAATAATCATACATTGGATAGTAATTTGAACATAATATTGGTTGTTTCAAAGGGAGAAATATAGCAATACAATTACATATGAAAGAAAAAACAATCATACATTGAATTACATGAAAGTTATTAAAAAACATACATCTAGACAAATATCAACCGATTGAATTCACCATCATTTTAACACCAATTTAATCACCTCCTCCACCTACACCACCTCCGGCACCACCACCAAACCCTCCTCCAACTCCTTTTCCATCACCACCACCTCCCCCAAAGCCGCCGCCACCACCACCACCTTTTCCTCCCCCAAATCCACCACCAACTCCGCCATCAAATCTCCACCATTGCCTCCTCCTCCACCACCACCAAATCCTCCACCGCCTCCGCTACCTATCCCACCACCACTTCCAAAACCTCCCCCCATTCCTCCACCAGATCCACCACCACCTCCTACACCGCCTCCACCGCCACCTCCAAGCCCTCCACCGGCTCCCATTCCACCGCCGCCTCCCATTCCACCTCCAGCTCCACCACCGCCACCAACTCCGCCGCCGGCTCCACCACCACCTCCTATTCCCCTCCGGCTCCACCGCCGCCACCGGCTCCACCACCACCCCCGATTCCACCGCCTGCTCCACCACCGCCTCTGATTCCTCCACCGGAACCTCCACCTCCTACTCCACCAGAACCACCACCAATTCCACCTCCTACTCCACCACCACCTCCCTTACCTATTCCTCCACCATCGGAACCACCGCCAATTCCACCTCCTACTCCACCTCCTCCTCCCTTACCTATTCCTCCACCACCAGAACCACTGCCAATTCCGCCTCCACCGCCTTTCCCTATTCCACCACCACCACCTTTCCAATCCCACCACCTTTTCCTTTCCCAATTCCACCACCAATGCCCTTACCAATCCCACCTCCACCACCACCAAAATGACCATGGTGTTTTTTCTCTTTCTTACCATGCTTCTTTTTACCCCCACCCCCTTTTCTTTCCCATCACAATCAGGTTCCTCCACTATCTTTTCATCACTCCCAATTGTAAACCCCTCCCCAGTACCAATACTAAAACTAAAAGAACTACCACCACCGCCTCCACCACCGCCGCCGCCACCAAAACTCCATCCCGGTTGGTCATCAAAAAACCACTCCGGTTTCTTCACTTCAACCCCATCTCCGCCGCCCACCTCCTCCGCCGCCAACTTTCTCCCCTCAATACAACTTCCAACAAATAACACAAACAAAAATCCCACTAAAATGCCACTCTTAACAACTCTACTAGTACCCATTGTGTTTGTAAGTATATATTCAAGTTGTTGCATTTGATAATGATGGAAACTTGGGTTTATATATACATTTTTTATGGAAACAAAGAATTAATTTGCCACAGCTTCTCAACTGAAAGTGACCCTTTATCATTTCTTTATATTGTTTACATTTAATTTAATTTATATTTATCAACCAAATGAACTATGACACCCATGCATTTACCTGAAGAGCTTCATACTTGCATTCAAGGCCACCGTGCGTACCCATGTACATACACAACAATCTCTCTATATAAAAAAGATAAATCAAACTAAATTTCAGTTACATAACAAAATTACATCAAACGTCATTAACGAATGCAACAGAGTGGCATGGATAATCGGCAACATCTGGGAGACATGTTCAATTTCTTTTTGCTTGTGTCGATTTGATTTTTTTTAATCTTCTCCTCATATATTTCATGATGATCTATATATCTGAAATTAATTTCGTGCTGAATGTAATTTTCATTCAATGATTTTCACTTAACAAATTATATTATATTTTATATATATGAATTTTATATATATATGAATTGCAATTGCTCATGAATAGTAGTTGGTAAATTTTAAGGATTTGTTTTCTATTTTTACTTAATTTAATCTCTTACTAATAAATAATAATTTTATATATATAATAATTTTTGAGTATTTGCTTTTTACTTTTTAGTTTTTGATTTTTTTAGCAAGAACTTACGTTTGTTAACTTTTAAAAAAGTTCTAAATCCCGTGTTTATGTTTATTTATTTTATTAACATTCCATTGCAATTGCAGTTGGTAAATTTTAAGGATTTGTTTTCTATTTTTATTTTATTTGATCTCTTACTAATAAATAATAATTAATAATTTTTAAGTATTTGCTTTTTACTTTTTAGTTTTTGATTTTTTTAGCAAGAACTTACGTTTGTTAACCTTTAAAAAAGTTCTAAATCCGTGTTTATGTTTATTTATTTTATTAACATTCCAAGTTATTTGCACGTATGGTACATTATGGTTCATGAATAATACTTGGTAAATTTTAAGCATTTGCTTTTATTTTTATAGTATTTAATTTATTATTTAATTTGATCTTTTACTAATAAATAGGAATGAATAATCTTTAAGTATTTACTTTTTAGTAGTACTTGATATTTTAGTAATAATTTACGTTCGTTAACTTTTTAAAAAGTTCTAAACCCACATTTATGTTTATTTATTTTATTAACATTCCAAGTTATGTGTACGCACGTTGCGTTGTGATGATACGTTATCGTTGGCATTAGATCGGTATCAGTTTGTTTCATCACAGTACTGGTACACTGCATCGACCAAAAATGATAACATCGATACTGTCATCGATGTTGTTGTTCGAACGATATGAATTGGTTCAGATTGCCACTGTACTGGTATCGATATTCCAGTACGGTACAGAATCATACGATGCACTATAAAAATGAATATAGGTTTTGATACCAATTGTCACACCCCGACCCGCAGCGGATAAGGTGATCGGGGCATGATTGGGTTATCATCAAAGCTCATGACATTTATTAAGCGTTTCATATTCATTAATACAAATTAAATGGAAATTTACAATAAAGGTTACAACTGTTCTAACTAACAATCTAAACTTCTTGGTTCTCTTCTAAGGCATATCCTATGTTTTCCTTGCTTCAACCTGTTCACCTGTATCATGTGTAAAAGGGATTTTGGATCAACATAATGTTGGCGAGTGAATCCTATGGAAAACATTTGAACAATTTATTTAACTTGATTATGAAATATGTGCACAACCAAACATGAGTGAAAATAGATGTAACTTAATCAACAGTCATAAGATGTTAAATGAAACACTCATGAACAATAATGGAACAATTAAAGGCACGCGATGCTCAACTCGTCTCTCACGAGGAACTGAGGGGCCTGATGAATGAATTGCATAAACATGATAATATGAATGACACAACTACAAACAATACAAACTCAATGATATACACATAAACAATAATGAATTTGAATTGAAGCCCGCGATGTTCTACTCGTCTCCCACGAGGAACTGATGGGCTTAATGTATGAGTTTCATATAATTTGTCAAAAGGAATATAAGTAAATCACAACAATAAAAACAATCTAAGTTTAAGTCATGATGTGGTATGGCACAAGTTTAAATAAATAAATTAGTTATTTTCATAACACATGACACACCCCAAAACGTGTAATTTAAAAGGGGGAATTGTAAGATTCACTCACAGTGGGTGCGTTCGGTTGATGACGTTGAATGCACGCGAAGTGGTTTTAACCACGAGAGAGATTTAACCTAGATAAATCGCATTATGGTTTGGTAAGTAAACGGATTTTATTAAACTATTTTAGTAGATTTGTTGGGTGTATTTTTGTGAGTTTGATGCTATTTTCTAACCTTAAAAATGTTATTTTTAAGTATTTATAATTGATTTTTAATTAAAATAATTAAATAAAAATAATAAAAAAATTTATTTTTTTTCTGACCGTTGACCGTCCGGTTGACCGTTGACCTGACCGTTGACCGGTTCGATGGCATATTATTGTGCGCTGAGTGAGGCTCGAACCCGAGACCTCTCGTACGCGTGCACGCAGCTCTACCAACTGAGCTACGTGTCTAACCCGTTATATATCTGATTTTAATTATATATATACACTAATTAGTTTAAACTGAAAATCATTTTATTTTAAAAACATTTTAAGCGAAACGGTCATGCACTCCACAGGTCTCGAACCCGGGACCTGTGGTTTAATCTAACACACAGTCCACCGCTGGACTGTGTGTTCAACATGTTATATCATTCGATTTTTATTATACTTAAATACTAATTATTTATTTCCTTTTCTGCCTTAATTAAAAAGAAGAGATAATTGTCCGAGTCGGTGCTGAAGACCGGACTCGAACTCGTGACCTGTGATATAAACAAACACACAGTCCACCGCTGGACTGTGTGTCTAACTTGGTTTTTATTCCGGTTATTAATATACTTAACATATATCTAAGGCGACTCCGGTTCAGTAAACAAAAAAATGGATTTTATTAAGGCAGCGTGTGTGAGACGGGAATCGAACTCGAGACCTTTGCTTGTATAACGTTTTATGTGCACACAGTCCACCGCTGGACTGTGTGTCTAACCCGATTAATATCCTGATTTTAATTAAACTTATAGGATACGGAAATACATCGTCTTCCTCGTCAGGTTATAACCAGAAATCGGGTCTGACTGGTTCGAGTTTTTATTCAAGTTTCATTAGTGTTTTAGGTTAATTACTGGTAAGGTAGAAGTAAAAAGAAAGGAAAATAAGCGTGAGGTATACCGACTCGCTTTCCTCTGTTTTCCGGCAGAACTCCGGCGACAGAAATCACCTCCGGCGATGAGTTTCTCGTAGCAGCGAGTCTCCAGGAAGTTTAGAAAGGGCGTGGGTATCTCCGGGATAACTCAGGGGCTCAGTAAGGCTCGGCAATGGAGAAAACGGTTTTCCGGCGATGAGCAGAGAAATTCCGGCGAGTGGAATTACGCCGTGAAAAGATGTGTTTTTGAGCGAAAAGGTTTGTCGTCGGTTGTGGGTCAATTTATAGGAGAAAAACGAGATGTATTTGGTCTGATTTCGGACTGTGTTCGTTTATTTAAATTTTCCGGCGGTTATGAATTTGGTCGCGGACTTTAAACATTGGTTATAACCGATGTATTGTTAATGGTTTACGTTATAACTGAAAGTGGTGTTAAAACTCGCGAGATTTCCGGGATTCCGACGACTGAACCGTTTGGGCGCCGGTTTTGAATTCGTAAAGTCACTTTATGAATTAAATGATTCTATTATTTAACAAATGGAACAAGTGGCGCAGTGGTTTGTGTGTTGAGAGATAAGTTGCTGAACTGACTCGGTACAGACCCGGGTTCGAAACCCGGCAGAAGCAAATCATTTTTATTTTGCGATTTTTGACAGTTTTTCAAAAACTAAATATATATTCCCGTATAATAATTGATTACGGATCGTTTAAAAAATATTTTGGGCATTTAATTCGCAACGAAAATTTTGACTGACTGTTCGGTTGATAAACGGAGCGGGTTTGGTAAATCCGTTTTTGACGGATGTTACACCAATATTGTTCAGTTGATTACGATAATCATACGGTATCAGTTCATAGAAAGAAAAAATAATAAAAATAATACGGTACCGACACCTACGCTTTTCATTCGCTTTTAGTTCGGTTCACTACAGTATTTACTTTTTAGTAGTACTTGATATTTTAGTAATAATTTACGTTCGTTAACTTTTTAAAAAGTTCTAATCCCACATTTATGCTTATTTATTTTATTAACATTCCAAGTTATTTGCACGCACGTTGCGTTGTGATGATACGTTATCGTTGGCATTAGATCGGTATCAGTTTGTTTCATCACAGTACTGGTACACTGCATCGACCAAAAATGATAACATCGATACTGGCATCGCTGTTGTTGTTCGAACGATATGAATTGGTTCAGTGTAACATCCGTCGAAAAACGGGTTTCCAAACCCGCTTCGTTTATTAATCGAATAATCAGTTATAAAATTTCGTTGCGTAATTATGATCAATATTAATTTTAAACAATACATAATTAATAAACATTTTAGAATTTAAAAACTATAATTATTAAAAAGTAAAAATAAGTTAGAAAAAAATTAAAAGAGGCTGCCGGGTTTCGAACCCGGGTCAGCCGGAAGAAACAAGCAACACCCAACCACTCCGCCACTTGACTCATTTGTGATAACTAATAAAACAATTAATACTTATAATAAAACTCAAAACTCAAATTCAGTAATCAGCGCGCCCAATTCGGAGTCGCCGGAAATACCGACGATTTCGCCAATTGTCGACGGTTTCCTTTGACTAAACGCGTGTATTAACCTCGACATCGGTTATAACCGATGTCTAATCCCGCGATCTCAGTCATAACCGCCGGAGAAAAACCTTGACCACGAATCAAGACCAAATTCGGACTCAATTCATCCTGATTCTTCCCTATAAATACACACCCAAGTCTCTGGTAATCTTTTCGCTCAAAATCGCACAATTTCTCGAAGCAATTACACTCGCCGGAGATATTCTGTATTGCCGGACATTCGCCGGAAAACCGAGACTTACATCAAATCGGTAAATTTCTCGACTCTTTCGTTTTCAATCCATTGTTAGACTTATACTAACTTCAATCCTGCAACCAGAATCGGTCCCAGACGACGTTGCCGGATAATTTGCACTCGCCGGAAAATCTCTGGAAATTTCCGAAATCACGCCATGAATCGGTACAATCATCTAAACCCTCTGATAATCCTTGTATAGTAACTCAATTTCACAACTCATTGATCAAAACTGTTAATTGATTCAATCAGACGGAATTCACAAAACAGAGCCGACGACCATTGCCGGAATTCTGAGGAAAGCATTCTGTTCGGTACATTCGATTCCGTAACTCTATTTATTCATTACATTTCAATCACTTATATTATCGACGAACGATTTAAACCAGAACAGTTGGATATCGTTTGTCTGTGTCTTGAACGAAGAAGACGAAGTCAAACGTTGTGTATAAGTGTAATTAAAGCAAGATATTAAATCGGGTTAGACACACAGTCCAGCGGTGGACTGTGTGCAAACACATAGCGCACGTCACGAGTTCGAACCTTACAAACACACCGACTTTCCGAATTAAAACCAATTTTTTTAAACAGAATCAGATCAAGTCACGGTATGTCTATAAGATTAAAATAAACCGTAAGTTAAACAGATTAGACACACAGCCCAACTAGTTGGGCTGTGCGCTTACAAACCAAAGGACCCGAGTTCGATCCGGCTCCCTGCAACCGGTTCGACCATTTTAAATCCTTTTAATATAAACCAAATAAATTAACATTTAATTAGTATATATATAATTAAAACATAGAATATTTCGGGTTAGACATGTAGCTCAGTTGGTAGAGCTGCGTGCACGCGTACGAGAGGTCCCGGGTTCGAACCTCACTCAGTGCACACTCAACCACAGTCCGACCAGTCAACGGTCCGGTCAACGGTCAACAAAAAGTCAAAAAAAAATTTATTTTATTTATTTATTTATTTAATTTAAAAATCAATTAAAAATACTTAAAAATAATATTTTTAAAATTAGAAAATGACCTTAAACTCACAAAAATAAATCTAAAAATCCTATTAAAATTGTTAATAAAATCCACTTATTTACCGAACCATTTCGTTATTATTTTAGGTTAGTTTTTCCTCGTCGATCAAATCCCAAAACTCGTGCGCATTCAACATCATCAAAAGAACGCACCCAATGTGAGTGAATTTCTATCAATTCCCCATTTTAATCACATTTTGGGGTGTATCATGTGTCGCTTAATTATTTATTATATTTAAACACTTGTGCATCCATCATATCCATGATCAAATGTGTATCCAATATGTATCAATTGTTTGTGTGGTTAATGTTTAGATTAAATTTATCATTTTCAGTACATACATTTCATTAGGCCCAACAGCTCCCCGTGGGAGACGGGTTGAGTACAGGTGCCTCATTTCGATCGGCTCCGTTTGATTGAGCCTTGATCTCACATACATCATCATAGGCTCGTCTGTTCCCCATTACCTATGAGCGGAACGTGAAGTTGCCAACATACGAGGCCAGCTCCGTTTGATTGAGCCTAGATCTCACAATACATTATCATTCATGTCATATACTCATTCAAGGTGGTTTGTGATTGTTTGTTTATATACGTTTGCTCACATATGATTATTGCACAATTTTTCCATATTAAATACAATAAGAAATCAATAACAAATGTTTTTAACAAAGGTTCACTCGCCAACTTTTGTTGACCCAAAATTTCCCCATTTTTACATATGATACAGGTGATCCAGTTGAATCAAGAAACACATAGTACGGCCTAGAAGAATAAATCAGTTTAGACTTTGGATTGTTTTATTTAGTTTTCATTTCCTTGTATTGTATGAATTTGGTTTGAACATTTAAGTGTAATTTGAATTTAATAAACATGAAACATTTTAGTAAACATTATGAGCTTTGGTGATAACCCAATTATGCCCCGACTCTTATTCCGCTGCGGGTCGGGGTGTGACAGATTGGTATCAGAACCAGGTTTATAGGGATATAGGATAGGTTATTAGACCCTTAGAGCCTATACTATAGTTGATTAAAAATTTTAAATTGTTTATGTGTTACATGCAAAATTTATGATGTTTATATGCTTTATGTTTATTGTTACATTCAATGTTATGCAAGCATGTTCATAAGTACATATTATTATACAATGCTTATCATGAATCATATCCTCATAACATACCATATCCATGAGAGCACACACCTCACAATTCCTATGATTTTTGCAACAATTTTTGTATTTTCAAATCACATCAAAGTGAGTTCTCATGACGGGCATGTAGTAACTGGAAGGGTACGAGTACCGGTAGTCGGAACGTCCTGTCTAGGCTTGGCATTCGTATAAATCCAAAATAAAGGACCAGTTTGCCTACCTGGGGACTAACGATGAGAGTACGAAGGACCTATTAGGCCAAAGCATGCAATACCAAACGTCGTGTGAGCTAACCCCACTTTGAGTTGTCATTGTGTCTATACCCGGACACCCTCCTACCATACATCTCGCAAACATATTTCATGGTTTTCATTCGGGTGATGCGAGTGTTAAACCGCCAACACCAATGTGAATCCTACTAAGCCAATAGTCATGGGGGCCCACATGACTATACAGGCGATGGTATGAGGGACATTGGAGGCCCAAACATGAGCAAACCCAAGACATCCTATGGATGTAAGTGCATTATTGATGATTATGTTATTTTATTATTTTTAACGACACATGACACCTAAAAACTTCTTAAACTCACAATCTTCCTATGTATGTTCCTGTAGATGTCGGCTAGGCAACTACGTGGAGGTAGAAAGTCAGGAAGATCAAACGAACGCTTGGCCACCCAAATTGCAAAACAAATGGCCGCGGTGCTTCCTGACATCGTAATTCAAGTCCAACAAGCTCTCACCGCGAATCCCATCAACCCTCCCAACCAAGAAGACCAGAACGTCGACAACCCTACCTCCAAAAAGTGCTCCTACAAACACTTCAAGTCTTGCGATCCCCCAAAGTATGAAGGGACCGAAGGTGTCACTGCTCTCCTCCACTGGTTTGAGGAAATGGAGAACACCTTCCTCAATTGCGATTGTCCCAAGGATCGCAAGGTACGTTACGCAACCGGGAGACTGTTTGGGATAGCCCTGACCTGGTGGAACACAGAGAAGGGTAAGAAAGGAGTCGAAGATGCTATGGCCTTAACATGGGAAGAGTTAAGGGAAATAATGACAAGACGCTTCTGTCCAAGAAGCGAAATCAAGAAGTTGGAAGATGAATTCCACTCGTTAAAACAAAAGGAAGGAGATCATACTTCCTACAACAAAAGATTTCTCGAGCTAAACCAAATGATCCCCAACTTGTTCACCCCAGTGTACCGCTTGGTTGAACACTACATTCGAGGCCTCCCCTCGAAAATTCAAGACTCGGTTCTAAGCACTTCGCCAGCGACACTTGAAGTCGCAATGGAACTAGCTACCGAACTTACCGAGAATCGCATCCGAAACGGTAAATTCAAGGAGGAGAAAAAGAAAACCCCCATTGAGGCTCCAACTTCAAACCATTCTGGCTCCTCTTCGAAGTTTACTGGTAAAAGGAAGCGAAACAACAGGAACTTTGCTGTCACTCAAACAAACCCCCCAATCACCGCTGCACCCATCACCCAAATTGCCCCCTCAGCTGCACCATATAAAAAGCCATACTCCGGCCCATACCCAAAATGCAACTGTTGCCAATACCATCACTTTCCCGAACACCCCTACCAACATTGCACCAGCTGTGGCCGTGCAGGTCACACCATCCAAACCTGTCGCACACTTCAGCGAATGAACCGCAACCAACCCTCAACCCAAACCCACCATCAGATAGTGGGTCAAGCCCAACAACCCTTACTTCTACCACCTACACAACATACGGCCCAATCCTACTACCAACCCCACTACCCCATGATGCAACCCATGCGGGCTTGTTACAACTGTGGAGACCCAAACCACTTTAGAAACACTTGTCCACGCTTGGTGAACATCATTCATGCCCAAGCTCAAGCAAATTCGGTGAACCAAGCTAACCAAGCTCCTCCACCTGCTAGAGGAAGAGCTTTCAACATCAACGCCAATCAAGCTAGGGCTGACAACAACGTGGTTAACGGTACGTTTCTCATCAATGGTAGTTATGCATCCATGTTATTTGATACTGGCGCGGATAAGAGTTTGGTGTCCTTAGAATTTGAATCCATCCTCAACCAAACTCGTGATAATCTCATGGAATCCATAACGGTGGAAGTTGCTGACGGAAAACCGGTCTCATTAAACTCTATTATACGAAATTGTACCCTCACTTTAAACGGTCACGATTTTCCAGTTGACCTCATTCCTATGAAGTGGGAAGTTTCGACATTATAATCGGTATGGACTGGCTCAGCCAATATCATGCTGAAGTAGTATGCCGCGAAAAGTTCATTCGCATTCCTCTTGCATACGGTCAAACCCTACGAATATTTGGAGAAACCCCTTCGAAAGGACTCAAATTGATGTCCTGCCTTTAAGCCCGAAAATATCTCCGCAAGAACTATGTCGCATTCCTAACTCACGTCGTCAAGAAGGGAAACAAGGAGAAGAAACTAGAAGATATACCTGTAGTGAAAGAATTCCCACAAGTCTTTCCCGACGACATCTCAGGACTTCCTCCCATGAGGGAAGTCGAATTCCGCATTGATCTTATACCTGGCGCTACACCAGTCGCAAAATCTCCTTATAGGTTAGCCTCATCCGAAATGCAAGAGCTGGCCAGTCAACTGCAAGAGCTGACTGAAAAAGGATTCATACGTCCTAGCTCATCGCCTTGGGGTGCACCTGTCCTGTTTGTGAAGAAGAAAGATGGAATGTTTCGCATGTGTATCGACTACAGAGAACTCAACAAATTAACGGTCAAGAACCGCTATCCATTACCTCGCATCGATGACCTACTAGACCAACTTCAGGGCGCCACCTGTTTTTCAAAAATCGACCTTCGTTCTGGTTATCATCAACTCAGAGTATGAAGAAGACGTCCCAAAGACCGCCTTCCGAACTCGTTATGGACATTATGAATTCATGGTCATGCCAATTGGATTAACCAACGCCCCAGCAGTATTCATGGATCTAATGAATAGGGTATGCAAACCCTACCTCGACCGTTTTGTCATAGTCTTCATCGACGACATCCTCATCTACTCAAAGTCTAAATCTGATCATGAACGACACCTTCGACTCATCCTTACACTCTTAAGAACCGAAAAGCTCTACGCTAAATTCTCCAAATGCGAATTTTGGTTAAGAGAGGTACAATTCCTTGGACATGTCGTCAATGACAAGGGAATACATGTCGACCCCTCAAAGATCAAAGCAGTACAGGAATGGCAAGCGCCACGTACCCCTACCGAAGTAAGATCATTTCTTGGTTTGGCTGGTTACTATCGCCGCTTCATTGCAAATTTCTCCCGTATTGCTGTACCATTCACGGCTTTGACTCATAAAGGAAAACCCTTCATATGGGGACCTAAACAAGAAGAAGCCTTCCAAACCCTTAAGCAAAAGCTTTGTGACGCACCTATCCTCACACTCCCCGAAGGTTGCGATGACTTTGTAGTATATTGCGACGCATCAGGGCAAGGGCTAGGCTGTGTGTTAATGCAAAGAGGAAAAGTGATAGCCTACGCTTCTAGACAACTCAAAGTTCATGAGAAGAACTACACCACCCACGACCTGGAACTTGGAGCCGTTGTGTTCGCTCTCAAGATATGGAGACATTACCTCTACGGTACCAAGTGTGAAATATACACTGACCACAAGAGCCTCCAACATATCTTTAACCAAAAGGAGTTGAATATGAGGCAACGAAGATGGGTCGAACTTTTTAATGACTACGACTGTGAAATTTGGTATCATCCTGGCAAGGCAAACGTGGTGGCCGATGCGCTCAGTCGAAAAGGTTATGCGAACTCCATTCGTCTTCTATGTTCGCAAATCATAACCGACATCAAAGATCGAATCCGAGAAGCTCAACATGTTTCTGTAACAGAAAATGACGTACGCCATGAGCTGTCTTGTGGAGCATAACTTAAAATCGAAACCAAATCCGACGGTATTCTGTACTATCTAGATCGCATATGGATTCCCGATCACAATAACCTTCGTGATTTCCTTATGAATGAGGCGCACAAAACACGGTACTCTGTACACCCAGGAGCCGACAAGATGTATCAAGATCTTCGATACACCTACTGGTGGCCTGGAATGAAAAAGGATATTGCTGTTTTTGTATCCAAGTTCCTTACCTGTTCCAAAGTAAGAGCTGAACATCAAAGACCTTCAGGACTTCTAACCCAACCTGAAATACCTGTATGGAAGTGGGAAAACATAACCATGGACTTCATTACCGGGTTACCTCGCACCTCCAGTGGGTATGACACAATATGGGTAATCGTTGATCGTCTTACAAAATCAGCTCACTTTATTCCGATCCGCGAGGACTTCAAGAACGAGAAGTTAGCTCGTATCTACATCAGCGAGATTGTAAGCAGTCATGGTGTACCTTTAAGCATCATTTCAGACCGTGATGGTCGTTTCACTTCACGAACATGGCAAGCCGTACAAGCCGCCTTGGGTACACGACTAGACCTCAGTACCGCTTTTCATCCTCAAACTGATGGACAATCTGAACGCACCATCCAAACTCTTGAAGACATGCTTCGAGCATGTGTCATAGACTTCAAAGGGAATTGGGACGCTCATCTACCATTAGTTGAATTTTCGTACAACAACAGCTATCATTCAAGTATCGGCATGGCACCTTTCGAAGCTTTATATGGTCGTAAGTGCCGATCACCAATATGTTGGCACGAAATTGGAGAAGCACAAATCACCGGTCCAGAATTAATTCAAGAAACAACAGACAAGATCCATCAAATTCGAAACAATCTTCTAGCGGCACAAAGTCGTCAAAAGAGTTATGCAGACAAACGACGAAAGCCCTTGGAGTTTAACATTGGTGACCAAGTACTTTTAAAAGTATCACCGTGGAAGGGAGTGGTTCGTTTTGGCCAAAAGGGCAAGCTAGCACCACGCTACGTAGGACCTTTCAAGATACTCGAAAGAGTAGGACCTGTAGCATACAAGCTTGACCTACCAGAAGAGCTCAACAGAATTCATCCCACATTCCACGTATCAAACTTGAAGAAGTGCCTCGCCGATGAAAACCTCCATATTCCTCTAGAAGACATTCAAGTCGATGAATCTATGCATTTCATTGAAAGACCAGTGGAAATTATGGACTTCGGGGAGAAACGTTTAAGACGGAGTCGTATTCCAATTGTCAGGGTACGCTGGGAGTCGAAACGAGGACCTGAGTTTACTTGGGAACGTGAAGACTCAATGCGCGAGAAATACCCACATCTTTTTCCTGTTACCACTACTACTTAAATTTCGGGACGAAATTTCTAAAAGTAGGGGATACTGTAACATCCGTCGAAAAACGGGTTTCCAAACCCGCTTCGTTTATTTATCGAATAATCAGTTATAAAATTTCGTTGCGTAATTATGATCAATATTAATTTTAAACAATACATAATTAATAAACATTTTTGAATTTAAAAACTATAATTATTAAAAAGTAAAAATAAGTTAGAAGAAAATTAAAAGAGGCTGCCGGGTTTCGAACCCGGGTCAGCCGGAAGAAACACGCAACACCCAGCCACTCCGCCACTTGACTCATTTGTGATAACTAATAAAACAATTAATACTTATAATAAAACTCAAAACTCAAATTCGATAATCAGCGCGCCCAATTCGCAGTCGCCGGAAATACCGACGATTTCGCCAATTGTCGACGGTTTCCTTTGACTAAACGCGTGTATTAACCTCGACATCCGTTATAACCGATGTCTAATCCCGCGATCTCAGTCATAACCGCCGGAGAAAACCTTGACCACGAATCAAGACCAAATTCGGACTCAATTCATCCTGATTCTTCCCTATAAATACACACCTAAGTCTCTGGTAATCTTTTCGCTCAAAATCGCACAATTTCTCGAAGCAATTACACTCGCCGGAGATATTCTGTATTGCCGGACATTCGCCGGAAAACCGAGACTTACATCAAATCGGTAAATTTTCTCGACTCTTTCGTTTTCAATCCATTGCTAGACTTATACTAACTTCAATCCTCAACCAGAATCGGTCCCAGAAGACGTTGCCGGATAATATGCACTCGCCGGAAAATCTCTGGAAATTTCCGAAATCACGATGTGAATCGGTACAATCATCTAAACCCTCTGATAATCCTTGTTTAGTAACTCAATTTCACAACTCATCGATCAAAACTGTTAATTGATTCAATCAGACGGAATTCACAAATCAGAGCCGACGACCATTGCCGGAATTCTGAGGAAAGCATTCTGTTCGGTACATTCGATTCCGTAACTCTATTTATTCATTACATTTCAATCACTTATATGATCGTCGAACGATTTCAACCAGAACAGTTGGATATCGTTTGTCTGTGTCTTGAACGAAGAAGACGAAGTCAAACGTTGTGTATAAGTGTAATTAAAACAAGATATTAAACCGGGTTAGACACACAGTCCAGCGGTGGACTGTGTGCAAACACATAGCGCACGTCACGAGTTCGAACCTTACAAACACACCGACTTTCCGAATTAAAACCAATTTTTTTAAACAGAATCAGATCAAGTCACGGTATATCTATAAGATTAAAATAAACCGTAAGTTAAACAGATAAGACACACAGCCCAACTGGTTGGGCTGTGTGCTTACAAACCAAAGGACCCGAGTTCGATCCGGCTCCCTGCAACCGGTTCGACCATTTTAAATCCTTTTAATATAAACCAAATAAATTAACATTTAATTAGTATATATATATAATTAAAACATAGAATATTTCGGGTTAGACACGTAGCTCAGTTGGTAGAGCTGCGTGCACGCGTACGAGAGGTCCCGGGTTCGAACCTCACTCAGTGCACACTCAACCACAGTCCGACCGGTCAACGGTCCGGTCAACGGTCAACGGTCAACAAAAAGTCAAAAAAAAATTTATTTTTTTTATTTATTTATTTAATTTAAAAATCAATTAAAAATACTTAAAAATAATATTTTTAAAATTTGAAAATAACCTTAAACTCACAAAAATAAATCTAAAAATTCTATTAAAATTGTTAATAAAATTCACTTATTTACCGAACCATTTCGTTATTATTTTAGGTTAGTTTTTCCTCGTCGATCAAATCCCAAAACTCGTGCGCATTCAACATCATCAAAAGAACGCACCCAATGTGAGTGAATCTCTACCAATTCCCCATTTTAATCACATTTTGGGGTGTATCATGTGTCGCTTAATTATTTATTATATTTAAACACTTGTGCATCCATCATATCCATGATCAAATGTGTATCAAATATGTATCAATTGTTTGTGTGGTTAATGTTTAGATTAAATTTATCATTTTCAGTACATACATTTCATTAGGCCCAACAGCTCCCCGTGGGAGACGGGTTGAGTACAGGTGCCTCATTTCGATCGGCTCCGTTTGATTGAGCCTTGATCTCACATACATCATCATAGGCTCGTCTGTTCCCCATTACCTATGAGCGGAACGTGACGTTGCCAACATACGAGGCCAGCTCCGTTTGATTGAGCCTGGATCTCACAATACATTATCATTCATGTCATATACTCATTCAAGGTGGTTTGTGATTGTTTGTTTATATACGTTTGCTCACATATGATTATTGCGCAATTTTTCCATATTAAATACAATAAGAAATCAATAACAAATGTTTTTAACAAAGGTTCACTCGCCAACTTTTGTTGACCCAAAATTTCCCCATTTTTACATATGATACAGGTGATCCAGTTGAAGCAAGAAACACATAGGACGGCCTAGAAGAATAAATCAGTTTAGACTTTGGATTGTTTTATTTAGTTTTCATTTCCTTGTATTGTATGAATTTGGTTTGAACATTTAAGTGTAATTTGAATTTAATAAATATGAAACATTTTAGTAAACACCATGAGCTTTGGTGATAACCCAATTATGCCCCGACTCTTATTCCGCTGCGGGTCGGGGTGTGACATTCAGATTGCCACTGTACTGGTATCGATATTCCAGTACGGTACACAATCATACGATGCACTATAAAAATGAATATAGGTTTTGATACCAATATTGTTCAGTTGATTACGATAATCATACTGTATCAGTTCATAGAAAGAAAAAATAATAAAAATAAATACGGTACCGACACCTACGTTTTTCATTCGCTTTTAGTTCGGTTCACTACAGAAGTGGAACCATATTTGAATATCAAACAAAACACTATATGAATAAACGCATATCGGTATCGATGTTGTTCAGTTCAGTTCGGTATACCATGTTAGTGATACAGTGTCAACTTCTCAAAAACAAAAACCATAAAAATAGGTATTGGTATCTATACATATATTGTTCAGTCAATTTCAGTTAGGTTTAACACGATAGCGGCATCCGTTTTCAATAAAATTTATATTGTAATGTTGCAAAAAATAAACCATAAAATGCAAACAAGCCAAACCGAAATCAATTGAACAACACTGGTACGGTATCGATATTCGTTTTTATTGTTTTCGACCGATGTAAGGTTTTATCTTTTTATTACTATAGTGAGTCCCCGGTACCGTAAGAAACAAACCGATAATGAGAAAATTACCGCCGCGAAGCGCGGAAAAATCTAACTGGTTAACATCATTAAGAACTTCATTAGGTCAATGTGATTGTCAAAACATGAATGTTTAACGAGTTAAGATAGATGATGTTTTGCTTTGCTATAACTAGGAAGGGCCAAAATACACGAGCCCAACGGGTATACTTAAAATCCAAATCACGGACAGGTATACCCAATACCTGACGGGTATTGGGCCAGGGTATGGGTATGGAAAAAATATTTTGTGGGTATGGAACAGGTATGGGATTAGATGATACTCAACCCGATTACTCGAAACTGTATACCCGTTTACCCGAAATATATACTCAAAAACTTTTAAGTTTTATATTTTGTTTTCCTTAAGTTATAGTTTAGTAATGTTTCATATTCCTATAGCTATATTATTTGAAAAATAAACTTTCATTTTAAATTTTTATTTTGATGGCATTATTCATATTTATATACTATGAAATAAAAATTATTTCTTGAGATTAATATTATAGTATACTTACATTTTAAATATATAAAATATTGTTACGGTGATGATGAGATGTGTGTTATTTATCATAATTTAATATATTATATAGATTTTTAAGATATAAAATTGTAAAGGAACGTAAAAAATATATATATACATGAAAATCACGATGGGTAAATACCCGTTAAATACTCAACGGGTAATGGCCGGATATAGAATAAAATTTTACAACCGAGTATGGATATGGGATTAGCCATACCCGACTCATTGCCATCTAAATCCATAAGACTATAACCATCAACTCGAGTATCTTGGAATTGAGCCGACAATAACAAAAGACAAATAAATAAAAAGATAAAACCCATAATTTTAGTGTATGCAACTATGTATGAGATGTGATCATAAAAGTTAATTTAATGATAATAAATAGTCAGTTATTTTAAAATTTTATAAATATCGTAAACATTTTAAATGCATTTTTGTGGTGATATTTGGCTTATTTAAAGTCTTTCATATGTAAACTTGTTTCTTAAAGTTTAACTCATTCAATATCTATAAAAAAAATATAGCGTAGGTGCATGGGTAAGTTTTTAAGGGGCGGGACGGGGCAGTTGATCCGTCGAACTTTTCGCTTAGTAGTGGAGAGTATGTAGTTTTCGTATAGAAAATTTTGGGTATGTACGTTTTCGACCCCCAGTTTTATAGAAATTTTTAGGGTCAGTGACTTCCGCCCCCAATCCATCCCCCGCCATACCCGATCAGAAATCTCAAGCTTCGCTACTGCGTAGGTGTAATAGTTGAATTATTAAGAATATAATAATTTTTTCTAACTCCTAACAACCAAAAAAAGTGAAAATTGGGGTTATGATATTACTGAAAACGGTTGTGGCAAAATGTATATAATTCACCTCACGAGCCACAACATTCAATACATCAAAATCCAACTCATATTTCTCTTTTTTTTATTCACTTTCGTTGAATGTGTTGCTAAATCGTCTCATTTGTATTATAAGATATATCATAATGTTATGTTTAACGACATTGTAGGTGATATATACTATACCATACAGTATATATAATATATATCATATATCAAGACACTACTATTTTCATCAACATACTGTTCTGTTGACAATTACTGACACATGAATCATTTAATGGGATTATAACGAATATCATCACCTTTCACGTCAGCGTCATGTCACTTCACTTTCATTCACCATTCAAAACCACCATCCTATATAGTCGGGGTGTACAAAAAAACCGGTTTTAGAGCTGAAACAGGAAAATAAACCGAAACCGGTTTTTTTAAAACTATTTTTAGAACCAAACTGAACCGGCAGTTGTAGACCGGTTAAGGATCTTGAGCTTCGAAACCAGTTTTAAAACCGAAACCGGTTATAAAAAACCGGTTTTTTAAAATAAACCAGTTAAAAACCGACCCTAACCGGTTGGACCGGTTATTGTTTTGACTTAAAAAAACCGGTTAGTAACCGAAACCGATTATAAGAAAAACCGGTTTTTGTTTTTGATGTAAAAAACCGGTTCGGTTAAAAACCGAAACCGGTTATTAAAAAAACTGATTTGTACACCTCTACTATATAGTGTGGTCATAACCCAAACCACCACCCTTTTAATTAATAAACATGCACATGCTTAAAATACTTGAAAAAGGAAAAGAAGGTTCGTGGTTGCGGTGATTTAATCCACGCGAACCATGGTGGTTTCTAAGAGGAGGGGGGTGTAGCGCACCATCGTAGGTGGCAATCCACAATCCAACCCACGTCCCTCGTATCCCTTAGCCTTATAATAGTAATATCATCAACATGTTACAATTAAACTTGAGTGAAAACTTGTAAACCATCACATACTAACTTAATTCAAGGATATAATACAAAGATGAAGGCTGGCTACATCCCATGGACGAGATTTTGCTCACCCAAGATAAAAAGATTACATAGGAAATTTATTTAGGGTTCGTTCATTAGAATACAAGTCAGGGGCGGACATACCTTAGACGCGGAGGCTACCCCTTGACGCTCCGGCAGTAGTGTAAATTTTGGAAAATTTTGACATTTTTTTGACGTTTTTTCAATTTCGTTACCTTTTTTTATAAAACGTTACACCGACGAATATTTTCTAGATCCGCCACTGATACAAGTTGCATGATAGTAAAAGGTTTACGTAGTATAGTTATTGGGATGTCGTTTCGTTTAGTTTCTTAGTTTTTAAATCACGTTTTGAGAAACAATGTAGTCTAGGCGGATCTCAGATTGTGTATATTTTTTTACATTTTTCTAAAATATATTTTATAATATTTTTCGAGCAAAACCCTTTATCCAAAACAAACAAATTAAATAAATAAAACACAATAGAAACACGGTTGGTTCATTTTTATGCATAGTGAGAAAATTAAATAAGATTATTGTATTTGTATAACTTCTTAAAAAAAATATATACCAAAGTTATTTTATCTTGAGGGGCTTTATGTTTGATACAAAATTTTTGCTTAAAAAGAAATGAGTCTAACGGTTTCACTAACGTATTTTTTAAAACACGAGCTCATTTAACCCTTTATTTAAAAATTACATTCCGAATATCTCAATCCTTCTTATAAGTGTGTTATGAACTTTACCGAACTCGCACATAAAATTCTCGATTTTAATTTTGCTAGATTGAGTCTTAAACTTGCAACATAAATTAAGAGAAAAGATTGTTATATAAAGTTTGAAGATTTAATCATATACAAAAACAAGTACTTTTCCGTTGACTATTTATAGCTTAAGAATCTGCAGCGGCGGACATACCTTAGACGCCGGGGTAGCCTCCGCTACCCCTTGGCGCTCCGGCGGTCGTGTAAATTTTGGAAAAATTTGACCCTTTTGACGTTTTTTTCGATTTCGTTACCCCTTTTTTATAACACGTTACCTCTACGAATATTTTCTAGATCCGCCACTGAATTCCTAACAACTTACATGAGAATTCAGTGATAATCATATTTAATATAGCACATGATTCAAGTGTATACTATCAAAAGGTTCTAGTAAAAGAACTTGTGATTTTAATATGATTTCACTTTTGTCTGGGCTGGATGAGAAGGTACATCACATGATTCAAGTCTCAAGAGTAATAATCAAAGTTTTATATTTCCTATTTTTATATAACAATATTGAATTGGTTGCATATAATTCTTTATATATAATGATGTAGTAGTTGGATATCTTTGGTTTTTAAATCTATACATTTTATTCAAGTATGTCACTAATTTATATAATTTTTTGTCCTTCAGTATTTACATTATAAGCGCTTATAAAACAATCATTCTAATGATTTCGGGCAGACGAATGGGGAAAATAGTCATTTACTATCATCAAGATCGAGCACTCGCAAACACATGAAAGCACATAATGCAATTTGATGCATACAAACATTTGCAAAGTTCATGCTCACTATGCAAAATGAATTCTGGAACAATTTTACCAAGAATATAAATAAATAAATTTAAAGTTGTTAAAAATGCAGATATCTTTATTAAACTTTACTTAAATACAGAACAGCATCAAGTCAATTACAAACAAGAAAATATGTTAACTGAGAGAAAAAGGCTTCAAATGTTATCAGGTACTACAGCTATCACTTCCATCATCATTCCTTGAGGATGCTCAGCCACTGTTAAAACAAATAAAATTTTAATATATTGTTGTAAGTGGTACATATATTGGTAACTTGACTGTCGAAAAACGTAAGAACGCTCGATCGTTTTGGATTGTAAAATCATGGATGCAATAACTTTTACAGTTAAACCACCAGCCTCCCAGATGAAGGTCGTGAAATGGGTGGGTCAGACAGCTTGGGTAATGGGTCAAAACAAGTTCAAGTGAAAATGGTAACTTTTAAGCGCATAGAAACACACTTTGAACAACTTCCGACCTGTTTGACCCATTCCCTTTTCAGCTGCATTTTTATTTGACTCATATTAGATCAAACATAACCCAAACCAACCCATATATAACTATATACGTGAACGGTTTGAGATAACACTCTCTTTATACAAGTTTCTAATGATATAAGCAATATAACATGATTACAAAAAAACTATATTATTTCAAACAGAATATTTATTAATGAAGTGATTTTGGAGGTTTTATGGATTTGATACACAGATGATTTTTAATTTTTAACCCAGTTTGACCCGCATCCTTTGTAGTTAAATCTTTTAGATCAACTTGTTTGATCTGTCAAAGATACAACATAACTCAATTCAAACTCCATAAACAGTTAAAATATGAAACTTTTTCACAGATATTGGGGGAGGAGAAGGTTTGGGAGCACTATAGATGAACAACGAAACTGAATATTTGGTAATAATGCTAAAATACAGTCAACTAAAGAGCAAAAACAGACAATATAATGTTCTGTAGGACCGTAGTGCCTCTATGTTCTGTGTTCGATTAAACTGCTTTTTCTGATGATTGCTTGATAACTTGTGGATCATATAATCAATTTTGAATAATCAGTTTGATACTAGCTAGCAGCTATAAAGCTTTCATATACCTATTTACTTTGGAAAATCAGAATTTGCTGAACACTCAACAGCACCAAAAGTGATTATTACAACTTAAAGCTAAAGCACATTCAAATACCATCTTCTACTACATATTTCGTTACAGATGATTGTCGAAGGTTAAAGAAAAATCTACTTATATTACCCTCTTACTATATATCTATTGCTTATTTCTTTTTTTATAAGAAGAGAATTTGACAAATGCACAACACCACCTAACATGCCTAAATTCTATCTTCTACACCATTATTATTATTTGACTATAATATTTCAACATCACATACTCCCTCTATATTCCACAAGCAACAAAATACACAAAAAGCAGCTGATAAATAATAAAATCTAATAACAAAAAGTAGAAATTACCGTCTTATCCACTAAGATTCTCAACCGAATTACCATCCTCATCATCCCCTTCCCAATCTCAGCTTGTGCCCGATCAAGAATCTGCTTCTTTTAGTGACGTCTGGATGATTCGCCTGCTCCGGGAACCCTATAATATCCATGCATGTTGATACTCATCATCATCATCATTACAAATTTACAATTTAATCTAGTTTTATTAATATTTTAAGCTCAATACCTTGTTATTCATATTTACTTTTAATTAGTGTTAACTCAGTTATATTCGTTTATCGTTCAGTTACGTTCGTTTATCGACCGTTCCTTTGCACTAATAACGAACAAACACAAACGAACACAAACACGTTCATTTTCTTAACGAACGAACACAAACATTACAAACCTAACTACACAATTACAAAAGTGAAACCCGTACCCTTTTTTTACTTTATGTACAAACAATTATCATAATATATAAATAATTGAGTGAATGTATTCAAATAGCAGGTAATTAACGATTATAAGACAAGAAAACGCTACCTTTTATGGATCGAAATTGGGGAATTGAGGGGATGTTATGTTGATCTGCTTTAGGGGAGCCTGAATTTGTGTAAATCGTTTGAAATTGAAGATTTTGTGAAGGAATTTTATGAGATTGATGGAAGTGAATGGAAGCTTTGTTAGTGTTTTGAAATTGAATTGGGGATTAAAGTCCCTGGGGTGTGTTTGAAGTGCCATGATTAATGATTTGATGTTGGTTTTGACTTTGACTTTTTAAATATTTGATGAATTTGACTTCTTTTTATAACTTTTCTAATGATTGTAACGAGTAAAGTGTAATTTGCGTATTTGGTATTCTGACTCATTTGTAGAATCTCATAAGATCGTTTAATTTACTTCTCTTTTCTTATGTGTTTTTTTCCGTTAACTTCATGTTAAATGAACGTTAAAGAGAACAGTATTTTTGTAATCTTACTGTATTGACTCATTTGACAAATTTTTAACATAAGTTGGTTTCAAAACCTTTTTTTTCCTATCTTCTACAACTATAAGGGCATCAAACTTACATCCTTTCACCCACCAAATTCGATAATCACTCTACTCCTCGCTCTAAAAAACAGTATCTTCAATATCAAACAACTTCACAAAATCCATTTATTTTGATTTTTTCTAATCACTTCATGACTCCATCGAACGCTTTTCTTCTCCGGCAAACTCATTGACAAACACGCTCACCTCAAAGACCCACGTTTATGTTAACCGGTTATCATCAACATATCCCCTACAAACAGTTTTACCAATGGAAGGCGATTAAAAGAGTGATGACTCATAATGTGTCACACCCCGACCCGCAGCGGATATGGCACATGGTATGATATGATTGTTTCATAGCTTTTGACATTTATTTAAAGTTTGAATATTTATCGTCATCAATATTAATTTGTCTCACATAACCAAATAATTGTTTCAAATAAAACCATACAATATTCAAAATACAAAAGATAACATAAGTCTTGATTTAATTATTATAAGGCACAATCCTATGTGTCTTCTCAAGTAGCTATCAACCTTGTGTACTTGTTTCATGTGTAAAAGAAATTTGGGTCAACAATAGTTGGTGAATAGATCTTTATTTGTTTTTATTTAACTTTAAAAGTTAGTTGATTTTATTTAATAAAA